>JAVGWX010000002.1:90746370-91196370 GCA_036924085.1 Ariolimax columbianus
CTTTCCCACTGGACGATACGCGTCTGCTACAGAAACGACTGGAACCTGAGTTGGGACCCGCTCAAGGGTGACCACCCCTTGAGGAAGAACGGGTCGAACTAAGAACTAAGAACTTACCATATAAACGAGATAAAAAATAGGCCCAGATAAAGTCCAGCTCTGGACCCTTGCGACAACCATCTTTGTTTGCAGCCTCTCCTGTTGCACATTCCACTTAATCTGTAATTTAAACAAAAAAGAGACCGATCAATTGTTGACCCTGCATGTGACAATCGACATGCTCTCTTTTAACAAACACACACACGTATATAATCGATTTATTGATTCGCCTTTCGTTTAAAGTGAATCATTGTTTACCGCTACGTTTGGCTCGTTTACAGAAAGGATGTATTCGAGTATTTAACGCGGTCGTTGCAATACCTATGATTTTTCATGCATTGATTGCTAGTCTTATTCAGTACATTCTTTGTGGCGTTTTATAATGTACCTGGGGGTAGATGTGGTCAAAAGGTAAGGCACTCGTCTCTCAAAGTGATGAAGGGAATACATCAAGTTTCCTGGTCTCAAGGACGGTAAAAGCAGTGTGGCTGCATCCTGAGTTACTACCATTCATTTTGGCTTAAGGCTTGCCACTGGCCCAAGGTAGCTCAGGACCAAAGAAAGAGGCTGATGACCAGCGTAGTTTCTTTCACACTATAATCCAAATACAGCTCAAGTTGCATCATCAAGACAAACCGTCTGATGTCTCCAAAATCGCTTAAGATGGGCAACTGACTAACTTGAACGATTCCACTGTTTCAATTCTTTTCGTTAGACAATCACATACAATCACACACAATCACACACAATCCACATACACCACACACACACACACACACACACACACACACACATATATATATATATATATATATATATATATATATATATATATATATATATATATATAAAAACAACAATCTTAATCAAATTAACGAGGTTAGTAACAGGTTATTACATATTGTACACACAATTTCACGCATTAATAACGAGCCAGATAATCTCGGAACCTGCCTGAGACCACGTTAAAAGATCTAGATATCATGCTATGTTGGCCCGGAGGTTATCTTATGTTATGTAAGCTGAACTATTAGCACGATGTTCAAGACAGAAGCGCATGTGCCCAATGTCCATCTGCAGCTTAGTGGAGGTTGTGGAATTTAATATTTATGTCACTCGCGTCGTCTACTGAAGATGGTTTTACTAGTTAGTTATTTTTTTTTTCCACTTGTGCCTTTGAGCGTCGTGGGGAACTTAAGTCGTCTGTGATGCATTTAGTGCGTTGCGTCGGTCAATGTACGCCCGTGTTGCTGTACAATCACTCTGATGGCATCTGTCCATCCCCTTTTGCCCTGTAGCCAGATCTAGCAGCCTTGTAAGCCATCAGTGGAACGTGATGATGGTGCATTCTCATGAGATAACCAAACCAACTTATTTTGTGCCTGGAAATGTATTTGTACTATATCGTCGTCCTGCAGTCTGTCTTTCCTGGTAACACCGATGACCTTCTTCAAACACTTCATTTCAGACGTAGGAATTCTGTTCATGTTTGGTACTGGTAGAACAGAGTCGGCATAAATATATTGTTTATCAGCTACTGCTTTGTTGCCAAACTAATGCTCGGGTAATTAAGATGTGGCGACAGTTGATAAGTCACATCTAGATGCTTTCTGACACCTAGACTCAATTTCCCTCTTGATCCAGCCATCTGCAAAAAAATACTGCCCAAATACTTGAACTCATGGACCTGTTGAAGAGCAACATCATTTCCACTTATGTTGAGTAGCCCAGGTGCTCTACTGATCATCATAGTTTCTGTTGTGATCTCACTAATTTGCATATTGTATTTAGTACAGGTAGTCACAAGCACGTTCACGTGGTTTAGCAGTTTATCTTCATCGTCGTACAGCAGGCACTGGCCATCTGTAAAGAGCAATCCGATTTTTATTTCTGGTGCAAATGATGCTGCCCAGTGAATGAGCTGATACTAGCCAGCGACTGATAGCTGGCATCATAGACAGCAAAGCAAAGTTGACTAAGACCCTCTTGTACCTCCAAGTGGTGGTTCTGGAAACGTTAAAAACTAGTGTAGTCTGGATCAAAGAATAGGGAGTGCTGACTGGTAACTGAACAAACATTCCAGCTGAAGCCTGATGTGTCGCGCGCAAAGACGCAGATATCGAGCCTCGCTGTAAACTACAACAAGATGTCCTTTTCGGGACGAACTCCGAAGAAGAAGATGATAAAGAAGAAGAAGCACAAAAAGAAGAAGACGAAGCAGAAGAAGAAGAAGAAGAAAAAGAATTAGAAGGAGAATATTACCAAGAAGTAGAAGATAGAGGATAATAAGAAGTAATAAAAGAAGAAAAAGAAGAAGATGCCAAGAAAGAAGAAGAAAAAAAAGAGAAAAAAAAAGAGACAGAAACAGAAGAGACGAAAGAGTATAAGAAAGAGAATATTACGAAGAAAATAAGATGAAGGATAAGAAGAAGAAATATAAAAAGAAAAAGAAGAAGACAGACAGAAGAAGAAGAAGACAAAGAAGAACTAGAAGAAGAAGAAGAAGAAGAAAAAAAAGAAGTAAAATGAAGAAGAAAACGAATAAGAAGAAGAAGCATAATATTAGAAAGAAAAAGGAGATAACGGATAATAAGGTAAAGGAGGCGAGGAAGAAATAGAAGAAGAAAAAGAAAAAGAGGAGGATGAAGAAGAAGAAGAAGAAGAAGAAGAGGAAAAAGAAGAGGACGAAGAAGAAGAAGGAAGAGGAAGAAGAAGAAGAAGCATAATCTTAGAAAGAAAAAGGAGATAACGGATAAGAAGGTAAAGTAGGAGAAGAAGAAATAGAAAAAGAAAAAGAGGAGGATGAAAAAGAAGAGGAAGAAGAAGAAGAAGAAGAAGAAGAAGAAGAAGAAGAAGAAGAAGAAGAAGAAGAAGACGAAGAAGAAGAAGAAGAACAAGAAGCAGAAAAACTAGGAATGTACACGTGTCGTATTTTAAATATCTTGCTGCTCTTCCTCTTTGTTCGTTCTCAAACTCGCACTTCTGAAAAGCTTCTGATGAACAGGACCGTATACTTGGGATAATGATTTGGTAGTTTTCCGGTTGGCTTACTCATCCCATGGAGAATGTACATATTCTCTTTTAAACAGCAAATTCTGACTTCCAGGGAAAGTGGGTGCCTTGCTCTGCTTAGTTTTTAATGTATGTATACTAAATATACCAACTAACGAAAATAGAATGCAATGGTATTTTTTTTTTATTTTTATTTGCGTTCGCCTTATTTCTTTATTCCACAATGCAAAATGCGCTGAAAAGGGTTTTTTATTTAGCCCATGCCGACCCTGTGCATCAAACTTTGGTATGAATTTTATATAAGAGTCTGCATCTTTCTGCATTTTCTAAGGGTTTGATTCCCAGGTGTAGCGACCGGTGCTGTGATGGAGAGCGAACCTAGCACATTCGGGTTGTAAACCGTTTCCCTCTCGTATGTATATGGTATATAGCAGAAAATCCTGACGATCTGGAATTTGCTGACCATTTGGCTCTTTTGGCTTAGAACTGTAACCAGATACAAAATAAAATAAGCATACTGGCTGAGAGGTACACAAATAAATTCTGATTGGGGATAGGCAATGAAAAATAGTGAATGAATGAATGAACTGATTATTGTGATTTGTCTATCCACTAAATGAAGCAAGTGCCCACTTCAGCAGTTGTCCTAAATATACAAGTATATATATAAATGGGGAGTAGCGAGTCCTGGGCTGGACGGCTCGCTTGTTAAAGGAAAGTGAAGCGTCTTATAAAGCCTCTCCTTCACCGATGAAGAGATCGCCGCTGGATTCACTGTTCGGCTTACCGTTCAGGAGTTTCCATGCTAATGGGCTCTCCTACATTATTGTGATCCCAGCAGGACCTTCATGAGGGGACCCCTGTTTCCTACAGAGCCTGCTGTGGGGCACGACCGAGTTTCCTGACGGTATAACTGGGCGGGCAGATTGGGTTCATTAGCTTTGGTTGGCAGCCAATATAAGAAAAGATAAACTCTGACTAAACCCGAATAAACGAATCTCGTTATCCTGTTCAGGCAATTCGCCTAGGAGAGGAGGTATTCTGATTTTAAACTCACAAGTCCCAGGGAGTGCTGGCTAGTCTTGAGACGATGAGAGTATCATCGGATGTGTCGAGTAACTATTCTACTGGCTTGTGAAAACCTCTGGAGAGGGTAGGGCTGCGGGAGTAAACCCAGACAAACAATCCGGAGTGGTAGCTTCTGTAGCTGAGCTGTTTACAAATCGTCATGCTTTGAATTTCTTTGGATTACACCAGCGAGGCCGAGAGGAGGATCCTGCAGTTTCGGCAACCCAGAGTCTCCATATTCAGCCCCCAGGCTTCCGGCCTGAGAGGCTACTCATAGGGTGCCACGCGCATGGTCTGCAAAGACTGAGACGCCTATGAAAAATATATAAATATATATATACATACATACATACATACATACTTATATATACATACATACATACATACATACATACATACGTACGTACGTACGTACATACGTACATACGTACATACGTACATACATACATACATACATACATACATACATACATACAACATACATACATACATACATACATACATACATACATACATACATACATACATACATACATACATACATACATACATACATACATACATACATACATACATACAACATACATACATACATACATACATACATACATACATACATACACACCTACATACATACATACATACATACATACATACATACATACATACATACATACATACATACATACATACATACATACATACATACATACATACTTATACATACATACACACATACATACATACATACTTATACATACATACATACATACATACATACATACATACATACTTATACATACATACACACATACATACATACATACTTATACATATACAGACTCTATTCAAGTATTAGCAGAGAACGTTCCAATATCTATCATTCTCCATGATCATTTTCCGAACCCTCTGCACAGCCCTCTTAATCTCTTTTTGCAACATGCCTGGAAGGTTACAGTAGCCATATTCTTTTCAGCCTGAATACCATACTGGTGAGGCCTTGTGCTTCACGTTACAAGAAACGACAAAATGGATGGATTAATGAATTGATTGGATTTATGAATTGACAATTTAATAAATTAATATACTGAATGCATTCATAATTGGAATGAATTAATGACATTATAATTTCAATATATTAATATATTGAATTGATTAATACATTTAATGGATTAATAACTAATACATTTTAAGGTCTGACAGATTTTAATATTTTACTGGATTAACAAATTAAATGGATGAATAATTTTAATGAATTAGCAAATGAGAGCGAGACTTTGACAGACCATTCAAAAAACTTTGCATGCAAACTCTTACCCAACCGATGAATTAATTTATAAATAATCACATGTTTATTTTAAAATGTTTATTTATAAGTTTGTTTACTGATGCTATCACTCATGCTTTTTTATCATCTCGTTTAGATATGAGTCCTTGTGGCAAAGCCACAGAGGTACTTGTCTGTCAAAGCTTAGTGAATAACTCATTCACTCGCGAATATTTTGGACTTCTGGGAACATATTTATGGAATGTCAAACTCTCTGTGGGAAGTATAGGTACAATTGTAAGTTTGGGTTATTGAGGAAAGTTTAAATATAAGTAGAGCAGAAGTTTCCTAGCCAGTATATCGGCTATGTAGTAATGAAAGAAAGATTGCAAACCGATGTATCAGCTCTGTAGTATTGTAAACTGTGTGCATTTCAATACATTCATAATTGGAGGAAAGGAGGAAAGGATATTGCAGAACTAAAATATGCTGATGGCACAATTACGCTCTCCAACAGCGCTGAAATTCTCGCAAAGTTTCTGACGTCCTTTCAGAAGCCCAGTGAAGATCAGAATCTCTAGTTGTACGCCAAAACAAACAACAACAAAAACAAACAAAGATAACGTCCATTGGCACACCGACACAACATCACAATTGGTAATGAAGAAATTGAACTCGTGGATTCATTTGAATACATTGGCTCTATGATAACACACGACGGGGAATGGTCAAATGAAATAAGTAGACGATTGTCCAGAGCGATGCAGAAACAGATTAGTTTTCAACATGTGTGATTTAATAATATTCAACATATTCGACATTGATGTCCATAGCCTGGTTTAAGACCAGGTGGGCTTGGGCGTCTTCGGCAAGGCGGGAAGCATGTCTAAATAGGGTTAAACGGCGACGGTTTAGCTTAGTGATTGTGCTTTCGAGGCGTGTCCATTGTTTGACTTGGTCGTTTGAGACCCAGTCACTTCAGTGGATTGTAGGAATTCGCCTCTGTCTGTGCATGTTGAAGGCTTCAATGCGTTTCTGATCGTCCTGCAGAATTGTCTCGGCTACGGATCGAACCAAGACAAGCTCGGTCATTTATTAGAAACTGCTGTCAAATTTAAGTCCTTCATTTGACAAGGCCTCAGCTTTTTATGACTTATGGTGAGCAGTGTGGTTTCTCTCTGCGTTTCCTTAACTAATAGTAGGCTTGGTAACCATTTACAACTGGGTCGAATGAAGCGTTTCAGTAATGAGGTCTGCCATTAGTACAAAACTATTGAGAGCTCCATATAACATTCTTTAGCACTTCATCCTCCACGATCGTGTCTGCTATGAGACTTCTCTTTTTGTAACCTTTATAAATAGTGTTAGTTTGAGTAAACATTTTGCTGCTTGAGAACACGATATCAAAATATTTACTGAATGTAGATGAGACGTTTTAGCTGGAGAATCTAAGTGAGAAATTCAACCACGGTTCTCGAACGGATTGCCGTGGCACACATGTACAGCACGCCACACAGGTTCAAGGAAACTTGTACAGCACGCCACACGGGTTCAAGGAAACTTGTTCAGCACTGCATGTTGCTCTGCGCAGTACACATTTGTTAGTGCAGCACACTGGATCCTCGTCGCACACCTTTCTATTTAGCTATACTGGTTCACCGCACTACACCTGTCCCGCGAGCCAGACTGGTTCAGCCCCGCTTCACCTGTCCCGCGCGCCAGACTGGTTGAACCCCGCTACGCCTGTCCCTCGCGCCAGACTGGTTCAGCCCCGCTACACCTGTTCCGCGGGGACCACTAGTTTCGTCTTGGGGTTACTTGTCAGTGCGATTATCCTAGTTTGATTTGTAGCCGTTAAAAGGAAATTTCAAGAGCTTCCAGATATTCTTCACAACAATAATTTATTTCTTATCAAAATCGTTTTAGTAATCTATGATATATAGGCAAAGGTGTGTCTGTGTCTGGGAAGTATAAGGATATAGTTCATGCGAACCCACAACGAGGGTCTCAGATTCCCTAACTGTCATATATGTATCCATTTAGGTGTCCCAACAATTTTTTTAGAGGTTCCTTTGTAACTTCATACCTGACCCACGGAAAGGGACGGACAGGCGCATCTCTAAGCAGCAACTGTACAGGGAGCTCAGAACTGACAGACGTTCATCAAGGAGACAGATGATGCTCTACAAAGAAAGGCAACAGGCTACACCACCTTTTACAAGCTGTGGCTTAGCACAATCAAGTCTCTTACAATTCATTCCAGACGGCAATGTCTGCAATGGAAAAATAATGTTTTGGACAATCATGAGTTGTGAGGTTTTTTTCGCATTGTCGTTGTTATGAAATTGCACGAGACAGTGTTATTGCATCACTATGTTTACCTCGCAATCGGGACTCATTCTTCGTGGTGCACAAGTTAAAGTATCCTGTTAAAAATGAATGTAGTGGGGATGTGAAGGGTATGAGGTAGAACAGATATAAATGGGGGAGAGAGTGTCATTAAAAGTGTACAATTATCCCGTGTACATCAGCAATTATGCTATTTAAATATCGTTTGCAGGGACCTCGGTCCAGAGAAACCAGGTTCGGGTATCTAAAATAAGGTATTTAAGAAAGGTGGTTCCTTGGGTATGATAGGACAAGGCCCACAACAATAAGCCCGGTCTTTGCACACCCGGATGGAACAGTCTCAACTGCAATGATTATGTCATGTTTGCAGAATGGAGGAGAGTTGGCGGGAGAGAGATCGCCTGCTGCGAAAGGCTGGCAAAGTCAGGAGCCAAGGATAGACCTTCAGGACTGGAAAGGAAGACACGTTTGGTCAGTTGCAAAATACACATCAGACATGTCCCATGACACACACTGGACAAGACCCTCATCTTGGCTTCCTCATAGCCCTTCCTGGAAACCGATTGTTTTCATGGCAATCTGGCTAACAAGATGAGGGATCGACGTGATCCCCGTAGTGGTGAGCAATGCGCAGATGAAGCCTGGAGAACCCCGGTTCACTTTCATTACCAAGCTCTGGATGTGTGAAAACAACGACAACCCGCCACTTAACCTCCTTTTCAGGGCACACAAAGGAGTAGTCCTATTCATTGTGGGCATTCAACAACAACAACCTCCAGGACAACCCAGGGTTCACTGAGAGGACAACATTCGAGGGTACCATGGTCTGGACTAAAATGATGCCGATAGAGCTGTCCGGCGTTCCCTCTGGCAAAGCTAAGAGGATCGACTAAGTGAAGTGATGTTCATATTTTAAATTGGATACAAACGGCTCGATAATCCAGAAAGGAAGCTGTGAGAGCAAACAACTGCTGCTTTGCAAATCAAATGTGTTCGGCGACGGATGTACTGGGTCCTCGTGCGCAGAACACATCTCAGCACAACCAACGTCATAAAGACATTACTGGCTCTTTCAGTCTTGCCAGACTATAGTAATTGTGCTTTGAAAAAAAGGGGTCTAAATACAGTTCATGATGATAATGCATGTGACTCGTAAGACCAATACGAGCAGAGAAGCGTCTTCCACGTTGTGTGCAAGGAAAGGCAGAACCATTTACAGCATTGCATGGTGTGGCGTGTCTTCTAAAACGATGAGCCCTTAGCGTATCCGTTATCAGTATATGTCTGTATTCCACGCTTAACCCTGCCCCTGTTTTCATGATTCCATATCAATGTCTGCATCAGTCATGTTCATAAAGACAGCCACGTACATTACGGCGTGGTAGATATTCTGATGACGAAAGAGGAAAAATAAGAATATTGTAATTGTTATTTGCTACCCACGTTGAAACTTTCTTAATTCTTACTCTTGCATTTGTGTATGTTTAATTACAGATGGGATCAAGATGCTGAGCAGCGCATGAGCTGCAACGATCATCTACCCATTGCTGACTGCTAGCGTCAGGGTCAGCGGCCCATAGCTTACTGCTAGCGTCAGGGATAGCGAATCAGAGCTGCCAAGACCCTTCTGCATCTCCACGTTGTGATCCTGGATAACAGGCTTCAACAGAGCAGACTGGCTAAGGAGAAAGGATCGAAGGCTAACCCGATACTCAAAAAAATGCTTTTTGAAGTCTGAAATGTTGGACCAAATGCTACAAAATATCGCAGTCAAGCTGTAAACTACGACACAACGCATTCCATTCTCTGGACTATATTCTGCTACTTAAAACCCTTTTCAGGGTTTGGTATCGGGATATTGACAATGCACGAAGCGAAGCCAAGCAAAATACAAATAATTTCATTTGACAGAATAACTCGAAGTAGTGTAAAAAAATATTGTTTTCCAAACTGGATCAAATAAAACTATTTGAGAACCACTGAATTTAAAAGAGTTTTTTTAGATGGCAGATTGTGCGGACTGCTATTCTGGCACAACTCTCGAAGTTGGCTGCAAAATCTACGTATCAGCTGTGGTAGGGAGATAGATAGTCTCGGGTAGACGGGGTTATCTGTTAAGTAAACTTGATATCGTGCAGTTTAAATAACATGGATGGGTACAGAGAGGTATGAGTTTGTGAGAGAAAGAGAGAGAGAGAGAGAGAGAGAGATAGAGAGAGGAGATTGTGGGAGGAAGGAGGATGAAATGGAGTATTAGTCACGCAAACAAATATTTATTCCATACGGAAATTGGTTACGGGAAAATCAATAAAACTAAAACATACCAAAATTTATTACTCTCGTGTCCCGTGTATATATATATATATATATATATATATATATATATATATATATATATATATATATATATATATATATATATATATATATATATATATATACGAGAGACTGGTACTTTTTTATAAGGAAAGAACAATTTCCCAAATAGTCAAAATGCTATTTATTTTTCGGTATAATCTCCTGCAACATTTATGTACTTATCCCAGGGTTTAAGAAATGCTTGAAAAGCTTCAGCGTGGAGAGATTTGCCGGTATACCTCAACCAATCCAAGATAGCCTGTTTAACTTCGACATCCCAGGAATTCTTTTATGGGTCCAAACTCGTTAGAAATAGCTTGGAGAGAGTTCTGGACTGTAAGGTTGATGTGGCAATACCTCCCATCCGAGGTGCTACAGATGCCCATGGTGCGGTGAGCCTTATGAGGTCAAGCGTTATCTTGCAGACGTAGGTAGCCCGTTTTAATCAAAACAGGCAGTTTTTTTTACGCATACGGTTATAGAAATCACTCAAAATGCAATTTCGCGAAAGGCTATGCGTCGATTTTCCACGATATGGCGTTCCACAATCTGGATATTCACAAGAATGACTGTGGTGTGTTGAGATCCACCGCGGCAGGAATCTCCACTAACGTATGTACGTCTTCCCTAACACGTTTACACCATTTAAATGTCTTACTGAGTGTCTCATCACCGTACTGTGATTGCAATCTTCTGTACATTTCCGCAGGTTTCACAAGCCTTCTTTCACAAAAAATCTCACCACAATACACTGTCCCATGCGAGCACTAACAGTGTTTTTCGCCATTTTTATTTATATGTCACGTGACTGGCCCATGGCAAGTGAACCACCTAAGGCGTTGTGGTAACACAATTAACATTAGTAGTTCCAGCACGCTATAACCCATTCATTCAAGTAGAACTAGAACAACAAGTCCAAGTTTGAATTGAACTTCACTCGTGTGTGTGTATATAATGTTGCAAAGGCCACCGTCCATCGTAGACGATGATGGCATAATTTATTTTCTAGCGCTAGTTTTAGTAAGGATTTACTTTTTATCCTCACTCTCTCGTCTCGTGCAGCCCGACCCCAGTTTCAAATCAAGGACAAGACGACTAGGGGGCGACTACGAGATGCAGGGGACGCCGCATAAAAAACCCGTGAAAAAATGGCGGAGTCCAGAGTTGAACCCACACCACCTGATCATGAGGACGACGGCTTAACCATTTCGCCAAAAAATCCCCACATATATATATATATATACACACGGATGCATTAAGCGCTATCGGTCCATTTAAGAAGTAGAAGCAGTATTTGCCTTTTCCTGGGCAATGTAAACCTTTTCTTCCTTTGATTACCTCATAAAGATTTGTGATATCGTTGAAAATATACTTTGGCAGACTTAGTTGTGTTAAATGTTATTCCTGCTCTTCGAGCCTGTACACAAGTCGTCACTATTTCTAACGATATGACTCGACCTAGTCTTTAAACGTGTCTTCGAAAGGAAAGACCTGTCAAGGCATAGCATGCCTGAAAACTATTTTTACAACTCCTTTGGCCGACAATAGGTCAATGTGACGTGGAGTAGATGGTTGTTTTAATGTTGCATGAGAAGCAAGAATTAATTATCTTCTCGCCAATGAACAGCGAGTATTTTTTGTCCTGCGGGATCGTGGAAAAGCTATTAATAAATTATTGTCAGTTGCATCAAAATATTTCAGTGTACATCTACCGTTCTATTGCTTGATTAGTTGCCTTTTCAATTACGAATATTACATCTGCATCTGTACCTCCTGATGTGTCAATTGTACTACCCAAATAGGTAAATGTATACATTTTTTCCAGCAGCTCTCTCTCTCTCTCTCTATCTCTCTCTCTCTCTCTCTCTCTCTCTCTCTCTCTCTCTAGCATGATTGGATCTTTCGTGATAGGGTTGCGTTTAAGAAGATTGGTTTTCTTCATGTTGATATTCACTCCCAGTTTGGCTGATTGTTCTTTCACTCTATTAAGTTTCCTATAAAATTGAGCTATGACTGTGTGACAAAAGTACCAGATCATCTGCGAAGACCAGGTCCTCCAATTGGGACAATAGCGTCCACTGAATATCATTATTGTTACCTTCAATTGATGTCTTCATTATATAATCTATAACCAACAAGAACAGTAAAGGTGAGAGCAGGCCTCCCTGTTTCATCCCTGCTTGCACCCCGAAGTTGTATTAAATGGTCCTTCATTTACAACTCCTCTAACTTTATCTTCGAAGAGATTCTGAATGAAGGATGTTTACTTATCTGGTATCCCATAGTGTCTCAACAGTTGGGCTAGAGTACTTCGATTCACACTGACAAACGTCTTTTCATAGTCTTTACAATTTGCGTATAGGGATGATTTCCATTCAATACTTTGTTCTACTATGTTGCGTAGCGTAGCTATTTGATCTGTGCGTGATCTCCCCTGGCAAAATCCGTGCCTGATCTCCCCTGGCGAAATCCGTGCCTGATCTCCCCTGGCGAAATCCGTGCCTGATCTACCCTGGCGAAATCCGTGCCTGATCTCCCCTGGCGAAATCCGTGCCTAATCTCCCCTGGCGAAATCCGTGCCTGATCTCCCCTGGCGAAATCCGTGCCTGATCTCCCCTGGCGAAATCCGTGCCTGATCTCCCCTGGTGAAATCCGTGCCTGATCTCCCCTGGCGAAATCCGTGCCTGATCTTCCCTGGCGAAATCCGTGCCTAATCTCCCCTGGCGAAATCCGTGCCTGATCTCCCCTGGCGAAATCCGTGCCTGATCTCCCCTGGCGAAATCCGTGCCTGATCTCCCCTGGTGAAATCCGTGCCTGATCTCCCCTGGCGAAATCCGTGCCTGATCCGCGTTCAGCTTTCTGTTCAAGATGATTCTGTTGAATATCTTGCCTGACACCGACATGTAATCACTCTATAATTGCTGCAATCTGCCAGGTCTCATTACGTAGACAGTTTTATCAGATTTCCTTATTTTCATTCTGTTGAAACTCACTACTTTTTCGATATCTTCTTGAATAATCCTGTCTATTGTATAGGTGATCGTATCTACATCTGCCATTATGGCTTCTGCTGCTGTTCCATCTGGTTCTGTTGATTTCCCTTTCTTCAGCTTGGATATGCCCTTTGAATTTCTATATTATTTGGTGGGTTGTAGTCCAAATTCAGAGTCTCTTCTACAGGTAGGATGCAAGAGAAGGGGCCAATTGCCAAGAGTTATTTTACGTGCACATTGGATTGAGGGACATTCGAGTTTATTGTCCATATCCGATAGGAATAAGTGCTGATTTCATCACCTTTGAGAACAAAAGACAATTGACACTTCCAGGCTAAGAAAACACAAGTTTCAAGCTTGTGTTCGTCGGTTTCTTATTAGATATATCGATCACCTTCAGAATCGAGCGCCTTGCATAGTGCATATATCGATAGCATTGAGAACCGAGCGCCTTGCATATTACATATATTGACCACATTGAGAACTGAGCGCATTATCCATTACATATATTGACCACATTGAGAACTGAGTGCCTTACCCATTACATATATCCACCATCTTCAGAGAGGAGCTCCTTACCTCTCACATATAACGATCACCTTCTTCTTCTCCTGCTTTGTTTTCTCGTTCCTCTTCGTTTGTCCCGACAAGGGCGTTGTGTTATAATTTACAGCAATATGCGATATTTGACTTTTCTTTAGTTCTGAATGTCCCTTCCCACTGCTTTGGCCAAACTACAATAGTACCTAGTGTATCCTGTTTCCAGGGCCGCTCCAGAAGGTGGAACAGGGTCTTGATCAGCTATGGTTCACTGACCCTGATGCAAGGCGCCAGCTCATGCACTACTGCACCTTGGCTCCTAGCGACCACCTTGAGAAGAGAGCGCCCTACCTATTGTATATCAACCACCCTGGGAGGAGAGCGCCCTACCCCTTGCATATCGACCACCTTGGGAGGACAGCGCCCTACCTATTGTATATCAACCACCCTGGGAGGACAGCGCCCTACCTATTGTATATATCGGCCACCTTGGGAGGACAGCGCCATACCTATTGTATATCAATCACCCTGAGAGAAGAGCGCCCTACCTATTGTATATCAACCACCATAGGAAGATAGCGCCCTACCTATTGTATATCAACCACCCTGGGAGAAGAGCGCCCTACCTATTGTATATCAACCACCCTGGGAGGAGAGCGCCCTACCTATTGTATATCAACCACCCTGGGAGGAGAGCGCTCTACCTATTGCATATATCGACCACCCTGGGAGGAGAGCGCCCTACCTATTGCCTATATCGGCCACCTTGGGAGGACAGCGCCATACCTATTGTATATCAATCACCCTGAGAGGAGAGCGCCCTACCTATTGTATATCAACCACCATAGGAAGATAGCGCCCTACCTATTGTATATCAACCACCCTGGGAGAAGAGCGCCCTACCTATTGTATATCAACCACCCTGGGAGGAGAGCGCCCTACCTATTGTATATCAACCACCCTGGGAGAAGAGCGCCCTACCTATTGTATATCAAGCACCCTGGGAGGAGAGCGCCCTACCTATTGTATATCAACCACCCTGGGAGGAGAGCGCTCTACCTATTGCATATATCGACCACCCTGGGAGGAGAGCGCCCTACCTATTGTATATCAACCACCCTGGGAGGAGAGCGCCCTACCTATTGCATATATCGACCACCCTGGGAGGACAGTGCCATACCTATTGTATATCAATCACCCTGAGAGGAGAGCGCCCTACCTATTGTATATCAACCACCATAGAAATATAGCGCCCTACCTATTGTATATCAACCACCCTGGGAGAAGAGCGCCCTACCTATTGTATATCAACCACCCTGGGAGGAGAGCGCCCTACCTATTGTATATCAACCACCCTGGGAGGAGAGCGATCTACCTATTGCATATATCGACCACCCTGGGAGGAGAGCGCCCTACCTATTGTATATCAACCACCCTGGGAGGAGAGCGCCCTACCTTTTGCCTATATCGACCACCCTGGGAGGAGAGCGCCCTACCTATTGCCTATATCGACCACCCTGGGAGGAGAGCGCCCTACCTATTGCCTATATCGACCACCCTGGGAGGAGAGCGCCCTACCTATTGCCTATATCGACCACCCTGGGAGGAGAGCGCCCTACTTATTGCATATATCGACCACCATGGAAAGCTGACGCCTTACCACTCAGTTCTTACGGCTAACATAGAAACACTATCGTTCTAATGATTCACCAAATGGTATTCATGAAGATCATCAGTGATAAGACATAGACTTTCACAATCAAACGTCAACGGTTAACTATTATACTGACAAACAGAAGATATAGTGGTTTGGTCATCTGACAACGATACAGAATGATCAACTTGCAGCGAAATCATACTTTAAGGAGGTGTCAAAGCCACGAACAATAAGTCGATCATACGATGATAGGTAGAGAGGATCATGGAAACACGTCAAAAGTTCAAGCTGTCGGCAGCACGAGTCTCCATCCTGGCGCTAAACATAAGTCTAAGCATACCTACTGTGTGCCGTGTCACAAGACACGAGCACGAAGAAGAAGAAGAAGAAGAAGATGGAGAACAATAAGAAGAAAACGGATGAAAATGTAGAAAAACAAATGAAGAAGAAGAAGAATAAAAGACGGAAGAAGCTGAAGATGAAGAAGAAGAACAAGAAGATGAAAAAAGAAGAAGAAGAAGAAGATGGAGTAGGGGAAAAAGAAGCAGAAGAAGAAGATAAAGATGAAGATGGAGAAGAGGAACAAGAAGAAAAAGAAGTAAGAAGATAAAGAAGACGAAATAGAAGAAGAAGAAGAAAAAGAAGAAAAAGAAAATGAAGATCATAAATAAGCAAAGGAAGAAGAAGAAGAAGCATATGAAGAATAAGAAGAAGAAGAAGAAGAAGAAGCAAATACAGATGAAAAAGAACCAGAAGAAGAAGAAGATGAAGAAGAAGAAAGAAGAAGCAGAAGATGGAGAAGAAGAAGGAGAAGAAGAAGAAGAAGAAAAAGAAGAAGAAGAAAAAGAAGAAGAAGAAGAAGAAGAAGAAGAAGAAGAAAAAGAAGAAGAAGAAGAAGAAGAAGAAGAAAAAGGAGAAGAAGAAGAAGAAGAAGAAGAAGAAAAAGGAGAAGAAGAAGAAGAAGAAGAAAAAGAAGAAGAAGAAGAAGAAGAAGGAGAAAAAAGAAAATACAATAATCGAAAAAGGAGAAGATGGAGAAGATGAGAATTAAGAAGAATAAGAAGAAGAAGAAGAAGAAGAAGAAGAAGAAGAAGAAGAAGAAGCAAATAAAGATAAAGCAGTACCAGAAGAAGAATATGAAGGCGAAGAAGAAGAAGGTGGAGAAGAAGAAGAAAATAGAAGAAGAAAATGAAGAAGAAGAAGAAGAAGAAGAAGAAGATACAATAATTGAAGAAGGAGAAGATAGAGAAGATGAGAAAGCAGAAGAATAAGAAGAAGAAGAAGAAGAAGAAGAAGAAGACGAAGAAGAAGAAGAAAAAGAAGCAAATAATTGATGAAGAAGGACCAAAAAAAGAATATGAAGATGAAAAAGAAGAAGAAGAAGAAGATGAAGAAGAAGAAGAAAATAGGAGAAGAGGAAGAAGATGAAGAAGAAGAAGGATAAAAGAAGATGAAGACAATCATGCAAATTGCCTAGTAGATTATCTGAATGAAAATCTAGCATGACCTAATTCCATCTCACCTGTCCCCTTATTTCACTATACAACATCTCGGGGAGGGCAAACTTCTTTCGTGTTTTACATTATATTTTCAATTCATTCTGTTATTCTTCAAAGTCATGTTGTTTTCTTAGTCTTCAATTTGCAAAGAATTTAAATCAATTGTTCTTAAGTGCCATATGCTAGCAGTCAGCTATGAGTCACGGACAACTGCAGCTCATGCGCTGCTCAGCATCTTGATCCCGTATGGCACTTTAAATCAGTTTCTTAAGTGCCATAAGGGATCAAGATGCTGAGTAGCGCATGTGATGCAGTGGTCAGCGTCCCATAGCTGACTGCTAGCGTCAGGGCCAGCGAACCAAAGCTGCAAAGACCCTTATATACCTCCACTCGGTGATCCTGGATAACAGGCTGCATCAGGGCAGACTGGCTAAGGAAAATGGATCAAAGAGGGAATGCTAACCCGGTACTCCAAAAATGCTTGCTGAAGTCGGATGGGTAGGACCGAAAGGTGCAAATATCGCAGTCAAGCTGTAAACTACGACACAACGCATTCCGTTTGCAGGGCTACATTCTGATACTTAAGCCCTTTCAGGGTTTGGTAGCGGGAGATTGAGAACGAAAGAAGCCAAGCTAAGCCAAGTGCCATACACGGCACATAAGTCAGAACCCAGTGCTCTCCAGTTTGATCTGTGTGACGCCACTCTTTTCAGTTCATGTAACGAGTCCCATAGCAGTTCCCTCTCTAATGATTGTTCTGCGAATAGTTTCTTTCGCTCTTCCTCTTTTGTTATTGTTCATTCTAAGAATGACTATTTTTTTTCTTAATCAATAATGAAACATTCTTGATTAACTACTTATATAATTGTTTTGTTTGTTATGAATTCCTTCCAGCTGATGCTTAACTGCTTTCTAAGACATTTATTCTCAGATGTATTTAGTCTCCTTTCCAGTGCCCTTGTTATTTTTCAGCATTCACATCCATAGCTAAGAACTGGTAATAATATATTGTTGTTGTTGTTGCTGGTGTTGTTGTTGCTGTTGTTGTTGTTGTTGTTGCTGCTGTTGTTGTTGTTGTTGTTGTTGCTGTTGTTGTTGTTGCTGTTGTTGTTGTTGTTGTTGTTGCTGGTGTTGTTGCTGTTGTTGTTGCTGCTGTTGTTGTTGTTGTTGTTGCTGTTGTTGTTGTTGCTGTTGTTGTTGTTGTTGTTGCTGTTGTTTAATGCCGGCAATGAGTAAGTTTACTCTTTTGTGCGTCCTGAAAAAGGCGTTTCGTGGCTAGTTATAGTAGCTTTCCTCACATCCCGAGCATGCTGATGAAGGTGAATCGCGGTCCTCCAGGCGGGTGTCCTATTATTAGCTTCATCTGCGTGGCGCTCACTGCTTGGGGGATCACATCAATCCACATCTCGTCATCCATGCTGCCTTGAAAACATCCTGTGTTTAGGGAACGCTATATGGACAAGATATTGTTGTCTCAGTCAGTGTATTAACCATGACGCGCGTCTTGGTCAGCATTTTGTGCCTGACTGGACTAGCGGCTCAGTTCCCCATATATTAGAGTAAACCAACCTTAAAGGTTCTGCTGTCTGCTGTATAGCTTCGTGTGACTTATACATTTACAGACGTTTGAGTTGCAAATTCAAACAATTTAAATATTCTCCATCTGCCCGTGAATGACTTGGCTTGACTTCGTTCGTTCCCCATCACCGGCTACCAAACCCTGAAAAGGCTTAAGTAGCAGAATGTAGTCCAGAGAAAGAAAAGCGTTGTGTCGTAGTTTTACAGCTTGACTGCGATATTTACACCTTTCGGTGCAACACATCCGACTTCAGCAAGCATTTTTTGAGTACCAGGTTAGGATTCCCTCTTCGATCCCTTCACCTTAGCCAATCTGCCCTGCTGCAGTCTGTTATCCTTGACCACCAGTGAAGGTGTAGAAGGGTCTTGGCAGCTATGGTTCCCTGGCCCTGACGCTAGAAGTCTGCTATGGGTCGCTGATCGCTGCAGCTCATGCGCTGCTCAGAGTCCTGATCCATCTGTCCGTGCATGGCTTACAATGTGTTTTTGTGTTGTTGTGTTATTGTGTTGTTGTGTTATTGTGTTGTTGTGTTATTGTGTTGTTGTGTTATTGTGTTGTTGTGTTATTGTGTTGTTGTGTTGTTGTGTTGTTCCATATGCTCGCTGAGGCCAACATGTAAATCTACTGCCTCTCATGAAACGAACAAACGAAGGCTCGAAACGGAAGGTGCTCTAATCTTGCAAAGAGCATGCGCTCCTTGATCTCATGGAAGATAAGATCGGTAGCAAATCCTATCGGAGACTGACAATAAAGTAGACATAACTGTGTACACGTTGTGAAACCCAGGTAGAAAATCGAAGATAGAAAGGTGTTAGCCGTTTTCCAGACTTCTTCTCTGTTCGTTCTCAATCTTCCGCTACCAAGCGTTGAACACAGCTTCGCAAGAAACAGGATGTAGTCCGGAGAACGGAATGTGTTTTGTCGCTAGTTTACAGTTTGACTGTAATATTTGCACCTTTCGGTCCTACACATTCGTCTTCGGCAGGTTCAAGACATCCATTTTCTTCCCAAAAGTGTCCCTAATGAAAGCCACAAGGAGACGGTCCGACCATCTTGAAAAGACGCAAAACGCTAATCCCCTGCAATTACAGTTGCATATATATATATATATATATATATATATATATATATATATATATATATATATATATATATATATATAAAAAGACCAAAACACCGCCAAGGGTAGAAGAGAAGCAGCTCAGAAGAAGAAGGCGTTTAAACTTTTTCTCGTGTTTTTGTTTTCGTTTCTCATCGTCTCATCATTATTATAGCTTGTCCGTATAAAGTACATTCATTTAATTGAATTTTCGGATACATATAATACGATCCTGTCTTGCATGTCGTAAGAAGCACCTAAAGAATGGTGTGCTTGGGACTGGCAATATCAGTCACATAAAAAACAATTGCTATAAAACCGCATTACCCTCACAGGGACACAATGTCTGACAATCTGGTTTCCGAGCGCGAATGCCGAGGGGGGGGGGGGGTGTAAAGGTGATTCTTCGCGGCAAGGGATGGCTATGCCATAAGTAAATTAAATTCAACACGTCGTCCAGAAGAGCAACAGTTGGTGTACGTTGCCTAATAGATTAACTAACTCTAGAAGAGTTGACCCTTTCAAACTTTATGGGGTAGTACATAAGCTGCAGTGGTGAGAGGACCAAAGCTGACTGCTAACGTCAGAGTCAACGAACCAGAACTGCCAAGACCCGTCTACACCTACACTTTGGCGATCATGGATAACAGATTCAAAAATTGAGTCTGTACTCACGAAGTATACAATCAAAGAATACCATAGTGTTGTGCCTTTTCTAAATTAAAACTGACTTCCCACAAAGGATGCTCATAAGGAAATGCTTCCTGTTTACGGTTAGAAGTGTTTAAACTTTCTCAACGACCCTCCACAATTGTTGATAAAACTCGATCTGACCATCCTGTTTAGTTTCAACAGAAGTATCTGTCCCGTGAGTGGTGGTTATGATTCGAGCTGACAGGAGGGTAACGACAGACAGTGTAACATAACATCTCCAATAAAGTGTTCACGTGGTTTAACCTACATCATAATGCATAATTCTACCTTAGTGGGATACGTTTCGAGAAATGAGGAACAGGTTGAATATGAAATTTGGCTGGGACATTAGATCAAAGACTTCTTGGCTGCAGGTTTTAGTACATTGATCAAACGATTGGAAAAATGTATCAAACTTGGTGGACATGGTATTCAGAAAAAGGGGGCAATGTACGCGCAGGACTAAATGTCTTTCAAGTTCGTATTTCATGTAGTTGTGATTTAAAAAAAAATAGTTATTTGTGACCCGAGAGGTCCGTCCGGGTCTTTATGTATGACAAGGACAAGAATAGCACCACTGCCCCACAGAGAGCATGTCGAAAGTGGCGACTAACTGTGTCACGTGGCATAACACAGACCGTGCTTAGGTGGTTTGTTTAGAGCAGCATAGATGGCATCTAACAGGCTGCGGGTATACTTTTCTCTAGTTTTTTTGGTCTATTAAGAGGATTCTCACATCCGTTAACCACCCTCCACGGCACTTGTCCCAGCGCAGCGGAGTATTAAGCTGCGTAAGCCTTGCCCACTAAGCAGGATATCCTCCCCCCGGCTACATCCAGATGATACCAGAGCTGGGACCTGTACGGGGTAATACGCCCCTGTAGAAGTACATGTCGACTAAAAACTAAGAATTTGTGACCTATTTATTGACCTGCCCATTTACATAACATCGATTTATCAGACAAACAGGAGATGGGTCTATTGTGACGACTATTTCTAGCAAATGATAATCTAAAACAACGAAACAAAACCAGATTCTTACCTATCACTTGTGTTCTGACAATTGACATCTAATGAGTCTGGTGACGAGGGCAAAAACGCCATAGTTGATGACAAGTGTCGGCTTCCCGGACGGTTCGTTATCATGTATGTTCTGAATGCTGATGTCACAAACTTACAAGCTAATGTATATTATTTGTTTTATGTAAAGATTAATCTTGTTGGAGAAAATACACCTTCTTCAATCACACACAGTCCTTTTAGTTATAGCAGGACGCGTAGGCTATCACAATATAAAATACACTACCCTTTGACATGTGCTGCACACCAAGAGAACTATGCGTTTGGGAAAACGATTGTTTTTTTAAAGTAAAATTAAAACGTTTCGGTAATGCTTCTAAATGTCTTGGTGAACGCTTTTTTCCTTATGGTACGTCAAAAGTATAGATAACAAAGCTATAGATAGGCCGTTGACGTGTGTATCCAGTATATATAATGAATCTATAAGCAAGACTCTTGGTGTGATAGTCGTGTCTACAGCTACGATGTCGGCGCAGATTCTGAGAGAGGATTATCTTTCCCCTGCTGTTCCTGGCACAGGCTTAAGACTCGCAGACGACGCTAGACACTCACTCACAGGTGGCGTTGTTGCTACAACTGGTCGTCTTGCTTCCCATCAACCCACATTTCCCCGCCTCATTATCTCAAAAATCTCAACCTGCAAAATTCAGTTTCCGGGGGAGGTGGAGATAATCGCCCCTGTTTGGGTGCTCGGTGGTTCCATGACGTCCATTATTCGTCAGTGGTTCTCAAGTGTTTTGGAGAACTGCGCAGTTAAACTTTTTGGGGTAGGGGGCTTAACATGCCAGTCCTGATATATTGAAGTTAAGTCGTGGGAAATAACTGCGGCCGACAGAAGCTAGATTCTGGCCTCGGAAATGAGGTATTTAACCATTTTCACACTAGCTAGAGCTGCAGATTAGCGCAGCGGAAGAGCCCCCGTTTTTCATGGCAGTGGTACGGGGTTCAACTCCCACAACTGGAAAATCCAGTCAACCCAACTGTAATTGGGTACCTGAATTGCAGTTAGGAATGATAAGGCAGCCAGGAAGCGAAATGGACACTCCATCTCACAAGCTGAAACTTAGTATACTGAAGTCTCTAACACTTCATTCTTGACCAGTGGTTGTCTGTTCGAAGGTTCCTATACTTTACACTATTATGCCCAATATATTTTCTTAGGAATACGTAATGCTATTCTGTTCAAAGCAATCGTTCACTTTGATTAAACAATATAATAGCTTTTAATCTCACTGCTAAATGTACAGATGGATCAGCCACTACCTCGAAAACAGAACAGCCAGAGTTCTTCTTCTTCTTCGTACGCAGTCAGACAGTAACCATTATTTTTTAGAAAAAAAGCGGCGGTCATCCTGAGACTGTCGACACTGCCATAGAGCTTGTCTTGCAGTTCCACTGGTGATGGCCACATCTGCTCTCTCTGATCCTCCTGCAGTTCTGCAGCAGATGTTCAGCGGTCATTTTACCGGTACCGCACGGGCATTCGTCGGTATTACCTATCTTCAATTTGTTGAATAAGTGGTACCTCAATCTATTGTGGCCAGTGCAAAGTCTGAAGACAACGACCTGCTCTCTTCTGTTCAACTGGTTATAGGCCAGAATTCAATTACAAGGGCAGATGAGCAAAAATGTGACACTAGAGCAAGGAGTACCCCAAGGGGGGAGGGGTACTGTCACCCACACTCTTCCTGGTGTATATAAACAACATCACAGAGAATATACCAAGAAGAGTCCACTGCTCCATGTTTGCAGAAGATCTGGCTATGTGGACCTCTGAAAATAATCTCACCGTAGGAAGCAATCGGTTTTCCACTTTTTGCTTCTGCTTTATCATTTTAGTGTTTGCTTTTCCACTACTTAATTCATTATAACGATAAGTGAGATAATAGTAGAGATAAACAGAGATAAACAGAGATAAGGGAGGGGCAAAAAATTACATAAATGGTGTTTTGAGGATCACGTTGTTGTTGTTGTTGAATGCCTACAATGAGTAGATAACTCTTGGCTGCTTCCTTTAAAAGGACGCTAAGTGGCGGGTTGTCGTAGTTTCCTAACACACATCGAGCTTGCTGATGAAGGTGAATCGGGGTCCTCCGGGCGGTTGTGTTATGCTTGGTTTCATCTACGTGTCGCTCACTACTACGGGGATGACGTTATCCCCGCATCGACTGAAACAGTCTGTTTACTGGGAGAACTTAGTAAAAGTGAGATGAGATCTCTGTCAGTTGTTTACCTGGCCCTGACTAACATAGTCTGATCAATATGTTGTGCCTGACCCTGACTAACATAGTCTGATCAATATGTTGTGCTTAACCCTGACTAACATAGTCTGCTCAGTATGCCGTGCCTGATCCTGACTAACATGTCCGATCAGTATGTTGTGCCTGACCCTGACAAACACGTCTGATCAGTACGTTAATCTCCACTGCCCAAGCATGTATGTTCAAATTGTAAAGTTTCTTTGACTCTACACTTATTCCCCAACTATCTTTTGTTCAAAATAGAGCGAATCCATCGTCTCTATTCCTTTTATGATTTGTCTTTTCGTGTATTATTATACCTGACAAAGACCTTTTGGCGATGTCTCGTTTTGATTCTTTCCATGTAAAGTAACTAAGCCGTAGCTATGCATGTTTGAATTGACCTTCTTTTGTCTACAACAGAATCAGTTTTTAATGTATTCCACAGATCCGCCCTGACTGTCCAACCAAACGCATGAAAACCTATTTTCAACTGAACAATACGTCTGCGACAACTCTATAAACGGTCAAGATGCATGACCGATCATACCTGAAACGTACGCAGGTGATAGTGCGTTACAGACTAAATTATGCTCGGTTCTTAAGTTCATGCTTACGCCAAAGGTTACCCAGTGTAAACACGATATTGATTGCCTGCCTGGCTATTGAACAAACTAATGCAGAGCATGTTTACGCGAACGAACTTAAATCATTTGATCATTTCTTGAAATGTTTTTTAAATAATTCCAAAGAATTAGGTTTATTTTCCTTTTTAAATATATCTTTTTTACACGTTGTTTCTATATTTTTTTCTGACATATTTATTGTCTAGTGTTCTACAATTTTCTCTGCATATCTTTCTCGTTGTTTTTGTTTTAAATCGTTTTTATTTTGTTATTTTAATTTTAGATTTTGAATTTTATTATTCTTTTTGTGTTGGAAATTGTGATCTTTCAATTATTTTTTACGGGAGCGAAGATTAATTAGGGTCATGTGAAACATTTTAATCAACTACCCATTTCTCGTCTTCGTTCGTGATTGTGGAGAGAGCAGACTGCCCTACGATACCGTAATCCCAACAATGGTCAGCTTACTGATGTGCATCGTACTGCACTACAGTCAGGAATTCCCCGGTCCATTTTCTCAAATATAAGATGAGACACTGTAACCTGAGAATTATCTTGGAAAAATTAGTGCAAAAAAAATTCTGCAAAAAGAGTCATATACTTGCTTCATTGATTACACTTCAGGTCAGGTCATCCCGTAACCGGTGAGATCGTTGGGGCACACATGAAGACATCCTAACAACTCCACGCCATCCCTCTCTGTCAGATGCCGCGGCCCGTGACTCATCTGGTCGGAGACTGGTCCATTCTTTTATGTTGTCCTCCCATCTCTTTTTCGGCCGGCCTCTACGTCGTCTGCCATGCACCTTCCCGTGGAGGATTGTGTTTGCAAGACCACTTGATCTCGATATGTGACCGTACCAAGTGAGTTTCCTTCTTTTGACAGTTGCCAAGAGATCTTCGATAGGCCCTATTGCTGTTGTAATTCTATCTGATATTTCCTCGTTTGTAACTCGATCTTTCTACTTGACATTTAAAAGTTTTCAGAAATATCTCATCTCCAAAGCCTGTATCCTTCGTTGAAGGTCAGCTGAAACTGTCCATGTCTCACACGCATAGAGGAATATTGACAGGACCAGTGTACGCCTTAATCTGACTTTCGTGCTTAGTGCTAACCGTTTATCTTGCCAGATTTTGTTAAGCCGTGCAAGCGCCGCTTTTGTCTGTGCTATTCTGACCAACACTTCACATTTTGATCCTTCATCCTCCTGACAGATAGGCTGTGTGAAACCATCAACACACGAAACACCAAAATGAAGCCCACGGTGGAAAGCCTAAGCAAGGCAATAATGCAAGCCGCCACTGAAACCATCCCAAGAGGAGCTAGGAAAAACTATAAGCCCTACTGGAATGATGAGTTGCAGAAAGTGGAAGATGCAGTAACAAATGCTAGGAACATGGCAGAGCGAGAAAAATCCATGGAATCAAACATCGCCCTCAAAGCCGCCACGGCGAAGTACAAACACACTCTCAAGCAAACAGCAAGAGAAAGCTGGAAAAATAAAACGGAAAGCCTAAACCTGGACAAAGACGGAAACAAGCTATGGAAGCTAGTCAGAGCCATAAACGACGAAACCCCATCAAATAAACAAATTACTATCAAGCAGGGCGAGAACTTGATCACAGGTAAGAAAGCCGCAAACGCCTTTGTCGATCACTATGCCAGAGCAAACCACATCGAGGTCCCTGCAGATAAGCATACAGACATTAGCGAAGAGCTAAAGGGGCACGAAAACATGAATACGGCACCTGAAGAGCACATGATGGTCAAATTAACAATGCGCGAAATTGAAGAGGCTATGAGAACACTAAAGAAAAGGAAATCTCCCGGAAAAGACGGGATAACAAACGAAATGCTGATGGGGCTGGGCCAAACAGCGAAGAGGAAACTGCTATCGGTCCTGAACCAAAGCTGGAAAAGGGGAATTGTACCACAGGCATGGAAAGACGCAATACTGGTACCAGTACCAAAAACAGGAAAGGACAAAACAGATCCAAATGGATACAGGCCCATAAGCCTACTGAGCTGTGTCGGCAAGCTGATGGAACGGATGATAAACACCAGACTGATGTGGCATCTGGAAGAAAAACGAATACTAATTCCACAGCAACCCGGCTTTAGACAGCACAGATCCACTGAGGACCAGGTCATCCTCATAGCCCAGGAGATAGAAGATGCCTACCAGGCACAGAAACACAAAGTAGCTGTTTGGGTGGATCTGGAAAAGGCATTTGACAAAGTCTGGAAAGATGGACTTAGAGTCAAGCTAAGAAGAAATGATGTTTGTGGGAAAATGTACAAGTGGATCAACCACTACCTCAAACAAAGAACGGCCAGAGTCCAAGTACAAGGGCAGATGAGCAAAAAGGTGACACTCGAGCAGGGAGTACCCCAAGGGGGAGTACTGTCACCCACACTCTTCCTGGTATTTATAAACGATATTACAGAGAATATACCAAGAAGAGTCCATAGCTCAATGTTTGCAGACGATCTGGCTATGTGGACCTCTGAAAAGAATCTCACCATAGCAAGAAATCGGATGCAAACGGCAACTAACATCGCTGGAAGAGTGGGCGAACTCATGGCTGGTCAAAATAAATGAGGAAAAAACAACATGTACGATATTCTCGCTTTCAAATAAGCCACAGAACACCAAAATAAGTCTTAACGGCTAATACCTGCGGCCAAACGACAACCCAAACTACTTGGGAGTCACATTTGATCGGCGCATGACATGGAAAAGTCAGATCATGAGAAACCGAATGAGAGCCAGACAGAGAATGGCAATCATGAGGAAACTTGCTGGCACAAGCTGGGGAGCAGACGAAAGAATATTAAAGAAACTACACTCGAAGAGTGAGACCAGTTCTCGAGTATGGCATTGCGGCATGGACAACAGCAGCAAAGGCGAACTTTGATAAAATTAGCAAACTTCAAAACCAAGCCATGTGAGTTATAACAGGAGGCATGAAGTCAACGCCAATTGTAAAACTTGAAAAGATTACAAATGTGCAATCCATGACCGACAGAAGAGACTGCAGAGCCCAGCAGCAAGCAGAGAAACTCAGAAAACTGACAGACCACCGAATGCATCAGAGATAAATAGATTTGGAAAGGGGAAACTAAAGCGGAGAAACTTTGCAGAAATAGCCATAGCAAAGATGAGCGTAGACCCTATGAACACATTAACACAAAAGCCCATCCCTACAGTACGCAAACCTTCCTGGAAGCAGCATAACATTCTGGAGGTGGTAGAAAATATACCAGGTATTGGAAACAAGAACAGCCAGACTGAAAAAGAAAGAAAAGACATAACCTTGAGGTACATAACGAAAAAATACCCAAGCAGGAACTGGACCCATGCATACACCGACGGTTCTGTAACAAACACAACACAGAACGGAGGGACAGGGGTATACCTGAGCCGACCAAATGGTAAAATAATAACACTGTCAGTGGCAACTGGAAAATACTCAAGCAATTTCAGAGCGGAGACAGAGGCATTGAGTGCTGCAGCAGAAGCAATGCTGACAGGCAAAAGAAATGAAAGCCAGATAGTCCTGTTTACAGATGCACTGGCCGTAGTCACAGCACTAAAAAGCCAGAAAAATGCTGAACTTAATGATTTAAGAGCAGTACTCTGTCAACTATGCCAGCAGTCCGCACCAAAAGGAGTAGTGGTACAGTGGGTTCCATCCCACTTTAACATCCAAGGCAACGAGGAGGCAGACAGACTGGCAAAAAAAGGTGCAAGACTACCACAACCAGTTTCTAGTGTGACCTACGAAGAGTCCAAAGGGCTCATTAGAACCAGATACATGGCCAAATGGGAAACAGAACATACTGGCTACTCAAAAAATGATGCCTACTATCAGTTGAACAGAAGAGAGCAGGCCGTGGTCTTCAGACTCCGCAAAGGCCACAAGAGACTGAGGTACCACCTATTCAACAAATTGAAGATACGTGGCACTGACGAATGCTCGTGTGGCACAGGGAAAATGACCGCTGAACATCTGCTGCAAAACTGCCCGATATACGAGGACCAGAGAAAGTACATGTGGCCATCACCAGTGGCAACACTAGACAAGCTATATGGCAGTGTCGACAGCCTCAGGATGACCGCTGCTTTCTTCGAACAGGTTGACGTTTGACAGCGTACGAAGAAGAAGAAGAAGAAGAAGAAGAAAAAGAAGAAGAAGAAGAAGAAGAAATCTCACTGCTGAACTTTCTGTATATGAAAGAGGGGAGCACGTGTCTCCCTGGTCTTATGAATGTATATTATTCCTGTTTCAATGGTTAGTGTGTAAAGGGTTAAGAAGTCCAAGTTATAAGAAGGGATAAAGTCAGCAACCAGACAATACGCCATTGTCTTGAAACTCAGCCCCTGCAGACCAGGGTCGTTAGTTCGCAGTTAGATTTCTTTCCACTTGTTCCGCTCAACTTCACTGGGAGCTTAAGTCGTCTGTCTTGCGCCAAGTGCGTTGCGCCGGTCAATGTGAGCCAGTGTAGCTGCTCAATCCCTCTGTCATTTATCCACCTCACCTCACGGCCACCCCCATATCCTTTAGCCAGATCTACCTTCGTTGTAAGCTATCAGTTGAAGTTAATGAGGGTGCATTCTTGTGAGATGACCAAACCAACGTATTTTATGCCTGGAAATATATTACGGACGAGACGTAGTTCCGACTATACTACGAATGTCGTCGTTCCTCATTCTGTCCTTCCTTGTAAAACAGATGACCTACCTCAAACACTTAATTTCACACGTCGAAATTCTGCTCTCAAGCGCCCTAGACAGAGGCCATGTTTGACACTAATAACACATAGTCTGCATCATAAATATACTGTTTATAAGCTGTTGCTTTGCTCCAAACTAATACTCGAGTGCCTACAAAGTGGTGACGGCTGATTCACCACTGCAGATATTTTCTGACACCTACTCGATTACCCTGTCGATCCTGCCATCTGTCTAAAAAAAACTGCCCAAAAACTTGAACTCATAGTATGGGGAAGAGCAATATCATTTACAGCTGTGTTGAGGATCCAGGTATTCTACTGAATCTTATAATTTCTCGTTAACAATATCATTTACAGCTGTGTTGAGGATCCAGGTACTGAATCTCATCATTTATCGTTAACAATATCATTTACAGCTGTGTTGAGGATCCAGGTACTGAATCTCATCATTTCTCGTTAACAATATCATTTACAGCTGTGTTGAGGATCCAGGTACTGAATCTCATCATTTATCGTTAACAATATCATTTACAGCTGTGTTGAGGATCCAGGTACTGAATCTCATAATTTCTCGTTAACAATATCATTTACAGCTGTGTTGAGGATCCAGGTACTGAATCTCATCATTTATCGTTAACAATATCATTTACAGCTGTGTTGAGAATCCAGGTACTGAATCTCATCATTTCTCGTTAACAATATCATTTACAGCTGTGTTGAGGATCCAGGTATTCTACTGAATCTCATAATTTCTTGTTAACTCGCATACCGGGTGGAACAGTCCTATTTGAGATGGTTCGGCCATGTTTACAGAATGAGAAGGAACGGAGATGGGAAGCCCAGAGCCACATATATACACTTCCGGGACGAACAAGGGTCCGCTGGGAGGACATCATTCGACAGTCATTGAAGGGTCTAGGGTCGGAACCATGCAAATAGAAAGACAGCCGGATGAACCGTCTGGAGTCCTATCAGGCAAACCTCCACACCGAGGGGAATACTAGGATCGGCCAACTGAAATAGGAAAAGAAGGGATGGGTAATCAAAGTCAAGACAAACAAAATGATGAAGACACCTAACTCACGGTCTCGTTCGCGATCCTGGAAACTGGCTTTGCCACAGCACTTTAGCCCACGAGGTGGAGATCAACATTGTAATCCCCACAGTGATGAACTCACTGTGAAGCTGCGTATTTCCCTACAGCTAGGAGGACCCAGGCTCACTTTTTTTAAGAACGCATCTGGTTATAAGAATATCAACGAAACGTCCCCAAGAGTATACTTAGCACGAGTAGCTTCCAACAAGTCCTGGTGCAACATACCGACCAAGAATCCACGTAACACTTCAGGAAACAGGCTATGTCCCACCGGTCTGGTCGACGAGGTGGGGACCGACCTACTTTTTTTAAGAACGCGTCTGGTTATAAGAATATCAACTGAAACCTGCTACCAAACGAAACGTCCCCAAGAGTATACTTAGCACGAGTAGCTTCCAACAAGTCCTGGTGCAACATACCGACCAAGAATCCACGTAACACTTCAGGAAACAGGCTATGTCCCACCGGTCTGGTCGACGAGGTGGGGACCGACCTACTTTGACCATGCTGAGAACCCTCTTATTGTACTACAACAAGAAGGCGTCGATCTGACCTTCTTCATAAAGTAAAGTAAAGTAAAGTAAAGTAAAGTAAAGTAAAGTAAAGTAAAGTAACCCATATCATTACTGCCGTGAGGGTGTGAGGTGTTAGCGATCTCACATTTCAAAGGCTCGGCTTTATGAGGGCGGTAGCCATCTCCTCTCCCTCGCCGCCGTTACTTCCCGGACTGAACCGGTACCCATTTAAGGCTGGGTCGACCCGGAAGCCATTGCGGTCTGAAAAACACTAGGGAATGAACCCATGACCACTCAGATTACCATCTCAGATAGCCAGAGCGCTAACCACTGCGCTACACGGCTCCCTAACCTTCTTCATACCATCTTCATACGCCCCGCGATATAATAAAATCCACCCGTATCCTACTACCGTAGAATCAATCATCGTCATCTATTTAATCAAGTCTGGTGGTGGGATTAAACTGCAACCCATTTGAAAGCTAAGTATTTTTAAACCCTGGACATTGTTAAAACCTAGATGTTAAATATTCGTGAAGGCCGGTGTTGTAGGGCGCGAAGTGACAGTAACCAGTCACTCTTAGATGGTTGCTTATGTTAAGGTCTGCAAACCAGAAATGGTCAACACGTTATTCCACCTCCAAGTGGCGACCCTGGAGACAGACTGCACCAATGCAGCTCGGGTCTTTGTGTACGGTAAAGACTTGAATTGAACAACGGGCACCCCAGAGAGCATGTCGTAAGATGCGGCTGTGTGACACGGCATAACACCGACTAGGGTTAGGTGATTTGTTAAGACCAGCATAGACGACGCGTAACGGGCTGAGGGTCTACTTTGCTCTAATGTTTGAATCTATTTAGATGGACTCGCACATCGGCTAATCACCCTCCAAGAATGTGGTTGTATACAGACTCTATCGAGTCTTTAAAATCAGTATAAAGACGTGAAGTTAAGTTAGCTAAAAGAATTTGGATGGAAGATAGAAGACATATCGGTCCAACAAATTGCTTAGTGTAAATCAGATGCTCCCGGCGCTGAAAGTCGCAGGAATCGCAGCCTCGCTGTAAACTAGGGCACAGCATAACAGAAGTATTTTTGTCAGAAAGTTCGATGAAAAGTAAAACGAGCTCAAAGAACTACATTGTTGCACCTGTGCACCAACATACGCACTGCATTGTTGCACCTGTGCACCCACATGCGCACCACATTGTTGCACATGTGCACCCACATAAGCACCACATTGTTGCACATGTGCACCCACATAAGCACCACATTGTTGCACCTGTGCACCCACATAAGCACTACATTGTTGCACCTGTACACCCACATAAGCACTACATCGTTGCAAAATTATAAATTATGTTAAAAACCTACCCAACCTATTACGTATTACTCGCTGGTGCTACGAGGCACCGTGCAATGTGCTAAGATTCTCCAAAAATGCGCAAAAGAACAGATCACTTATGGGTAACACCAAGTGCAATGACTCTGATTCTTCGACTAGCCTAAACTACACTAAACATTCTTCATTTTCATTGTCTTCCTGTTGTTCTTCTGTTTCTTCTTATACTTCTTATTGTTATTATTATTTTATAAATGATACTATTAATATTACTCGTATTATTACTAGTATTCATTAGCTTCTCTGAGCGATTAGCTTAATTCTAGAAATTCTAGTTAATAGTGAGCTGGGTCCTGTGGCTTTTCTTCTCACCCCGGGCAGAAACCAGAAATGCTTCTGACTTCTTCTCGACCACAGAGGAGAGCGTGATGCATTCAAACGTGCGTAGTGTTGAATGCGAGGTAAACAATTCTAAGTCTTCTTCTTCGTACGCTGTCAGACGTCAACCTTTATTTTTTTCGAAAAAAGCAGCGGTCATCCTGAGGCTGTCGACACTGCCATAGAGCTTGTCTAGTGTTGCCACTGGTGATGGCCACATCTGCTTTCTCTGATCCTCGTATGTCGGGCAGTTTTGCAGCAGATGTTCAGCGGTCATTTTCCCAGTACCGCACGAGCATTCGTCAGTGCCACCTATCTTCAATTTATTGAATAGATGGTACCTCAGTCTATTGTGGCCAGTGCGAAGTCTGAAGACCACGACTTGCTCTCTTCTGTTAAACTGGTAATAGGCATCGTTTTTTTGTGTAGCCAATATGTCCAAACAATTCTGAGTCGCCCCTGCTGGTCTTTTTTACAATCCTCAACTTCTGCCTTTTCTTCTTCTTCTTCTTTTTCTTAGTCGTCCGTTCTCAATCTCCAGCTACCAAGCCCTGAATAGCGCTTTGCACGAAGCAAGATGTTGTCTATAAAACAGAATGCATTGTGTCGTAGTTTCCAGCTTGAGTGTGTTGTCTGCAACTTTCGGACCAATACATCCGACTTCACCTGGTATTTTTGGGGTACTTGGTTAGCCTTCCCTTTTCAATGCCTTCTCGTTAGCCAGTCTGCCCTGTTGCTGCATGTTACCCAGGTTCACCACGAAGAGGTGTAGAAGAGTCTTGGCAACTCTGGGCCTCTCTGAAAAGACGCATGCAGTCAGTTTTATGTCGCTGACCGCTGCAGCTCATGCAGTACTCAGCATCTTGATCCCACTATCTCCACCAAGATACGGACCCTTACAGACCCGCATCTGTCAGTTCCGACGTGTGTTAGATGTTCAATATGTCAAGGAGCACAGATGTCGCAGTGCAAAGCGAGTCGAAATCACTCTGTGCAACGCTGTGTTGGACACCTTCATCGCAGTGCAGTGTTGAGCTCATTACACTCAACGCAGTTCAATTCCGAGATGATACCGAAGCCGCAACAGTCTACAACTTCTACAAACCCACGGGGATTAGAGAGAGTCTCGTGTGCTTTTGTTTTTTTCTTCCAATTTTACACAAGACACTCTTACCGCAATATAATTCCGAGGTGGACACACTTAGCATTGAGCAAGGCTGAATTTGGCACTATCGGCGAACGCAATGCCGAGTAGGCACATTCAGTGTAGTAAGTTGCCCATCGCAATCGAAGATGGTGACATCATCAAATTGTTCTCGTATTGAAGATGTAACTTGCCCTGAATTTGGAATATAGTGAGAAAGAAGCTGCGCTGGACATCAATCTCACTCTCTCGTCCTGAGTTACCTGGAATCAGTGGCAAGACATACGACCAAGACGCCTTGAAGTAGCTCAAGATGCAGCCATTCAGGCAATACAATCCGTGAGACCAGGGATCGCTTGAAACTTATGGGAGTCGATCATCCACCATTTCCTTGACAATTTGAGAGGCGAGTGTCGTACCTTTCGACAGCAGCAGCCCCTTCCCCCCCCCCCCCCACAATGTTATTTCATCCCATCTCATCTTATCTCATCCTACCTTATTTCATCTCACCACCATCTCATCGCATTTCATCCCTCCTTCCTTATCATATCCCATCTCATCCTACCACATTAAATCTCATCCTACTCCATCTCATCTCATCTCATCTCATCTCATCCCACACCATTTAGTTACACCCCATCGCATAGGATCCCATCTCATTTCACCCCACTCCCTTATCATATCATATTTCCTCCTACCCCATCCCATCTCATCTCATACCATCTCATTTCATCTTATCCTATTTCATCTCATCTCACCGAATATATCCAACTCTATTTCATCACAATGAACATCTCATCTCATCCCACCCCATATCACCCCATCACATCTCATCTCAATGTATCTTCTCATCCTATTTAAATTCATCCCATCTCTTTCATCTCATGACATCTCAGTCCATCTCCTCTTGTCCCATCTGTCCCCGTATGTTGTTAGACTACGACGAAGGTTCAATCTTATTTGCACGTCACCTTCTGCTATTTCCAACCCTTGGTCCCTGTAGTGTTCTTAAACATCATCAATCTATTTTGTTAGCTGTAGTGCAATGCGAAATTCCTCAATAGGCTCACTGTTATGGGAATTCGAGATTATATCCCCACCTCGTCTGTCAGACCACAGTGACGCAGACAATTTCCAGGATCTCCGACGAAGACGGGAGATGGGATCTTGCTCAGCAGATTTCGTCTAACCCTCACGCTAGTCCTGGCACCCCTCACAAATAATGTGTAATCGGCCATGCCCATACAGCGCCCGATTGTTCCTTGGCTTCTACTCTGCCTCAGTGGCTCTCAGACCGTTCGTCTGAGGGAGACCTTGAACCTTTCAATATTATTGCAGATCCAAGATTACAATTCATTTATGGGACGCCTTCGTATTTATTGATTCGTTAGGTGGTGTAGTTGTTAGAACAGTGCTTCTCCAGTTGTAGAAAATACCCAAAGAACGAGATAAAAGCGGGTTTTCCTTGGAATACATAAACGTTCCGTAACAGTGTAGAATAAGAAGTACTCGGAATAAAGTGATCAGTTAGTTCTCTATTCTGTTCGGTTCGTTTCGATTATGTTCGATTCTGTTATGTTCACTTTTGCTCTGTTCTGTCCTTGTTCTGTTCGGTTCTGTTCTGTTCGGATCTCTTGGATTCCATTCGGTTCTGTTCTGTATGTCCGGATCTGTTTGGTTCTGTTAGCTTTATTTTGTTCTGTTCGGTTCGGTTTGTTCTGCTCTGTTTTGCTATAGTATGTTCTGTTGTGCTCTGTTCTGTTCTGTTGTGCTCTGTTCTGTTCTGTTGTGCTCTGTTATGTACTGTTCTGCTCTTGTCTGATTTGCTCTATTATGTTCTGTTCTGATCTGTTCTGTTCTGATCTGTTATGTTCTGTTTTGTTCTCCTCTGTTATGTTCTGCTCTATTCTGTTCTGTTCTGCTCTGGTCTGATTTGCTCTGTTCTGTTCTGCTCTGTTATGTTCTGTTCTGTTCTGTTGTGCTCGATGTGTTTAGTTCTGTTCAGAATATCCGATCTTCCGTGTCCCTGAAGCTCAGTATACCCATAACAGTAGCATCTCACCTGTATGTGTGAGATCTCTACAGCTGCCATCCACTAATATCTTGCCCAGTATTCCGAAATAAGCATTGGAAGCCTGATACAATCACTGCCACCGTTAAAGATGTCTCAGACAGACCTCTTCAAGTTGCAATCACTGCTTCCATCGTTATTCTAACACTGGAGGTTGTTATTCTGTATTCCCCACTCTACGCAGCAACAGCCTGACCTCTTCACATTTGTATTGAAGCCCCTAGGCAGATATCCAACTACGTAACACCGATGTATCAGTGTTTATTATGGCATCACTATACTGGAAGCTATCGTTTATCAGCTGGTTAAAATTGTGATCTGCCCTCGTGATCTGCATATCCTGTTTAGAGTTATGATGACTCTGTGGTAACCTGCCATTCGTTCACTAGTGCAGACTCACTCTTCCCCTTCAACTCGAATCATTTATATAATTGCTATCTCTCTGCTTATACATTCCATGCCGTCCGTCTCTTGATCTTCGATCCCTTGATGTCTCACCGTCCGTCTCTTGATCTTCGATCCCATGATGTCTGGTCGTCCGTCTCTTGATCTTCGATCCCTTGATGGATTTGGAAATGGGAAACTAAAGCGGAGAAACTTTGCAGAAATAGCCAAAGCAAAGATGAGCGAAGACCCTATGAACACATTAACAACACAAAAGTCCATCCCTACTATACGCAAACCTACCTGGATGCAGCATATCATTCCGGAGATGGTAGAAAATATACCAGGTACTGGAAACAAGAACAGCCAGACTGAAAAAGAAAGAAGAGAAATAACCCTGAGGTACATAGCGAAAAACTACCCAAGCATGGACTGGACCCATGCATACACCGACGGTTCTGTAACAAACACAACACAGAACGGAGAGGCAGGGGTATTCCAGAGCCGACCAAAAGGTAGAAAAATAACACTGTCAGTGGTAACTGGAAAATACTCAAGCAATTTCAGAGCGGAGGCAGAGGCACTGAGGGCTGCAGTAGAAGAAATGCTGACAGGCAAAAGAAATGATAGCCAAATAGTCCTGTTTACAGATGCCCTGGCCGTAGTCACAGCACTAAAAAGCCAGAAAAATGCTGAACTTAATGATTTAAGAGCAGTACTCTGTCAACTATGCCAGCAGTCCGCACCAAAAAGAGTAGTGGTACAGTGGGTTCCATCCCACTTTAACATCCAAGGCAACGAGGAGGCAGACAGACTGGCAAAAAAAGGTGCAAGACTACCACAACCAGATTCTAGTGTGACCTACGAAGAGTCCAAAAGGCTTATTAGAACCAGATACATGGCCAAATGGGAAACAGAACATATTGGCTACACAAAAAATGATGCTTATTACCAGTTGAACAGAAGAGAGCAGGTCGTGGTCTTCAGACTCCGCACAGGTCACAACAGACTGAGGTACCACCTATTCAATAAACTGAAGATAGGTGGCACTGACGAATGCACTTGTGGTACCGGGAAAATGACCGCTGAATATATCTGTTGCAAAACTTCCCGACATACGAGGACCAGAGAAAGCAGATGTGGCCATCACCAGTGGGAACACTAGACAAGCTCTATGGTAGTGTCGACAGCCTCAGGATGACCGCTGCTTTTTCGAAAAAATACAGGTTGACGTTTAACAGCGTACGAAGAAGAAGAAGAAGAAGAAGAAGAAGAAGAAGAAGAAGAAGAAGAAGAAGAAGAAGAAGAAGAAGATCCCTTGATGTCTGGCCTTCCCTCTCTTGATCTTCGATCCCTTGATGTATGAGTGTTGTTATGGGATCCCGCGCACAAGCTGAGGTCTGAAACAAATGTGCATCTGGAAATACCAGCATATATCGCACCTTCGAGATCAGTGTATGTCTAGCGAACCCCAGAACCAGACGCATCCTTTCATTCAGGATACGTTCTAACCATTCATACTGTAATCTTAATTATTGGATTAGGCTTAGTTCAAAACCAGCAACTGACACTACCAACTGACCATATCACTATCCTGCGTGTTCTTATAATTGAGAACACCCGACGATCAGTGCTGCGCAGTGGGACATCAGGCTGGGGCTTCTCGGCTATAGTGAGAGGACAGGTTGTTGTAGAGCGCAGTGGGGCTTACATGTTCACATCCTTCAGTTTGAGAATGGAGATGGAAGAAGTGACCTCAGCACTGAAATGGATATCTGAGATTTCTTTAACAATATCAGTCAAAGTCAATATCAGTCAAGCTGTACTTCAGAAGGTACAGGGGGGATGGATTAGGAACGAGTGAATAATTACATTCTGTATTGAAAACATACGATCATTATTTTGACAATGCAGAGACTACAACCTCAAACTTTTAAGTATTGACATGGATCTACTATCTGTTTTTGTCATGAGGGGTGCAGGGCAACGAAGGAGCTGATATCTTGGCTTCACAAGCACCTGTCATGGGCACGTTAGTGATGTATAGAAGAGACATTTTGAAATCAATCAATGACCGCCCATTGAATGAGGACACCAAAATGGATGAAGCGACAATCTACAGACTGCAAAGTTTTGACATGAAACGAAGTTCGAACGGAGTAGGGCACATGCAGGAACGGTGCAAGAGAGTGTAAGACCAGCGAGCTACAGGGACCATCAGTTTCCAGATTCTGCGTCATTTGCTGAGAGAGACGGAGCACCTAGGTATGCTCATAAAGCAATGACGTCGATTCTTGGAAACAGAAAAAAATTGCCCGTAGAGGACGAACCACAGTCATTATTCAAAGTTTGACACTGCCATGGTCTTGAGTGCTCCCAGACATCTCTATATCGGCTAGTGGTTAAGTGACACTGCTCACAACCCGAAGGTGCTGGGCTCGATCCCCATCACAGCACCGGTCGTTACCCTGTGGAAGCAAACCCTTAGAAAATGCAGGAGGAAGCACACCCTTTCATAAAATACATGCTGAAGGCGGATACACTGGGCCGACAGTCGCAAAATAAAAACCCCAGTGCAACGCACACCGCCTTGGGAAATAGAAAAATAAGGCTAACGCTAAAAAAAAAAAAAAAGCCCATCTCTATATTGGTCGATTGACGCGGTATCTAAATGCGAGACTGGCGTTCATAAGTTACTACACTCTCACATCCGGCATTCGGCTATCAAAGGTAGCATCCGGGAGGGACACCTTCACTATATCATTTTCAAGGAACACTACATCACACAGGCCTAGTTCAGATCGATCTGGGGGACTGGAATCTGAACATCCCTTTGAGATTGTCTGTTATCTTTATCAGGGCAGTTCATATTCAGCTCGTCAGCCTGTGAATGATTCCCACACTGCTTCAAAAAATCCCAAAGTTGATTCAGTTAGTGTGTACCGATACTCTAAAACAGTCATGCAAGTATTTATTTGCTATGTAATAAGTACGTGAGAACGCTTGCTTTTAGATCAGATTAATCAACAGAAAAAAAGAATAATCAAATCACTCAATTAACAATTAACCAATAAAAGACGAACATAATCAAATCACTCAATTAACAATTAACCAATAGAAGACGAACATAATCAAATCACTCAATTAACAATTAACCAATAAAAGACGAACATAATCAAATCACTCAATTAACAATTAACCAATAAAAGACGAACATAATCAAATCACTTAATTAACAATTAACTAACAGAAGAAAAAGAGGATATAGTTACTCAATTAAAAATTAAAATTAGGAAGAAATGGGTGATTATATCACTCAATTAATAATTAACATACCAACAGAATCAAAGAATATTGATTAAATCACTCAATTTACATACTAACGGAAGAAAATGATGATCAAATCACCCAATTGACAATTGACTATGATCAAATTACTTATTAAACAATTAACTACTAACAGAAGAAAAAGATGATCATATCACTCAGAGAACCGTCAACATGAACACAAGATGATTACCATCAGATAAATGATCATATCACTCAGAGAACCGTCAACATGAACACAAGATGATTACCATCAGATAAACAGACAAGATCAAACTGTTGTGTTGTGCCTCATAACAGGATACAACTGACTCCACAGTCACACGTACTCAACATTAAAGATTGACAGCTCCACCATGTGTACATGTGGACGGGCATTACAGACTGCAGAGCACATACTACAGAACTGCCCCGAATATGACGTACAGAGATAATTACAAAACAATGGCACGGGTAAACACCACTGGAAGAGACACTTCATGGACCTAAATGTGAACTACATTAGACAGTGAAGTTTATACAAGGTGCAGTGCATGAGCTGCGGTGGTCTGCGACTCATAGCTGACTGCTAGCGTCAGGGCCAGCGAACCAAAGCTGCCAAGACCCTTCTATACCTCCACGCGGTGATCCTAGATAACAGGCTGCAGCAGGGCAGACTGGCTAAGGAGAAGGGATCGAAGAGGGAATGCTAACCCGGTACCCAAAAAATTATTTTCTGAAGTCGGATATGTTGAACCGAAAGGTGCAAATATTGCAGTCAAGCTGTAAACTACGACACAACGCATTCCGTTCTCTGGACTTCATTCTGCTACTTAAGCCCTTTCAGTGTTTGGTAGTGGGAGATTGAGAACGAACGAAGCTAAGCCAAGCCAAGTTTATACAAGCGACAACATATATAGGCAAAAATAGGCATTATATTTTAAACTTAAAAAAACGAAGAGGAAAATGAAATCATTTTTTTCAGTGCCCTATTTGCCCGAGGAAAATTAGCAGAACTTGTCTACACCAGTGCGCTTCAGCCTGGACACCAGCGCCTAGTGTGCAATTTTAGCTTTCAGGTGGGATGGATTATGGAATAAATACATTCTGTATTGAAAACATACGATCATTATTCTGACAATGCAGAGACTACAACAACACAACCTGAGAAAACTGTGGTATAATACAGCATACCAACAACTGTGAATATTATTAGAATTTATGCTTTACCCGTGACAACATACGGCTGCAAAACATGGACAGTGAACCAAACCTCAAGGAAGAGAATCGAATCTTTCGAGTCAAAATGGTATAGAAAGGTTCTTAAAATAGCATGGATCGAAATAAAAAGAATGCAGACATTCGACAAGAGTGGGGCATAAAGGAGAACAGAACGGTCTTCAGAAAACGGTAATGGACAGTAGGGTGGAGAAGCAGACCATGAAGGCAATGCCACCAAGATGTCAAGGAATGCTTGGGTATGACTCTGGAGCAGGCTGGACATTTGGCAAGCGATCGAGTGTATTTTAGACGGGCTGTGATGGGAGCGACATTCTGTAAAGGACATACCACATGATGCAGATGTATTACAAACGTCAAAAATATACAGACTCAATGGGTGATCACGACATTTTCTTCAATTTATATTTTAGTTGGCGGTATGAGAAATTTACTCTCATGAAAGTCATAAAAGTTGGTGTTAAGTATAGTAAGGTTGACAAGCCCTGGACTAACTAACCTTCTCCCGTCTTCGTCTGAGAAAAACAAAATTATGAAGTTAGTTGAGTCTAATCGACTAATCTAAACGTTAGGTCCAGTGTGTTACAAGCCGAACCCTGAAAACAGTGCCAGGTGTGCTCTATCTGCAATTGCTCCTAATTTTGCTAGTAAAAAAGATAGACCATTAGTTGGGAATTATGGTGAATAATTAACTAATTATTTTTTAGCCTAAAGTGTTTCATAATCAACGTCATCCGGTTGATCAGTCCTAAGACTGGTTGTAAGATTGTCTGAGCATATCTCTCAATCTTTTAGGTTCATCATTCCTAAGACTGGTAGTAAGATTGTCTGAGCATATCTCTCAATCGTTTAGGTTCATCAGTCCTAAGACTGGTTGTAAGATTGTCTGAGCATATCTCTCAGTCTTTTAGGTTGATCAGTCCTAAGACTGGTTGAAAGGTTGTCTGAGCATATCTCTCCATTTGACCCTATCCTCTGATTAATCAGTCCTAAGACTGGTTGTAAGATTGTTTGAGCATATCTCTCCATTTGACCCTATCCTCTGGATGATCAGTCCTAAGACTGGTTGTAAGATTGTCTGAGCATATCTCCATTTGACCCTATCCTCTGGTTGATCAGTTCTTAGACTGGTTGAAAGGTTCTCTGAGCATGTCTCTCCATTTTACCCTTTTCTCTGGTTGATCAGTTCTTAGACTGGTTGTAAGGTTGTCAGAACATGTCTCTCCATTTGACGCTATTCTCTGGTTGATCAGTTCTTAGACTGGTTGTAAGGTTGTCAGAACATGTCTCTCCATTTGACGCTATTCTCTGGTTGATCAGTTCTTAGACTGGTTGTAAGGTTGTCAGAACATGCCTCTCCATTTGACGCTATTCTCTGGTTTATCAGTTCTTAGACTGGTTGTAAGGTTGTCAGAACATGTCTCTCCATTTGACGCTATTCTCTGGTTGATCAGTTCTTAGACTGGTTGTAAGGTTGTCAGAACATGTCTCTCCATTTGACGCTATTCTCTGGTTGATCAGTTTTAAGAGCGCTTTTAAGGTTGTCTGAACATGTTTCTCCATTTGACTCTATCATTTCTTTGATCTATCATACGACTGTTTGTAAAATTGTCTGAGAATGTTTCTTCATTTTACCCTTTCCTCTGGTTAATTAGTCCTAAGACTGGTCGTAAGATTGTCTGATCGTGTCTGTCCATTTGGCCCTATCCTCTGGTTGATCAATTCAACGACTGATTGTTTAATGTCTCTGCTTGCCTGAAATGGGAAGATGAATTTTTACTCAATCTTTAAGTCTAGTACATTGAGTCACATTCAAATCAATCTTAGCTTTAGTATTATTTTCAATATGTGTCTTTGTGCGCATACTTCAGTGAGGACATTGCCGTTTGATCTTCTTTCTCTCCACCTCAATCGTTTTATTATTCGTTGGCACCATATTTTAAACGCTATCAAGATTGTATTTATCCTTCTTTGCTGGAGTCCGTGTTCCAGTTACATACAGTGTAATTGGCCATAAATATTTATTTTGAGGGTATTTCACGTGTCGTTTATAGAGGCGTCGCTCCTAGACAGCTAAATTCTTTCTAGAATATCTCTTTCTTCTCCTGCTCTTTTAGCCCCTTGGTGTTGATTTTGGGTTGGGCAGTCCATTTTTTTTTTTTTTTTTTTTTTTTTTGCGTTCGCCTTATTTATCTATTCCCCAAGGCGTGTGTGCGTTACACTGTGGTTTTTATTTTGCGCCTATCGGCCCAGTGCATCCGACTTCAGCATGCATTTTATGTAAGGGTCTGCTTCCTCCTGCACTTTCTAAGGGTTTGCTTCCCCGGGGTAACGGCCGGTGCTGTGATGGGCATCGAACCCAGCACCTTCTGGTTGTGAGCCGTGCCACTTAACCACTAGGCCACGCCGTCCCCTGGGCAGTCCATTTGATTTGTACATTTTCTTTGGTATCAGTTTGACACTGCTAATTACTAATACATGATCAGTATTGAAATCCGCGATATGGTATCCACGTGTTATTTGGACCGCATTTTGGATTGCGATTTGTTCTCATTGTCAATAAACGTTTCAAAGACGGCTGTCCTGGAGTCAGGCACCGTCAATCCAGCAAACATCACTCTCAATGGCAATCTCCTAGCATCAACCAACAATTTCAGCTACCTCGGGTCAACAATTTCAAGACGAGGAAATGAATATAAGAATTGGAAGAGCAGCGACTACTATTGGCGGACTTTTCAAGGGGGCGTGGAGAAATATTAAACTGACTTTGCAGACAAAAATGCAGATATATCGGCCCTGTGTTGTACGCATCAGAGACATGGACGACATACTTTAGGCACGAGAGACGGCTAAGAAAACAAACACAGAAGTACTTTCTTCTGCTATAGAACTGTTACGTACTAGAATCTGGCCAGGTTGGGTCACGTGAGTAGAATGGACAATGGGCCCATTCCAAAACAGGTGCTGTCGGAAGGGAGGAGACTCCCAGGCAGACCCCTGCTCAGATATAAAGATATTTGCAAAGCATCAATGACAGACTTTTCCATCGACCACAAGGCATCAATGACAGACTTCTCCATCGACAAAAGTGCTTGGGAAAACTTAGCCGTAGTGCCAACAACATGGAAGACATCACTCCGAAATGGCCTAATGACATTTGTAGGTGCTTGGAGAGAGAGACTTGAAGCTACTCGGAGAGAGAGACTTGAAGCTACCCAGAGAGAGAGAGACGTGAAGCTACTCGGAGAGAGAGAATTGAAGCTACTCGGAAAGAAAGACTTGAAGCTAATCGGAGAGAGAGACGAAGCTATATACGCTGAATACGGCACCCGAAGAGCACATGATGGCCAAATTAACAATGCGCGAAATGGAAGAGGCTATGAAAACATTAAAGAAAAGGAAATCTCCCGGAAAAGACGGGATAACAAACGAAATGCTGATGGGGCTGGGCCAAACAGCGAAGAGGAAACTGCTATCGGTCCTGAACCAAAGCTGGAAAAGGGGAATTGTACCCCAGGCATGCAAAGACGCAATACTGGTACCAGTACCAAAAACAGGAAAAGATAAAACAGATCCAAATGGATACAGGCCCATCAGCCTACTGAGCTGTGTCGGCAAGCTGATGGAACGGATGATAAACACCAGACTGATGTGGCATCTGGAAGAAAAACGAATACTAATTCCACAGCAAGCCGGCTTTAGACAGCACAGATCCACTGAGGACCAGGTCATTCTCATAGCCCAGGAGATAGAAGATGCCTACCAGGCACAGAAACACACAGTAGCTGTTTGGGTGGATCTGGAAAAGGCATTTGACAAAGTCTGGAAAGACGGACTTAGAGTCAAGCTAAGAAGAAGTGATGTTTGTGGGAAAATGTACAAATGGATCAACCACTACCTCAAACAAAGAACGGCCAGAGTCCAAGTACAAGGGCAGATGAGCAAAAAGGTGACACTCGAGCAGGGAGTACCCCAAGGGGGAGTACTGTCACCCACACTCTTCCTGGTATATATAAACGATATTACAGAGAATATACCAAGAAGAGTCCATAGCTCAATGTTTGCAGACGATCTGGCTATGTGGACCTCTGAAAAGAATCTCACCATAGCAAGAAATCGGATGCAGACAGCCCTAACATCGCTGGAAGAGTGGGCGAACTCATGGCTGGTCAAAATAAACGAGGAGAAAACCACATACACACTATTCTCGCTTTCATTAAAACCCCAAAATACCAAATTAAGTCTAAATGGCAAATTCCTGCAGACAAACGACAACCCAACCTATCTGGGAGTCACATTTGATAGGCGCATGACATGGAAAAGTCAGATTGAGAGAAACCGAATGAAAGCCAGAGAAAGAATGGCAATCATGAGGAAACTAGCTGGCACAAGCTGGGGAGCAGACGAAGGCATACTAAAGAAACTGTACACTGGAAGAGTGAGACCAGCTCTCGAGTATGGCATTGCGGCATGGACAACAGCAGCGAAGGCGAACTTCGATAAAGTTAGCAAACTTCAAAACCAAGCCATGAGAATTATAACAGGTGGCATGAAGTCAACGCCAATTGTAGAACTTGAAAAGATTACAAAACTGCAATCCATGACCGATAGAAGAGACTGCAGAGCCCAGGTGCAGTCAGAGAAACTCCGAAGACTGACCGACCATCCAATGCACCAGAGACTAAACAATTTGGGAAATGGGAAACTAAAGCGGAGAAACTTTGCAGAAATAGCCAAAGCAAAGATGCACGAAGATCCCATAAACGCACTAACAACACCAAAACCCATCACTACTGTACGATGACCTACCTGGAGGCAAGATATATTTCCAGAGGTGGTAGAAAATAAACCAGGTATTGCAAACAAAAACTGCCAGACTGAAAAAGAAAGGAGAGATACTACCCTAAGCTTCATAACGAAAAGCTACCCAAGCATGGACTGGACCCATGCATACACCGACGGTTCTGTAACAAACACTACACAGAACGGAGGGGCAGGAGCATTCCTGAACCTACCAAATGGCAGAAAAATAACACTGTCATTCGCTACTGGTAAATACACAAGCAATCAGAGCGGAGGCAGAGGCACTGAGGGCGGCAGTGGAAGAAATGGTGACACACAGTGAAAATGAAAGCCATATAGTCCTGCTTACAGATGCTCTCGCCGTAGTAACAGCGCTAAAAAGCCAGAAAATACTGAGCTTAATGACTTAAGAGCAGCACTCTGCAAACTGTGCCAGCAGTCCGCACCAAAAAGGGTAGTGGTACAGTGGGTCCCATCACACTGCAACATCCAAGGCAACGAGGAGGCAGACAGACTGGCAAAAGAAGGTGCACGACTACCACAAACAGATACTAGTATGACGTACGAAGAGTCAAAACGGCTTATCAAAGCCAGATACATGACCAAATGGGAAACCGAACATACTAGTTACACCAAAAACGATGCCTATTACCAGTTGAACCGAAGAGAGCAGGTCGTTGTCTTCAGACTTCGCACTGGCCACAATAGACTGAGGTACCACCTATTCAACAAATTGAAGATAGGGTGTACCGACGGTACTGGTAAAATGACCGCTGAACATCTGCTGCAGAACTGCCCGACATACGAGGATCAGAGAGAGCAGATGTGGCCATCACCAGTGAAACTGCAAGACAAGCTCTATGGCAGTGGCGACAGCCTCAGGATGACCGCCGCTTTTTTCGAACAAATAATGGTTACTGTCTGACTGCGTACGAAGAAGAAGAAGAAGAAGAATCTACTCGGAGAGAGAGACGTCAAGCTACTCGGAGAGAGACTTTGAGCTACTCGGAGAGAAAGACTTGAAGCTATTGGGGGAGAGACATGAAGCTACTCGGAGAGAGAGACGTGAAGCTTCTCGGAGAGAGAGACTTCAAGCTACTCAGAGAGAGAGACGTGAAGCTACTCGGAGAGAGAGACTTAAAGCTACTCAGAGAGAGAGATTTTAAGCTACTCGGAGAGAGAGACTTGAAGCTACTCCGGGTGAGAAACTTGAAGCTACTCGGAGTGAGAGACTTGAAGCTACTCGGGGAGAGAAACTTGAAGCTACTCAGAGAGAGACTTAAAGCTACTCGGAGAGAGAGACTTGAAGCTAGTCTGAGAGAGAGACTTGAAGCTACTAAGAGAGAGAGACATGAAGCTACTCGGAGAGAGAGACAAAGCTACTCAGAGAGAGACTTGAAGCTACTCGGAGAGAGAGACGAAGCTACTCGGAGAGAGAAACGAAGCTACTCAGAGAGAGAGACTTGAAGCTACTCAGAGAGAGACTTGAAGCTAGTCTAAGAGAGATACTTGAAGCTACTAGGAGAGAGAGAAATAAAGCTACTCGGAGAGAGAGACGAAGCTACTCAGAGAGAGACTTGAAGCTACTCGGAGAGAGAGACGAAGCTACTCGGAGAGAGAGACGTGAAGCTACTCGAAGAAAGAGACTTGAAGCTACTCAGAGAGAAACATGAAGCTACTCGGAGAGAGAGACGTGAAGCTACTCGGAGAGAGAGACTTGAAGCTTCTCAGAGAGAGAGACTAGAATCTACTCGGAGAGAGAGACGTGAAGCTACTCGAAGGGAGAGACTTGAAGCTACTCGGGAAGAGAAACTTGAAGCTACTCGGAGAGAAACTTGAAGCTACGCGGAGAAAGAGACGTGAAGCTACTCGGAGAGAGAGACTTTAAGCTACTCGGAGAGAGAGATTTCAAGCTACTCGGAGAGAAAGACTTGAAACTACTCGGAGAGAGAGACTCGAAGCTACTCAGAGATAGAGACTTGAAGCTACTCAGAGAGAGAGACTTGAATCTACTCGGATAGAGAGACGTGAAGCTACTCGGAGAGAGCATTTGAGCTACTCGGAGAGAGAGACGAAGCTATTGGAGGAGAGACACCAAGCTACTCGGGGAGAGAAACTTGAAGCTACTCGGAGTGAGAGACTTGAAGCTACTCGGAGAGAGAGAGACGTGAAGCTTCTCGGAGAGAGACTTCAAGCTACTCAGAGAGAAAGACGTGAAGCTACTCGGAGAGAGAGACTTTAAGCTACTCAGAGAGAGAGATTTTAAGCTATTCGGAGAGAGAGACTTGAAGCTACTCAGAGAGAGAGATTTTAAGCTACTCGGAGAGAGAGACTTGAAGCTACTCCGGGTGAGAAACTTGAAGCTACTCGGAGTGAGAGACTTGAAGCTACTCGGGGAGAGAACCTGAAGCTACTCAGAGAGAAACGTGAAGCTACTCGGAGAGAGAGACGTGAATCTACTCGGAGAGAGAGACTTGAAGCTACTCGGAGAGAGAGACTTGAAGATACTCGGAGAGAGACACGTGAAGCTACTCGGAGAGAGAGACTTGCGGCTACTCAGAGAGATAGACTTGAAGCTACTCGGAGAGAGAGACTTGAAGCTACTCGGAGAGAGAGACGTGAAGCTACTCGGAGAAAGAGACGTAGCTACTCAGAGAAAGAGAGACGTGAGGCTACTCGGAGAGAGACGAAGCTACTCAGAGAGAGAGATTTGAAGCTACTGAGAGAGAGAGAGACGTGAAGTTACTCGGAGAAAGAGACTTGAAGCTACTCAGAGAGAGAGACTTGATGCTACTCGGAGAGAGAGACAAAGCTACTCGGAGAGAGAGATTTGAAGCTACTCGGAGATAGAGACTTGAAGCTACTAGGAGAAAGACACTGGAAGCTACTCAGAGGGAGAGAATTGAAGCTACTCGGGGAGAGAAACTTGAAGCTACTCGTAGAGAGAGACGTGAAGCTACTCAGAGAGACTTAAAGCTACTCATAAAAGAGAGACTTGAAGCTACTCGGAGAGTGAGATTTGAAGCTACTCGGAGAGAAAGACTTGAAGCTACTCAGAGAGACTTAAAGCTACTCATAAAAGAGAGACTTGAAGCTACTCGGAGAGAGAGACTTGAAGCTACTCGGAGAGAGAGACTTGAAGCTACTCGGAGAGAGAAACTTGAAGCTACTCGGAAAGAAACTTGAAGCTATACAGAGAGAGAGACTTGAAGCTACTCGGAGAGAGAGACTTGAAGCTAATCGGAGAGGGAGACTTAAAGCTACTCTGAGAGAGAGACGAAGCTACTCGGAGAGAGAGATTTGAAACTACTCAGAGAGATAGACTTGAAGCTACTGGGACAGAGAGACTTGAATCTACTCGGAGAGAGAGACATGAAGCTACTCGGAGAGAGAGACTTAATGCTACTCGGAGAGAGAGACTCGAAGCTCCTCGGAGAAAGAGACGTGAAGCTACTCGGAGAGAGAAACGAAGCTACTCAGAGAGAGAGATTTGAAGCTACTCGGAGAGAGAGACTTGAAGTTAGTCCGAGAGAGAGACTTGAATCTACTAGGAGAGAGAGACATGAAGCTACTCGGAGAGAGAGACAAAGCTACCCAGAGAGAGACTTTGTGCTACTCGGAGAGAGAGACGAAGCTACTCGGAGAGAGAAACGAAGCTACTCAGAGAGAGAGAGACTTGAAGCTACTCGGAGAGAGAGACTTGAAGCTAGTCTGAGAGAGAGACTTGAAGCTACTAGGAGAGAGAGACATGAAGCTACTCGGAGAGAGAGACGAAGCTACTCAGAGAGAGACTTGAAGCTACTCGGAGAGAGAGACGAAGCTACTCGGAGAGAGAGACGTGAAGCTACTCGGAGAAAGAGACTTGAAGCTACTCAGAGAGAAACATGAAGCTACTCGGAGAGAGAGACGTGAATCTACTCGGAGAGAGAGACTTGAAGGTTCTCAGAGAGAGAGACGTGAATCTACTCGGAGAGAGAGACGTGAAGCTACTCGAAGGGAGAGACTTGAAGCTACTCGGGAAGAGAAACTTGAAGCTACTCGGAGAGAAACTTCAAGCTACTCGAAGAGAGAGACGTGAAGCTACTCGGAGGGAGAGACGTAAAGCTATTCGGGGATAGAAACTTAAAGCTACTCGGAGAGAAACTTGAAGCTTGTCAGAGACAGAGACGTGAAGCTACTCGGAGAGAGAGACGTGAAGCTACTCGGAGAGAGAGACGTAAAGCTACTCGGAGAGAGAGACTTGAAGCAACTCGGAGAGAGAGACTTGAAGCTACTCGGAGAGAGAGACTTGAATCTACTCTGGGAGAGAAACTTGTAGCTACTCGGAGAGAAACTTGAAGCTACGCGGAGAAAGATACGTGAAGCTACTCGGAGAGAGAGACTTTAAGCTACTCGGAGAGAGAGACTTCAAGCTACTCGGAGAGAAAGACTTGAAACTACTCGGAGAGAGAGACTCGAAGCTACTCAGAGATAGAGACTTGAAGCTACTCAGAGAGAGAGACTTGAATCTACTCGGAGAGAGAGACGTGAAGCTACTCGAGAGAGACTTTGAGCTACTCGGAGAGAGAGACGAAGCTATTGGGGGAGAGACACCAAGCTACTCGGGGAGTGAAATTGAAGCTACTCGGAGTGAGAGACTTGAAGCTACTCGGAGAGAGAGAGACGTGAAGCTTCTCGGAGAAGACTTCAAGCTACTCAGAGAGAAAGACGTGAAGCTACTCGGAGAGAGAGATTTTAAGCTATTCGGAGAGAGAGACTTGAAGCTACTCCGGGAGAGAAACTTGAAGCTACTCGGAGTGAGAGACATGAAGCTTCTCGGGGATAGAAACTTGAAGCTACTCAGAGAGAAACTTGAAGCTACTCGGAGAAAGAGACGTGAAGCTACTCGGAGAGAGAGACTTCAAGCTACTCGGAAAGAGAGACGTGAAGCTACTCGGAGAGAGAGACGTGAAGCTCCTCGGAGAGAGAGATTTGAAGCTACTTGGGGAGAGAAACTTAAAGTTACTCGGAGAGAAACTTAAAGCTACTCGGAGATAGAGACTTAAAGCTACTCGGAGAGAGAGACGTGAAGCTACTCGGAGAGAGAGACGTGAATCTGCTCGGAAAGAGAGACTTGAAGCTACTCGGAGAGAGAGACTTGAAGCTACTCGGAGAGAGAGACGTGAAGCTACTCGGAGAGAGAGAATTAAAGCTACTCGGAGAGAGAGACTTGAATCTACTCGGAGAGAGAGACTTGAAGCTACTCGGAGAGAGAGACGTGAAGCTACTCGGAGAGAGAGACTTGAAGCTACTAGGACATAGAAACTTGAAGCTACTCGGAGAGAGAAACTTGAAGCTATTGGAGAGAGAAACTTGAAGCTACTCTGAGAGAGAGACGTGAAGCTACTCAGAGAGAGAGACGTGAAGCTACTCGGAGAGAGAGACGTGAAGCTACTCGAAGGGAGAGACTTGAAGCTACTCGGGGAGAGAAACTTGAAGCTACTCGGAGACAAACTTGAAGCTACTCGGAGAGAGACACGTGAAGCTACTCGGAGAGAGAGACTTGAAGCTTTTCGGGGAAAGAAACTTGAAGCAATTCGGAGAGAAACTTGAAGCTACTCGGAGATAGAGACTTGAAGCTACTCGGAGAGAGAGACGTGAAGCTACTCTGAGACAGATACGTGAAGCTACTCGGAGAGAGAGACGTGAAGCTACTCGGAGAGAGAGACGTGAATCTGCTCGGAAAGAGAGACTTGACGCTACTCGGAGAGAGAGACTTGAAGCTACTCGGAGAGAGAGACGTGAAGCTACTCGGAGAGAGAGACTTGAAGCTACTCGGAGATAGAAATTTGAAGCTACTCGGAGAGAGAGACGTGAAGCTACTCGGAGAGAGAGACTTGAAGCTACTCGGAGATAGAAACTTGAAGCTACTCGGAGAGAGGGACTTGAAGCTATTGGGGGAGAGACATGAAGCTACTCTGAGAGAGAGACGTGAAGCTTCTCGGAGAGAGAGACTTCAAGCTACTCAGAGAGAGAGACGTGAAGCTACTCGGAGAGAGAGACTTTAAGCTACTCAGAGAGAGAGATTTTAAGCTACTCGGAGAGAGAGACTTGAAGCTACTCGGAGAGAGAGACTCGAAGCTCCTCGGAGAAAGAGACGTGAAGCTACTCGGAGAGAGAAACGAAGCTACTCAGAGAGAGAGATTTGAAGCTACTCGGAGAGAGAGACTTGAAGTTAGTCCGAGAGAGAGACTTGAATCTACTAGGAGAGAGAGACATGAAGCTACTCGGAGAGAGAGACAAAGCTACCCAGAGAGAGACTTTGTGCTACTCGGAGAGAGAGACGAAGCTACTCGGAGAGAGAAACGAAGCTACTCAGAGAGAGAGAGACTTGAAGCTACTCGGAGAGAGAGACTTGAAGCTAGTCTGAGAGAGAGACTTGAAGCTACTAGGAGAGAGAGACATGAAGCTACTCGGAGAGAGAGACGAAGCTACTCAGAGAGAGACTTGAAGCTACTCGGAGAGAGAGACGAAGCTACTCGGAGAGAGAGACGTGAAGCTACTCGGAGAAAGAGACTTGAAGCTACTCAGAGAGAAACATGAAGCTACTCGGAGAGAGAGACGTGAATCTACTCGGAGAGAGAGACTTGAAGGTTCTCAGAGAGAGAGACGTGAATCTACTCGGAGAGAGAGACGTGAAGCTACTCGAAGGGAGAGACTTGAAGCTACTCGGGAAGAGAAACTTGAAGCTACTCGGAGAGAAACTTCAAGCTACTCGAAGAGAGAGACGTGAAGCTACTCGGAGGGAGAGACGTAAAGCTATTCGGGGATAGAAACTTAAAGCTACTCGGAGAGAAACTTGAAGCTTGTCAGAGACAGAGACGTGAAGCTACTCGGAGAGAGAGACGTGAAGCTACTCGGAGAGAGAGACGTAAAGCTACTCGGAGAGAGAGACTTGAAGCAACTCGGAGAGAGAGACTTGAAGCTACTCGGAGAGAGAGACTTGAATCTACTCTGGGAGAGAAACTTGTAGCTACTCGGAGAGAAACTTGAAGCTACGCGGAGAAAGATACGTGAAGCTACTCGGAGAGAGAGACTTTAAGCTACTCGGAGAGAGAGACTTCAAGCTACTCGGAGAGAAAGACTTGAAACTACTCGGAGAGAGAGACTCGAAGCTACTCAGAGATAGAGACTTGAAGCTACTCAGAGAGAGAGACTTGAATCTACTCGGAGAGAGAGACGTGAAGCTACTCGAGAGAGACTTTGAGCTACTCGGAGAGAGAGACGAAGCTATTGGGGGAGAGACACCAAGCTACTCGGGGAGTGAAATTGAAGCTACTCGGAGTGAGAGACTTGAAGCTACTCGGAGAGAGAGAGACGTGAAGCTTCTCGGAGAAGACTTCAAGCTACTCAGAGAGAAAGACGTGAAGCTACTCGGAGAGAGAGATTTTAAGCTATTCGGAGAGAGAGACTTGAAGCTACTCCGGGAGAGAAACTTGAAGCTACTCGGAGTGAGAGACATGAAGCTTCTCGGGGATAGAAACTTGAAGCTACTCAGAGAGAAACTTGAAGCTACTCGGAGAAAGAGACGTGAAGCTACTCGGAGAGAGAGACTTCAAGCTACTCGGAAAGAGAGACGTGAAGCTACTCGGAGAGAGAGACGTGAAGCTCCTCGGAGAGAGAGATTTGAAGCTACTTGGGGAGAGAAACTTAAAGTTACTCGGAGAGAAACTTAAAGCTACTCGGAGATAGAGACTTAAAGCTACTCGGAGAGAGAGACGTGAAGCTACTCGGAGAGAGAGACGTGAATCTGCTCGGAAAGAGAGACTTGAAGCTACTCGGAGAGAGAGACTTGAAGCTACTCGGAGAGAGAGACGTGAAGCTACTCGGAGAGAGAGAATTAAAGCTACTCGGAGAGAGAGACTTGAATCTACTCGGAGAGAGAGACTTGAAGCTACTCGGAGAGAGAGACGTGAAGCTACTCGGAGAGAGAGACTTGAAGCTACTAGGACATAGAAACTTGAAGCTACTCGGAGAGAGAAACTTGAAGCTATTGGAGAGAGAAACTTGAAGCTACTCTGAGAGAGAGACGTGAAGCTACTCAGAGAGAGAGACGTGAAGCTACTCGGAGAGAGAGACGTGAAGCTACTCGAAGGGAGAGACTTGAAGCTACTCGGGGAGAGAAACTTGAAGCTACTCGGAGACAAACTTGAAGCTACTCGGAGAGAGACACGTGAAGCTACTCGGAGAGAGAGACTTGAAGCTTTTCGGGGAAAGAAACTTGAAGCAATTCGGAGAGAAACTTGAAGCTACTCGGAGATAGAGACTTGAAGCTACTCGGAGAGAGAGACGTGAAGCTACTCTGAGACAGATACGTGAAGCTACTCGGAGAGAGAGACGTGAAGCTACTCGGAGAGAGAGACGTGAATCTGCTCGGAAAGAGAGACTTGACGCTACTCGGAGAGAGAGACTTGAAGCTACTCGGAGAGAGAGACGTGAAGCTACTCGGAGAGAGAGACTTGAAGCTACTCGGAGATAGAAATTTGAAGCTACTCGGAGAGAGAGACGTGAAGCTACTCGGAGAGAGAGACTTGAAGCTACTCGGAGATAGAAACTTGAAGCTACTCGGAGAGAGGGACTTGAAGCTATTGGGGGAGAGACATGAAGCTACTCTGAGAGAGAGACGTGAAGCTTCTCGGAGAGAGAGACTTCAAGCTACTCAGAGAGAGAGACGTGAAGCTACTCGGAGAGAGAGACTTTAAGCTACTCAGAGAGAGAGATTTTAAGCTACTCGGAGAGAGAGACTTGAAGCTACTCCGGGTGAGAAACGTGAAGCTACTCGGAGTGAGAGACTTGAAGCTACTCGGGGAGAGAAACTTGAAGCTACTCAGAGAGAGACTTGAAGCTACTCGGAGAGAGAGACTTGAAGCTAGTCTGAGAGAGAGACTTGAAGCTACTAAGAGAGAGAGACATGAAGCTACTCGGAGAGAGAGACAAAGCTACTCAAGGAGAGACTTGAAGCTACTCGGAGAGAGAGACGAAGCTACTCGGAGAGAGAAACGAAGCTACTCAGAGAGAGAGACTTGAAGCTACTCGGAGAGAGAGACTTTAAGCTAGTCTGAGAGAGATACTTGAAGCTACTAGGAGAGAGAGAAATAAAGCTACTCGGAGAGAGAGACGAAGCTACTCAGAGAGAGACTTGAAGCTACTCGGAGAGAGAGACGAAGCTACTCGGAGAGAGAGACGTGAAGCTACTCGGAGAAAGAGACTTGAAGCTACTCAGAGAGAAACATGAAGCTACTCGGAGAGAGAGACGTGAAGCTACTCGGAGAGAGAGACTTGAAGCTTCTCAGAGAGAGAGACGTGAATCTACTCGGAGAGAGAGACGTGAAGCTACTCGAAGGGAGAGACTTGAAGCTACTCGGGAAGAGAAACTTGAAGCTACTCGTAGAGAAACTTGAAGCTACGCGGAGAAAGAGACGTGAAGCTACTCGGAGAGAGAGACTTTAAGCTACTCGGAGAGAGAGACTTCAAGCTACTCGGAGAGAAAGACTTGAAACTACTCGGAGAGAGAGACTCGAAGCTACTCAGAGATAGAGACTTGAAGCTACTCAAAGAGAGAGACTTGAATCTACTCGGATAGAGAGACGTGAAGCTACTCGGAGAGAGCCTTTGAGCTACTCGGAGAGAGAGACGAAGCTATTGGGGGAGAGACACCAAGCTACTCGGGGAGAGAAACTTGAAGCTACTCGGAGTGAGAGACTTGAAGCTACTCGGAGAGAGAGAGACGTGAAGCTTCTCGGAGAGAGACTTCAAGCTACTCAGAGAGAAAGACGTGACGCTACTCGGAGAGAGAGACTTTAAGCTACTCAGAGAGAGAGATTTTAAGCTATTCGGAGAGAGAGACTTGAAGCTACTCAGAGAGAGAGATTTTAAGCTACTCGGAGAGAGAGACTTGAAGCTACTCCGGGTCAGAAACTTGAAGCTACTCGGAGTGAGAGACTTGAAGCTACTCGGGGAGAGAACCTGAAGCTACTCAGAGAGAAACGTGAAGCTACTCGGAGAGAGAGACGTGAAGCTACTCGGAGAGAGAGACTTGAAGCTACTCGGAGAGAGAGACTTGAAGATTCTCGGAGAGAGAGACGTGAAGCTACTCGGAGAGAGAGACTTGCAGCTACTCAGAGAGATAGACTTGAAGCTACTCGGAGAGAGAGACTTGAAGCTACTCGGAGAGAGAGACGTGAAGCTACTCGGAGAAAGAGACGTAGCTACTCAGAGAGAGAGACGTGAGGCTACTCGGAGAGAGACGAAGCTACTCAGAGAGAGAGATTTGAAGCTACTGAGAGAGAGAGAGACGTGAAGTTACTCGGAGAAAGAGACTTGAAGCTACTCAGAGAGAGAGACTTGATGCTACTCGGAGAGAGAGACAAAGCTACTCGGAGAGAGAGATTTGAAGCTACTCGGAGATAGAGACTTGAAGCTACTAGGAGAAAGACACTGGAAGCTACTCAGAGGGAGAGAATTGAAGCTACTCGGGGAGAGAAACTTGAAGCTACTCGTAGAGAGAGACGTGAAGCTACTCGGAGAGAGGGAAGTGAAGCTACTCAGAGAGAGAGACTTGAAGCTACTCGGAGAGTGAGATTTGAAGCTACTCGGAGAGAAAGACTTGAAGCTACTCAGAGAGACTTAAAGCTACTCATAAAAGAGAGACTTGAAGCTACTCGGAGAGAGAGACTTGAAGCTACTCGGAGAGAGAGACTTGAAGCTACTCGGAGAGAGAAACTTGAAGCTACTCGGAAAGAAACTTGAAGCTATACAGAGAGAGAGACTTGAAGCTACTCGGAGAGAGAGACTTGAAGCTAATCGGAGAGAGAGACTTAAAGCTACTCTGAGAGAGAGACGAAGCTACTCGGAGAGAGAGATTTGAAACTACTCAGAGAGATAGACTTGAAGCTACTGGGACAGAGAGACTTGAATCTACTCGGAGAGAGAGACATGAAGCTACTCGGAGAGAGAGACTTGGAGCTACTCGGAGAGAGAGACTCGAAGCTCCTCGGAGAAAGAGACGTGAAGCTACTCGGAGAGAGAAACGAAGCTACTCAGAGAGAGAGATTTGAAGCTATTCGGAGAGAGAGACTTGAAGTTAGTCCGAGAGAGAGACTTGAAGCTACTAGGAGAGAGAGACATGAAGCTACTCGGAGAGAGAGACAAAGCTACTCAGAGAGAGACTTTGTGCTACTCGGAGAGAGAGACGAAGCTACTCGGAGAGAGAAACGAAGCTACTCAGAGAGAGAGACTTGAAGCTACTCGGAGAGAGAGACTTGAAGCTAGTCTGAGAGAGAGACTTGAAGCTACTAGGAGAGAGAGACATGAAGCTACTCGGAGAGAGAGACGAAGCTACTCAGAGAGAGACTTGAAGCTACTCGGAGAGAGAGACGAAGCTACTCGGAGAGAGAGACGTGAAGCTACTCGGAGAAAGAGACTTGAAGCTACTCAGAGAGAAACATGAAGCTACTCGGAGAGAGAGACGTGAATCTACTCGGAGAGAGAGACTTGAAGCTTCTCAGAGAGAGAGACGTGAATCTACTCGGAGAGAGAGACGTGAAGCTACTCGAAGGGAGAGACTTGAAGCTACTCTGGAAGAGAAACTTGAAGCTACTCGGAGAGAAACTTCAAGCTACTCGAAGAGAGAGACGTGAAGCTACTCGGAGGGAGAGACGTAAAGCTATTCGGGGAGAGAAACTTAAAGCTACTCGGAGAGAAACTTGAAGCTTGTCAGAGACAGAGACGTGAAGCTACTCGGAGAGAGAGACGTGAAGCTACTCGGAGAGAGAGACGTAAAGCTACTCGGAGAGAGAGACTTGAAGCTACTCGGAGAGAGAGACTTGAAGCTACTCGGAGAGAGAGACTTGAATCTACTCTGGGAGAGAAACTTGTAGCTACTCGGAGAGAAACTTGAAGCTACGCGGAGAAAGAGACGTGAAGCTACTCGGAGAGAGAGACTTTAAGCTACTCGGAGAGAGAGACTTCAAGCTACTCGGAGAGAAAGACTTGAAACTACTCGGAGAGAGAGACTCGAAGCTACTCAGAGATAGAGACTTGAAGCTACTCAGAGAGAGAGACTTGAATCTACTCGGAGAGAGAGACGTGAAGCTACTCGAGAGAGACTTTGAGCTACTCGGAGAGAGAGACGAAGCTATTGGGGGAGAGACACCAAGCTACTCGGGGAGTGAAATTGAAGCTACTCGGAGTGAGAGACTTGAAGCTACTCGGAGAGAGAGAGACGTGAAGCTTCTCGGAGAGAGACTTCAAGCTACTCAGAGAGAAAGACGTGAAGCTACTCGGAGAGAGAGATTTTAAGCTATTCGGAGAGAGAGACTTGAAGCTACTCCGGGAGAGAAACTTGAAGCTACTCGGAGTGAGAGACATGAAGCTTCTCGGGGATAGAAACTTGAAGCTACTCAGAGAGAAACTTGAAGCTACTCGGAGAAAGAGACGTGAAGCTACTCGGAGAGAGAGACTTGAAGCTACTCGGAGAGAGAGACTTGAAGCTACTCGGAGAGAGAGACTTAAAGCTACTTGGAGAGAGAGACTTGAAGCTACTCAGAGAGATAGACTTGAAGCTATTCGGAGAGAGAGACTTGAAGCTACTCGGAGAGAGCGACGTGAAGCTACTCCGAGAGAGAGACGTGAAGCTACTCCGAGAGAGAGACGTGAAGCTACTCGGAGAGAGACGTGAAGCTTTTCGGAGAGAGGGACTTGAAGCTACTCGGAGAGAGAGACTTGACGCTACTCGGAGAGAGAGACTTGAAGCTACTCAGAAAGAGAGACTTGAAGCTACTCGGAAAGAGAGACGTGAAGCTACTCGGAGAGAGAGACGTGAAGCTCCTCGGAGAGAGAGATTTGAAGCTACTTGGGGAGAGAAACTTAAAGTTACTCGGAGAGAAACTTGAAGCTACTCGGAGATAGAGACTTGAAGCTACTCGGAGAGAGAGACGTGAAGCTACTCGGAGAGAGAGACGTGAATCTGCTCGAAAAGAGAGACTTGAAGCTACTCGGAGAGAGAGACTTGAAGCTACTCTGAGAGAGAGACGTGAAGCTACTCGGAGAGAGAGACTTGAAGCTACTCGGAGAGAGAGACTTGAATCTACTCGGAGAGAGAGACGTGAAGCTACTCGGAGAGAGAGACGTGAAGCTACTCGGAGAGAGAGACTTGAAGCTACTAGGACATAGAAACTTGAAGCTACTCGGAGAGAGAAACTTGAAGCTATTGGAGAGAGAAACTTGAAGCTACTCTGAGAGAGAGACGTGAAGCTACTCAGAGAGAGAGATTTGAAGCTACTGAGAGAGAGAGAGACGTGAAGTTACTCGGAGAAAGAGACTTGAAGCTACTCAGAGAGAGAGACTTGATGCTACTCGGAGAGAGAGACAAAGCTACTCGGAGAGAGAGATTTGAAGCTACTCGGAGATAGAGACTTGAAGCTACTAGGAGAAAGACACTGGAAGCTACTCAGAGGGAGAGAATTGAAGCTACTCGGGGAGAGAAACTTGAAGCTACTCGTAGAGAGAGACGTGAAGCTACTCGGAGAGAGGGAAGTGAAGCTACTCAGAGAGAGAGACTTGAAGCTACTCGGAGAGTGAGATTTGAAGCTACTCGGAGAGAAAGACTTGAAGCTACTCAGAGAGACTTAAAGCTACTCATAAAAGAGAGACTTGAAGCTACTCGGAGAGAGAGACTTGAAGCTACTCGGAGAGAGAGACTTGAAGCTACTCGGAGAGAGAAACTTGAAGCTACTCGGAAAGAAACTTGAAGCTATACAGAGAGAGAGACTTGAAGCTACTCGGAGAGAGAGACTTGAAGCTAATCGGAGAGAGAGACTTAAAGCTACTCTGAGAGAGAGACGAAGCTACTCGGAGAGAGAGATTTGAAACTACTCAGAGAGATAGACTTGAAGCTACTGGGACAGAGAGACTTGAATCTACTCGGAGAGAGAGACATGAAGCTACTCGGAGAGAGAGACTTGAAGCTACTCGGAGAGAGAGACTCGAAGCTCCTCGGAGAAAGAGACGTGAAGCTACTCGGAGAGAGAAACGAAGCTACTCAGAGAGAGAGATTTGAAGCTATTCGGAGAGAGAGACTTGAAGTTAGTCCGAGAGAGAGACTTGAAGCTACTAGGAGAGAGAGACATGAAGCTACTCGGAGAGAGAGACAAAGCTACTCAGAGAGAGACTTTGTGCTACTCGGAGAGAGAGACGAAGCTACTCGGAGAGAGAAACGAAGCTACTCAGAGAGAGAGACTTGAAGCTACTCGGAGAGAGAGACTTGAAGCTAGTCTGAGAGAGAGACTTGAAGCTACTAGGAGAGAGAGACATGAAGCTACTCGGAGAGAGAGACGAAGCTACTCAGAGAGAGACTTGAAGCTACTCGGAGAGAGAGACGAAGCTACTCGGAGAGAGAGACGTGAAGCTACTCGGAGAAAGAGACTTGAAGCTACTCAGAGAGAAACATGAAGCTACTCGGAGAGAGAGACGTGAATCTACTCGGAGAGAGAGACTTGAAGCTTCTCAGAGAGAGAGACGTGAATCTACTCGGAGAGAGAGACGTGAAGCTACTCGAAGGGAGAGACTTGAAGCTACTCTGGAAGAGAAACTTGAAGCTACTCGGAGAGAAACTTCAAGCTACTCGAAGAGAGAGACGTGAAGCTACTCGGAGGGAGAGACGTAAAGCTATTCGGGGAGAGAAACTTAAAGCTACTCGGAGAGAAACTTGAAGCTTGTCAGAGACAGAGACGTGAAGCTACTCGGAGAGAGAGACGTGAAGCTACTCGGAGAGAGAGACGTAAAGCTACTCGGAGAGAGAGACTTGAAGCTACTCGGAGAGAGAGACTTGAAGCTACTCGGAGAGAGAGACTTGAATCTACTCTGGGAGAGAAACTTGTAGCTACTCGGAGAGAAACTTGAAGCTACGCGGAGAAAGAGACGTGAAGCTACTCGGAGAGAGAGACTTTAAGCTACTCGGAGAGAGAGACTTCAAGCTACTCGGAGAGAAAGACTTGAAACTACTCGGAGAGAGAGACTCGAAGCTACTCAGAGATAGAGACTTGAAGCTACTCAGAGAGAGAGACTTGAATCTACTCGGAGAGAGAGACGTGAAGCTACTCGAGAGAGACTTTGAGCTACTCGGAGAGAGAGACGAAGCTATTGGGGGAGAGACACCAAGCTACTCGGGGAGTGAAATTGAAGCTACTCGGAGTGAGAGACTTGAAGCTACTCGGAGAGAGAGAGACGTGAAGCTTCTCGGAGAGAGACTTCAAGCTACTCAGAGAGAAAGACGTGAAGCTACTCGGAGAGAGAGATTTTAAGCTATTCGGAGAGAGAGACTTGAAGCTACTCCGGGAGAGAAACTTGAAGCTACTCGGAGTGAGAGACATGAAGCTTCTCGTGGATAGAAACTTGAAGCTACTCAGAGAGAAACTTGAAGCTACTCGGAGAAAGAGACGTGAAGCTACTCGGAGAGAGAGACTTGAAACTACTCGGAGAGAGAGACTTGAAGCTACTCGGAGAGAGAGACTTAAAGCTACTTGGAGAGAGAGACTTGAAGCTACTCAGAGAGATAGACTTGAAGCTATTCGGAGAGAGAGACTTGAAGCTACTCGGAGAGAGCGACGTGAAGCTACTCCGAGAGAGAGACGTGAAGCTACTCGGAGAGAGAGACTTGAAGCTACTCGGAGAGAGAGACTTAAAGCTACTTGGAGAGAGAGACTTGAAGCTACTCAGAGAGATAGACTTGAAGCTATTCGGAGAGAGAGACTTGAAGCTACTCGGAGAGAGCGACGTGAAGCTACTCCGAGAGAGAGACGTGAAGCTACTCGGAGAGAGACGTGAAGCTTTTCGGAGAGAGGGACTTGAAGCTACTCGGAGAGAGAGACTTGACGCTACTCGGAGAGAGAGACTTGAAGCTACTCAGAAAGAGAGACTTGAAGCTACTCGGAAAGAGAGACGTGAAGCTACTCGGAGAGAGAGACGTGAAGCTTCTCGGAGAGAGAGATTTGAAGCTACTTGGGGAGAGAAACTTAAAGTTACTCGGAGAGAAACTTGAAGCTACTCGGAGATAGAGACTTGAAGCTACTCGGAGAGAGAGACGTGAAGCTACTCGGAGAGAGAGACGTGAATCTGCTCGGAAAGAGAGACTTGAAGCTACTCGGAGAGAGAGACTTGAAGCTACTCAGAGAGAGAGACGTGAAGCTACTCGGAGAGAGAGACTTGAAGCTACTCGGAGAGAGAGACTTGAATCTACTCGGAGAGAGAGACGTGAAGCTACTCGGAGAGAGAGACGTGAAGCTACTCGGAGAGAGAGACTTGAAGCTACTAGGACATAGAAACTTGAAGCTACTCGGAGAGAGAAACTTGAAGCTATTGGAGAGAGAAACTTGAAGCTACTCTGAGAGAGAGACGTGAAGCTACTCGGAGAGAGAGACGTGAAGCTACTCGGAGAGAGAGACGTGAAGCTACTCGAAGGGAGAGACTTGAAGCTACTCGGGGAGAGAAACTTGAAGCTACTCGGAGACAAACTTGAAGCTACTCGGAGAGAGACACGTGAAGCTACTCGGAGGGAGAGACTTGAAGCTTTTCGGGGAGAGAAACTTGAAGCAATTCGGAGAGAAACTTGAAGCTACTCGGAGATAGAGACTTGAAGCTACTCGGAGAGAGAGACGTGAAGCTACTCTGAGACAGATACGTGAAGCTACTCGGAGAGAGAGACGTGAAGCTACTCGGAGAGAGAGACGTGTATCTGCTCGGAAAGAGAGACTTGAAGCTACTCGGACAGAGAGACTTGAAGCTACTCGGAGAGAGAGACGTGAAGCTACTCGGAGAGAGAGACTTGAAGCTACTCGGAGATAGAAACTTGAAGCTACTCGGAGAGAGAGACGTGAAGCTACTCGGAGAGAGAGACTTGAAGCTACTCGGAGATAGAAACTTGAAGCTACTCGGAGAGAGAAACTTGAAGCTATCGTAGAGAGAAACTTGAAGCTACTCGGAGATAGAAACTCTAAGCTACTCGGAGATAGAAACTTGAAGCTACTCGGAGAGAGAAACTTGAAGCTATCGTAGAGAGAAACTTGAAGCTACTCGGAGAGAGAGACTCGACAATAATCGTATACGTCGATGGGTGAAACGACCAGTCAAATGGAAAAAAAAAAGTCGTAGCTGCTCCATGACCGTCTGCATAGACGAAAGTGGCCATTTATTATTTATTTGACCATATGTGCATAGTGATGATTATTATCCGAGCTCCATTCTGATATTCATTGAGATTGGCAATTTCTGTTTTTCTTTCTGAATCTATTTTTGTTCTAATTTCCGTCTCATTACAGGCATTTTCTGTGATGATTTGTCTTATATAACTAAGCTTCTATACTTGTTAGATTATTTCGCCAGTGATGATCATAATCATTTGCTTATGTTACTTATATATTACCAATGTATTTGTTCTCAATATGTTTATTTTCTGTCCAAAATCTATGGCTGGTTTTTACACGTTTTTCTTTGCAACACTGCTACTGATCCTTCCACAATGACTTGATTATTGAATGCATTATAACATGTTTAGAGATGTTTAAGTTAAAAACAATGCATAAACCATATGACTTGCTTCCTTATTGCTACCGATCTCTCTTCACTTTTCGCATATGATGCTTGTACAGTTAGTCAAAAGAATTAAACTCGCTTGGTACGGTCACATAACGAGATTAAATGGTCTTGCAAATACAATCCTCCACGGAAAGGTGCATGGCAGAAGGGGCCGTCCCAAAAAGAGATGGGAGGACAACATAAAAGAATGGACCAATCTCCGACCAGAAGAGTCACAGGCAGCGGCATCTGACAGAAAAGGGTGGCTTAGCGTTGTGAGGATGTCTTCATGTGTGCCCCAACGACCTCACCGGATACGGGATGACCTAACCTGACAGTTAGTGGTTTATCTACATCGGACAAACAAACCTTTATTATAAGCCGTTTTCTGTAGTAATATAACAATTTTGTGAAATACTTGGTTCAAACGCGTGTTTCTCACAGGAAAGTCGTCGATTCTATGTCCGTGTCGTTTTATGCTTAATCTAATCCTTGCATTTAAACTCCCACCAAAGTATCGAGTCGTGACTACAGTTGGTCATCTTATAGAAACCCGGTTTTAAATCGCTCATCTTCTACACTATTGGCGCTTGTTGTGGTACCTTTTTTTACACCATGAGGTTGTCAGTCACATGTACGACCCAACTTATTACCATAGTAGAGATCGTGGCCCCTTACTCTATCTTCTTCAGTAAGAGGCGTCAGGATCTACGTGTAGGGAGTTAAAGCTCTGATATCGTTGTTGTTTGTCCATCGTTTCAGAAGAGGACCACATTGTCATCTGTCAATCATGGCGTGGGTTTCTAGGTGGCTGATCAAACCAATCCGAGCCGAAAGCGTCTGTCACACTGAGGGCAGAGAAACACTGTCTGACCGTCAGACGGAGGCAACCCATCTCTTGACCCCGCACCGCCAGCCCCCTCGCAGCCTCTTTGATCCCTGTCCGCTCTACATGAGATTTCCCGACACCAGGCAGACGATCAGCAGCAATGTTCTCCCAATTATCGGGTCAATGTCTCAGGTGTTCAGAGCGTCTTTGCAACGTTTTACTTGGCCACCGCTAGTTCGTTCGCTCGACCCAACCTCGCCCCTAGAATACTTTCCCTGGATGCCGCTTACCTGACATGTGGACAACATGGCCAGTTCATGCAAGCTGCGATCTGCACAGACTTGTGTGAATCCCTGTCATGCCAGCCCAAGAAAAAACTGCTACATCTGTGATCCCATCCCGCCATCTAATGTTCAGCAGCCTCCTCAGGTCATCATCATGTAGCATGTCCTTTATAGAACGTCACTTCCACCACAGCCTGTCTGAAAGAAACTTTTTCCTTGCCAAAACTCCAGCCTCTGCCACAGTCATACACAGGCATTCATTGATATCTTGGTGCCATCGTCTTGTTGGTCTACTCCTGCTTCTTTTGCTTCAGGTAGCCCGGATAAAAATGGCCAAGCCTCTTCGCATATCAACCGTACACAGTCCATTTCAGATTTAAAAAATCACTATTTGTCAATATGTGCTTATGGCTTGGCTTCGTTCGTTCTCAATCTTCCGCTACCAAACCCTCAAAGGGCTTAAGTAGCAGAATCTAGTCCAGAGAACGGAATGCGTTGACTGTAATATTTGCACCTTTCGGTCTAACACATCCGACTTCATCAATCATTTTTCAGTACCGGGCTAGCATTCCCTCTTCGATCCCTTTTCCTTAGCCAGTCTGCCCTGCTGCAGCCTGTTATCCAGGATCACCGCATAGGATCTGTGCATATGAGATCCTGAAGATGTAATGAACAGACAGCAGGGTTCGATAGAACAATGCTTACTAAGTTGATTTTGACGTGGATTCGTCCGGCTTCGCGAGTCTTTATCGCTGGTCCACGAACGATGTGAATAGAAATAATAACTATTAACATTTGTAAAGACAATTTCTACAAAGCCCACTCATAACTGCCCTCATTGTTGTTGTTGTTAGTGTTGTTGTTGTTGTTGTTGTTGTTGCCCACTCCCAGTAATATTACTGTTTTGTGCACCCTGAAAAGGGCGCTAGATCGCGGGCTAGGGTAGCTTTTCTTCCATCCCGAGCGAGCTGATGAAGGTGGACCGGGATCCTTCAGCCTGCTTGGCTTCATCTGCGTGTTGATCACTACTACAAGGATCACGTCGATCTCCATCTCGTTAGCCACACTGTCATGAAACAGCCTGTTTCCAGGAAGAACTGGGAAGGACATGAAGTGTGGTTTTGGTAAAAATGTTCATCTTACCCTAAATAACTTAACTTAACTTCATTATACTGGTCTAGAAAGCTGTATGGAATCTGTAGACAATCATTTTAATTCCACTCCATCCCTACTATAAATGTCTGATCATTTTTAACAGTGTCAGAGAATTGGATAAGATTGCATAAAGCATGTTCTCTGACTCTGTTATAATCTAACGTTATCATAAGGGGAGATGAGACTAACGTCTGGTCAGGCCAAACATTCTACTTGGATTATGTTAGTCATGGTCTGCTGAAACGTACTGGCCAATACCCCCACTGTACTTCTGTGCCGTTCTCCCTAGAAACATGCATGTTTCATGACAGGTCAACGAGATGGCGGATCGATATGATCCGCGCTGCCAAAAATGGATGTGTCGAAACGAAAAGTGCAAATATCGCATTAAGTTGTAAGATAATGACATAACGCATTTCGTTCTCCGGACTACATCGTGCTACTTGTAAAGCCCTGTTCAGTTATTGGTAGCGAGAGATTGAAAACGAACGCAGAAGAAGAAGAAGAAGAGGAAGAAGAAGAAGAAGAGGAAATTGAATTATTGCATAAAGCATGTTTTTAAACATACTTGTATGTAAGGTGTTCGAATAAGAGCAAAATCAATGAATTGGTCGCTAGGGCAGTAAATAGGCGTTTTCGTCAAACTAATAAGTTTGAGAAGCACTGTAACAAAACAATTATTAAGAGTTATGCTTTTATTCAAGTGTATCTGTCTCCATGGGGAAGGCGCGGACTAGTGGTTAAGTCACACCGCTTACAACCTGAAGGTGTTGGGTTCAATCTCCATCACAGCAGCGGCCGTTACCCCGGGGAAGCGAACCCTTATAAAATGCAGGAGAAAGTAGAACCTTACACGAAATGCATGCTGAAGTCGGATGCACTGGGCCTACAGGGGTAAAATAAAACCACAGTGCAACCCACACCGCCTTGGGGATTAGAGAAATAATGCGAACGCAAAGAAATCTTTTTCATCTCTCTCTCTCTCTCTCTCTCTCTCTCTCTCTCTCTCTCTCTCTCTCTCTCTTTCATTCTCACAATTTTTTCTCTCAATCACGTGATCTGTGACGTTTGTAGGTGAGTTCTGGGATGGAGAAATAAGACAAGAATGTTATTCACGACCGATCTACCTGCGTAATTTCCTGGAAATTAAATGTAAACATGAAACAGTCTATAGTAAAAGGGAGCGGAGACAAGCCACGTGTAGTTTACATCTTTGTCTGATCCCACCCAAATACAAAAGTGTCTGTTTTAACATCACTATATCGCAATTGCTGTTTTGTTTATGAAAAAAGTGCCCCTAAAGGAAGGTTGGACACTGTTGACTGTACCCTACAAGCTAACGGCTTTTCTCTTACGTTCACTTAAACAAATCAAGTCTTAGCGGCTGTTGCTATAGGCTCGAGCGGTTGAAAGGTTTGACGATGTTCTCGGCATGTAACTAAACGATATAATTTTATGTCTGTCTTAACGTGTCAATCTGTCGGATTTCTTCCTCTCTGACCCTGTCTCCTTTAGTACCCTTGACATCATTCTACAATTTTCACCTTTCTTATATGTATGTATATATAGATGAAGTGTGATCACTAAAATAGGTAAGACGTTTGCCTCTCAACGAACGAAAGCTCGAAACGGTGCGTGTTCGAATCCAGCAATTTTTTGGTGTCCGCTTATTTCATCGGAGGTAGGACCGGCATCTAGTCCTATCGTAGAGAGACGATAAACTCAAACGTCAGGTATACACGATTTATACGATAAAGAGCCATTTCGCAGCTAAAAATAGAAAAGAAGCAGGTCCTTAACCCATGTTTGGGAACAAATTCTAAATGTAACGAAATTCCTACTCAAAATGGATCGCGCGAAGGAGACCGCTCCTGCATCATGTGAAGACACAGCAGGCCAATAATGTTTTAATTAGAATGGGTTCCGGTATCAAACCAATGGTTTTTAACATTTTGCAGTTACCAGTATCATTCACAGCTCTGTTTAGTCACTTTGTATTAAAATCAAGGAAATTAAGCAGTGGTTCCATTCTGTATTCCCCGGAAGACATCATGCATGGTTATGTCTTTGCAAGAGCAGCACACTATTTGCACTTCATTTGTTTTGATGCCATCCTTCGCAAGGTGCCCAACTCTGGTTGATAATTCCCATTTCGACATCTACAGTTCTTTGTTTTTAGTTGACCTGTACTTCTATAGAGGCTGATTCTGCTGTGCAAGTTCTAGCTCTGGTATGAGTTGGATGTAGCTGGAGTTCATGCTTACCGGGCTAGCCTTTGGACAAGTGTTGCAGAGAGTGGTAAACTGACGTGCCAGTTCATCTAAATAAACTCAAACATTAGCATAAAATAGATCCTCAGGATGTTAGGCGCCATCGATGATGCTTTAAACAAGCCACGTAACCATGGCCGGTGTTATGTCATGTCCCACAGTTAGTCGCCTCTTATGATATCTTCTTCTTCTTCTACTTCTTACGCTGTCAGACGTCAACCTGTATTTTTTTGGAAAAAAGCAGCGGTCATCATGAGACTGTCGACACTGCCATAGTGCTTGTTTAGTGTTGCCACTGGTGATGGCAACATGTGCTTTCTCTGGTCCTCGTATGTCGGGCAGTTTTGCAGCAGATGTTCAGCAGTCATTTTCCCGGTACCACAAGTGCATTCGTCAGTACCACCAGCTTCAGTTTATTGAAAAGGTGGTACCTCAGTCTGTTGTGGCTTGTGCGGAGTCTGAAGACCACGACCTGCTCTCTTCTGTTCAACTGGTAATAGGCATCGTTTTTTGTGTAGCCAGTATGTTCTGTTTCCCATTTGGCCATGTATCTGGTTCTGATAAGCCTTTTGGACTTTTCGCAGGTCACACTAGAATTTGGTTGTGGAAGTCTTGCACCTTCTTTTATCAGTCTGTCTGCCTCCTCGTTGCCTTGGATGTTACAGTGGGATGGAACCCACTGTACAACTACTCTTTTTTGGTGCGACTGCTGGCATAGTTGACAGAGTACTGCTCTTAAATCATTAAGTTCAGTATTTTTCTGGCTTTTTAGTGCCGTGACTACGGCCAGGGCATCTGTAAACAGGACTATCTGGCTTTCATTTCTTTTGCCTGTCAGCATTGCTTCTGCTGCAGCCCTCAGTGCCTCTACCTTCGCTCTGAAATTGCTTGAGTATTTTCCAGTTGCCACTGACAGTGTTATTTTTCTACCATTTGGTAGGCTCAGGAATACCCCTGCCTCTCCGTTCTGTGTTGTGTTTGTTACAGAACCGTCGGTGTATGCATGGGTCCAATCCCTGCTTGGGTAGTTTTTCGTTATGTCCCTCAGGGTTATGTCTCTTCTTTCTTTTTCAGTCTGACTGTTCTTGTTTATAATACCGGGTATATTTTCTACCACTTTCGGAATGTTATGCTTCTTCCAGGTAGGTTTGCGTACAGTAGGAATGTTCTTTGGTGTTAATATGTTCATAGGGTCTCCGCTTATCTTTGCTTTGGCTATTTCTGCAAAGTTTCTCCGCTTTAGTTTCCCATTTCCAAATCTATTTATCTCTGATGCATTCGGTGGTCTATCAGTCTTCTGAGTTTCTCTGCTTGCTGCTGGGCTCTGCAATCTGTTCTGTCGGTCATGGATTGCACATTTGTAATCTTTTCAAGTTCTACAATTGGCGTTGACTTCATGCCTCCTGTTATAACACTCATGGCTTGTTTTGAAGTTTGGAAATTTTATCAAAGTTCACATTTGCTGCTGATGTTCATGCCGCAATTCCATACTCGAGAACTGGTCTCATCCTTCCAGTGTACAGTTTCTGTAGCATACTTTCGTCTGCTCCGCAGCTTGTGCCAGAAAGTTTCCTCATGATTGCCATTCTTTGTCTGGCTCTCATTCGGTTTCTCTCGATCTGACATTTCCATGCCATGCGCCTGATCAAATGTGACTCCCAGGAAGTTTGGGTTGTCGTTTGGCTGCAGATATTGGCCGTTAAGACTTATGTTGGTGTTCTGAATATCGTACATGTTGTTTTTCCTCATTTATTTTGACCAGCCATGAGTTCGCCCACTCCTCCAACGATGTTAGGGCCTGCTGCATCCGATTGCTTGCTATGGTGAGATTTTTTTCAGATGTCCACATAGTCAGATCGTCTGCAAGCATGGAGCTGTGGAATCTTTTGGTATATTCTCTGTGATGTTGTTTATATACACCAGGAAAAGTGTGGGTGACAGTACTCCTCCTTGGGGTACTCCCTGCTCAAGTGTCACTTTTTTGCTCATCTGCCCTTGTACTTGAACTCTGGCTGTTCTGTTTTCGAGGTAGTGGCTGATCCATCTGTACATTTTGCCACACACTTCACTTCTTCGTATCTTGACTTTAAGTTCCTCTTTCCACACTATGTCAAATGCCTTCTCTAAATCCACCCAAACCGCTACTGTGTATTTTTTCTCCTGGTAAGCATCCTCTATTTCCTGTGCTATGATAGTAATCTGGTCGTCAGTAGATCTGTGCTGTCTAAAACCTGCTTGCTGTGGAATTAGTATGTGTTCTACTTCCAGATGCCACATCAGTCTGGTGCTTATCATACGTTCCATCAGTTTTCCGACACAGCTCAGTAGACTGATAGGCTTGTATCCATTTGGATCTGTTCTATCTTTTTCTTTCTTTGGTACTGGTATAAGTACAGCGTCTTTCCATGCCTGAGGTACAATTCCCCTTTTCCAGCTTTGGTTCAAGACTGATAGTAACTTCCTCTTTCCTGTTTAGCCCAACCCCATCAGCATTTCGTTTGTTACCCCATCTTTTCCGGGCGATTTCTTATTCTTTAAAGTTCTCATGGCCTCTTCCATTTCATTCATGGTTAGTGTTTCCATCATCTGCTCCTCTGGGACCATATTGATGTTGCGGTGGCTCTTTTGTTCTTCACTAATGTCTGTGTGCCTGTCTGTAGGGACATCAATGTGGTTTGCTCTGGCATAATGTTCTATAAAGACGTTTGCAGCTTTTTTTCCAGTAAGCATGTTGTCGCCCTGCTTGATGGTAATTTGTTTATTTGATGGTGTTTCGTCATTCATGGCTCGGACTAACTTCCATAGTTTATTCCCTTCTTTATCTAAATTGAGGCTTTCTGTTTGGTTTTTCCAGCTGTCTCGTTATTTGGTTTAGTGTTCTTTTGTATTTCGCAGTGATAGCCTTGATGGCGATATTTGCCTCCATAGATTGTTCTCTCTCTGCCATGTTCCTAGCATTTGAGACTTCGTCTTCCGCTTTCTGCAATTCATCATTCCAATATGGCTTGTAGTTTTTCCTTGCCCCTCTTGGGATGGTTTCGGTGGCTGCTTGCATTATTGCTTTGCTTAGGCTTTCCACCATCGGTTTCCAATTGTTATTCCGCGTGTTGATGATTTTACACAGCCCATCTGTCAGAATTGCAAATCTGTCCCAGTCGGCTCGTTTATAGTTTCAACGTGGGAGCGGTTTTATTTCCTGTGGGCCTACTTCCATATCAATTTCTAGCCTAATTGGCCCGTGGTCGCTACCTGCCAATTTGTTGAACACCTGGTGGTCTATTTTGTGGTGAATATCCACTGTGGAAAAGGCCAAGTCTGGAGTAGAATGGTATGCCATGTTCTAGAATAGAAGCTAGGGCTGTCGTCCGGCCTATTGATAAGATAGAGATTTGTGTCTATCTCCCAGTCTTCCACTTCATCGCCTCTGTTGTCTGTGTCCGAATATCCCCATCTCTCCGAGTGGCTGTTGAAGTCTCCAACTACTAGGCAGCTGGACTCCTTGATTTCCATACTCGAGAGCGACATGTCTTTGTTGGGTGGGCTATACAGGTTGAAGATGCGGATCTTCGTTTCTTGTGTCATTATGTCGACTCCTACAATTTCTGCTTGTCCAGTGTGATTGACAGCTACCGCGCTACTCGGTATGCAGTTACGTGTCAGTATCAGAACCCCTCCTTTGTGACCTTCTCTATCAAGACGGAAGGTCTGGTATCCTCTGATTGAGAATTTGTGGTTGTTGTTGAGGTGCGTTTCTTGGATACATGCCACGTCAATCTTACCTTCATGCAGGTGATGTGTTAGGGAAAGCTTCTTGTTAATGACTCCCTCCGCATTCCACTGTACTCTTATGATATGCTTTCTGTGGGGCAGTGGTGCTATTCCTGTCCTTGCCTTGGGGAGATCCAGTTATCTTTCATGTGTGAGATGTGCCGTCAGTATTGTCATTCCGTTTTTGTTCAGGGTTTACTTACAGACTATCCATCTATGTCTTGGTCTCCCGCTTGCTCTGCAGCCCTCCTTGTCTGGTGTTGTAGATTCCAAAGTCTTTTAAATTCTTGTCATGTATCCGAACTATTTTATTCTCTATCTTTGCACGTATTCCATACACTGTGTTGCATCCATTCTCTGTCTAACGTCCTCCTTTCTTGCTCTGCCCAGCCTTGTGACCCCGATCGCTTTTCTCAAACGCCTCAGTTCACATATCACGTTTTTTACTTTCAAGCGTTGTGGTGAAAATGTACGTCTGACACTGATATCAGAGAGCTGGTATAAAAATAATATTTATCAACTGTCTCTTCGCCTCCAGTGGGATGTGTTTGTCTCTTAAAATTGTTGATAGCTGATAGGAAACTGCATTTTCTTTCTGTATTTGTGACCCCACCTCACTACCCATCCTTTTATCTTGTGTGAACACAGCCCGCAAGTATTTGAGTTCTCTGACCTCTTTATGTTCTGTGCTTTTCACCATAATATTTGGTATCTTCTCTATTCTGCTGATAGTCATTGTCTCTGTCTTTACTGTACAAATCGTCATATGATATATGTCAAAGGCATTGTCAATTACATTCAGATCTTTTTGGAGGTTATGTCCATCTTAATGACTGTCGCAATTCCAGAGTGGAACGTTTTTGATAATATGACTATCTTCTTGATCATCCTATTAATTTTTCTTGTATAGGTCCGTGGCGTGATGAAAATATGAACATTTTGTTTCTTATATTCTACAGATTAATTGAACACAGAGATGGCTTGCAATGAATGTTTGAAGTAAATGTATACGCTAGGACACGCTTCCAACGAAATGAACAGAAGCCGAAGTACACACGTGGTAAAGTAAACCGAATGACGTCTAAACAAACAATTCAGAAGTAAACAGTTGTCCGAGATCTGGTTGACATGGACAGGCCCGACAATGTGCTAGTCGCGCTTATATCCCATAAGATGGAGCAATGGGGGAGGCAAAACAACATGAATTGTTATCTTATATTATGCAATGTTATGTTATGCCCTTTATGTTATGCCCTTTATGTTATAGTATGCCCTTTATGTTATGTTATGTTATGTTATTCACGTTGTTTATATTATGTTATGTTATTTATGTTGTTTATATTATGTTATGTTATTTATGGTGTTTATATTATGTTATAGTATGTTATGTTATGTTATATATTGTTGCGTCGAATGCCCACAATGAGTAGGTATACTCTTTTATGCGCCCTGAAAAGGACGTTAAGTGGCGGGTTGCAGTAGATTTCTTCACATCCCGAGCGTGCTGATGAAGGTGGGTCGGTAGTCATCCAGGCGGCTGTGCTATGCTTGGCTTCATCTGTGTGTCGCTCACTAATACGGGATCATGTCGATCCCTCACCTTGTTATCTGCCATGAAAACAGCCAGTTTCCAGGGAGGGCTACGAGAAAGCTGAGGTAAGGGTCTTGGCCAGTATATTTTGCCTGACCCTGACCTGCATGTCCAATCAACATGTTGTGCCTGGCCAGATGTTACTCTTCCTCCACATGTTATGTTATATATTGTTTAAATTATGTTATGTTTTGTTATTTTGTGTTATGTTTTGCAATGTCATGTCATGTTATGTTATGCTGGGTTATGGTATGTTATGTAATGGCTTGCAATGTCGTGTTATTCTGTATTATATTATGTTATGTTATGTTTTGCAATGTCATGTCGTGTTATGTTATTCTGTGTTATGTTATGTTATGCTATACTTTGTCATGTCGTGGGGTGTCAGGGTCATGTCGAATTATATATGTTACGTTACGTTATGTTTAAGTATTTATGGGGTTTGATGTATGTTATGTCATACATCTATTATTTTGTTATGTTATGTTGCGAAATGATTTCGTATGGTAAAGTAAAGTAAAGTAAAGTATTCCATAGCATTACTGCCGTAGAGGTGTGAGGTGTTAGCGATCTCACATTTCAAATTCTCGGCTATATGAGGGCGGTAGCCATCTCCTCTCCCTCGCCGCTTTTACATCCCGGACTGACTCGGTACATATTTAAGGCTGGGTCGACCCAGGAGCCATTGCGGTCTTAAAAAAACATTACCACTTCAACTGGGGAATGAACCCAGGACCACTCAGATGCGAAGGCAGAGCGCTAACTACTGCGCTATGCGGCTCTTATGGTATATTTGTATTATTTGATTTGGCGTTATGTTTTGTTTGGCTATGTTATGCCATGCCATGTTACTTGTTTTACTTTATTTTACGTTACATTTTGTTATACTATGTTATTTTATGTTGTTAATGTTATCTTCTGTTATGTTATTTTATGGTATATTATGTTATGCAGTATCCGTTTTACACCAGGTTCCCGTGGAACAGTAGCGTTCGGCGATAGATCACTAAAGGCTGCAACATAAAACGTAGCGAAATCAAATAAAACTAGCAGACCAGGTGAAGAACTTCTGATCTGTAAAAAATGAAATAAATAACATCAGTTTGACAACTAAAGGTCTTTTTCCCTCTCCCAACCCTCCTCCACATCCCTGCTGTACTCTTTCTCTACCTGTCCTCTCTACCTGCCTAACTCTCCCTACTTCAATCGTCCAATCACCCTACCTATCTCCAACCTGCCCATCCCTTCATCTCTCAACCCCTTCCTCCTCCAAACCGTAGATCCCTTCAACCTGCCCACTAACCCACATCCTATTTCTGAATCTCTTCTCTATCTAATCCCTATCTCAACCCGTATATAATTGTTCCGGATTCAGTTCAGTTCAGTTCATCCCGTAACCCATCAGGTCGTTGGGGCACACATGAAGACACTCTCAAAATCCCACGCCATCCCTCTCTATCTGTCGCCGCCTGACGTATCTCACTGGGACGAAGGCCTGACCACTCAGTGATGTTGTCCACCCATCTCTTCCTTGGACGTCCTCGCCCTGTCTGTCCCGGTACGAAACCAACGAGTATCGAGTTGGTAATTCCGTTGGGCCTCGCGACGTGCCCGCACCAGGCCATCTTTCGTCTTTTGATAGTTGTGAACATATCTTCAAAAGGACCAATAGCGTCTTGAACTCTCTGACGGATTTCTACGTTCGTGACACGATCTTTATATGTAACATTTAGAACTTTTCTATAGATTCAGAACCGTGTTATCGACTTAACCAATGCAGCGCCCCTAAATGTAGTATCTCGTGCCACGAGTCGAGTTCAACTCATTTTAAGCCCTACCTCATTTCTGCTACCCACATCTTCCCTTCCCCACCCCTTCCTCTCAGGCAGCCCTTCTTTTCTCAACCCACATATCCGTGTTTCTTATTCAGAACGTTGTTTCCTTTTTTCGAACCTATAATTTTACGATTATCCCAGGCAACGCCTCGTGTTAAATGCCAAGCATCAAACCTCATTTTGACTCGCTTATAATAACATCAGGTGATTCGATCAGTCAATCAAATCTTCCCAACAAACGCTGAAAACACAGACAGGCGCACATTTGAGAAATAATTAGATAGACTAGTCTAATCTTCTAAATTTAGCTCACGTGTTAAGGTTGTAGACAGTACTGGTGCCCTGTTTCTAAATGCATCGTTAATCAACTTTATTTTATATCTGCTGTTTTTACCCAATATACTTATTCTCTCTCTCTCTGTCTCTCTCTCTCTCTCTCTCTGTCTATCTTAACTGGCTCTCTTCTACCCACTGTGGAAATAAAGTCCTTCTTTTATATTCTTGAAAATTGAGTGGTGCAAATATACAGGTGATTGGTCTGTTGTGTCTTTGCAAGATGCATGAGCCATCTTCTTTCGGCTTTAATACTGGAGACTAATTTAAACATCACGTAGCACGCCATCCAACGTATGGAAAATATGATGTTCGGCCCATAGTAATTGGTGACCTACGGCATATAATGGTTGATGTGGTCAGTATCACGCCAGCCGACTTTACATCCCAGATTTGTTTTTCTGTTACCCAATTTCTGAGGCTATGTCTACCACAGGATCCGGTTTACGATCGGAATAAAAATCCTACACCAGATGAGGATTGAACCCTGTCCGGATCAGAGATGAAGAGCATAATATATTACATTCTTAGATGCCGAAGGCACGGGGTTACGGAGTTTATCGGCCGTCTCCGAAGTATTAGACGCTGATCTCAACCTCATTGAGACCAAAAGACGTTTAAATCTTCTTCCATAATAGGAAGGTTGGGCACAGATGATTTACGGAATTGAAATCACCGCACTCAAGTCTTTCTCAGCAATGGCGAATGGTATAAGTGCTGAAGCTGGTTAGTTCTACCCTATTCTGCTTTTCTGAGCTGCCTCTTACTTCCCTTTTTTCTGTTCGTTATAAATGCGCAGCGTGGGACTTAGTCGACAGTGTACTGACTTGCTAGACTGGGGTCATACACCATGGCATGGTTCGAATTCACGGACGGATAGAAAAAAATCAGGGACGTGGTTCGTGCCTGGTACGACCGCTTCTCCAGTCGACCCAGTTGTAGATGGGTACCTGACGTATGAGTTGGGGAAAGTAAAACATAGGATGAACGGAAACTGGCCACTCCATCTCACATAGGCTGTGGCTTAGTACATAAAGAGTTATCTTCATCCTCAACGGCAACTGTTGCATGGGACAGACTTTATAAATATATATATGTATCAACTTTTGTGTTTTTTTTTGTTGTTTTTTTGTTGTTGTTTTTTTTTTTTTTGGGGGGGGGGGGGGGTTCGCCTTATTTCTCTATTTCCAAAGGCCGTGTGCGTTGCACTGTGGTTTTTATTTTGCGCCTGTCGGCCCAGTGCATCCGACTTCAGTATTGAGACTGTGACCAGGTCAATGTAGAGTGAAAAATCTTCTGCTAAATAAATAAAATAGTGAGCTCACAGATATGTGCAAATTTTGGAAGAGCAATTAGACAGTGGAACACGTTCTTTGCGTTTGCCAGCTCCATGAGAGATGCAGAGTGACAACATGGACCCAATACATTCTAATTGCGAGAAATGGTGGCAAGAAAAGCCTCAGTCTTTGATGAGGAACATTGATTTGATTACTTGAGAGTGAACGATGAAAAATAGAGAAAAAATGGATAAATCTAGTTTCATCATAGATTTGGCTTTCTCGTCTTTTTTCTGATCAGCATGTAGTTTATCCTTGACAAATTTGGCTGTCTCAGATGTTTCTCACCAGCATATAGTTTATCCTTGACAAATTTGGCTGTCTGTCTCATACTTTTCTCACCAGCATTTAGTTTATCCTTGACAAATCTGCCTGTCTGTCTCATACTTTTCTCACCAGCATTTAGTTTATCCTTGACAAATCTGCCTGTCTGTCTCATACTTTTCTCACCAGCATTTAGTTTATCCTTGACAAATCTGCCAGTCTGTCTCATACTTTTCTCCCCAGCACAGTTTATCCTTGACAAATCTGCCTGTCTGTCTCATACTTTTCTCACCAGCACACAGTTTATCCTTGACAAACCTGACTACATTTAAGACGTTTCTCGCCACCATACACCTTATCTCTCATCCGGGTTGCAGAAAGTAATCATGGCCACTCTTTTTCTTCCACATATAATATTTCCCACAGTTTCTCTACACTCCACACACAAGAACATCCATGCCTGTTTTATTGTTGCATCTGTTGAACTTAGTGTGCGTACCGCAAAAATTAAAAGTAAATTTAATTCGAATTAGTGGGGTCCGAAAGACTAACAATGAAAAGTAACTTGTTAGACATGTCGTATGATGGGACCAAGGTGGACTGTGATTTGGGACTGGCTACCCCGTTCTGTAGAAACTTTAAAACTCGAAACCTCAAAGGATATGCAGGTCAATATTTTATGTTTTGGGGTGTATTTGTTGATCCCCAATATTCCACAGGAAGCTGACATTGTTCTAGATTGTAGTCCCTTAACCATATACGTAACATATAACAATGTGGAGGCCTAGTTACAAGAAACGAGGAGGACTATGTGGTAAATTGAAAGATTACATATCTGAAATACTGCAACAACTCAGCAATACAACGACCGACGCAAAACACTTGGCACAGGAAAGACGACTGCAGCTCCCTGCGCGGCTTAACGGCACAAGTGAATTTAAAAAGTAACATGAAAAAAGTAGGTCTCATAGCAGACAGTGCTGTCAGCGATGACGTGCTGGAGGGGTTGTTGTATTAGGATTCAAATGCCTATAACAAAGGGTGGGTAATTCCAATCTTCGTTGCATTGCTTTCCGTAACGGTAAGTCAGACAACCATTTACAGCTTGGTTGACTGGAGCAAATCATAACAAGGGACAAGCCTTGTTCCTGTAACGTGAAAATCACGAGATATAGCACCCTGCTAAAAAAGACGCTCCTGGTAAGTAAATAATAAAATATCCACAACAATAGTAAAAAATAATGGGGATTGCCTATCCCTACACCGTATTTTCTGTTCTCTGGCGTGTATGTTTTCAGAGTGCTTGAAAAATACTTATTTTTTGCGATAGTTGTCGTTAATATGTTTTACAGATTATATGATTCACACGTACCTCAAATGTCATTTAACAAAATACAATTTCATAGAAGATCGAGGTACATACATTAGATAAACGTTTTCTTGAAATTAGGAACCAGATCGCCATCTATATCGAACGGCATAGTCCAGCTTTTATTTAACTTGATATATACAAAGGGCGTTCAAATCAAACCGGGAATTGTTCTAGTTCTACCTGAATAGCGTGCTGAAACTGATATCATTAGTTAGGGGCACTTGTGTCCTATTACTGTAATGTGGCCAACTTGCCATTGGCGAGTCACGTGACAGAAAAACACAAATGGAGGACAGCACTGTTAGTGCGTGCATAGAACAGCGTGTTGTGATGACGTTGCTTGTGAAAAAAGGCCTGAAACCTGCGGAAATTTACAATACGATGATGAGACACTCAGCCGCAGTAAGACATTTGAACGGTGTAAACGTTTTAGAGAAGGCCTTACTTCCGTGTGTGATGAACCCGCCCTGCTCCTGCTAGATAACTTTCGGCCTCATACGTCTTACCGCACTATATGTGATCTGCAACAACTCGACTGGGAAGTATTGCCACATTCACCTTAAAGCACAGACCTCGTTCCAAGCGATTTTTACCTGTTTGGACCCCTAAAAGAATTCCTGGGAGGTCAGCATTTAAACACTAATTACGCAGTGAAACATACTATTTTGGATTGGTTCAAACATAATGACAAATCTTTATATGCCGAAGGCTTTTCAAGCATTCATTAAACGCTGGGATGAGTGCATTCACGTTGCAGGAGATTATGTAGAAAAATAAATTTTTGACACCTTGAAAAAAAAATGTTCATTGCAAAAAAGAAGTCCACGTTTAACTTGAAGCTTGACTTGAAGTCCTCGTATTTTGGTCACCCAAAATAATACATATACATAAAACTACATATCCTTTGCAAGCGCGTGCAAAGGCTGCTTGGAATACTTGGAATCCTGGTTTTCAAACGTGCATGTTGTTGATGTATGTTGCCAGGTAGCCGAAGGCTATTCGAAGTAGGTATTTAAAACCTCCTGCTTCTTACTAGGTCTGGAGCGAGATACAAATAATTTGGGTAGATTTTTTATAGGAATGTTTTAATCTTGCCCGAAAGCTAACTAAACAAAAAATGAATAAATGCTTATCTTTAACAAAGAGTAAAGAATTATTTATTTTTAAATGGTGCCGAAAAAGTCCGTATCTTCTGAGAAACGAACGAATTTTTAACCACGCAGCAAGTGAATAGTGAATATGGTTTTGAGTGGAATGCGATCAAAGAACAGAGTGACGACAGATGAGTGATACCATGGACTTTTAGATGGTTGTAAAATACCACAAATAGTAGTTGCCGTCTCTGACATACACGATGTTTTCCCAGAAACCACTCATGCAAAGTCATAATGTACACCTCATAATTACATAACGAAAGGAAAGACAAAGGCCGCTGTCCATCGTAGACGATGATGGCATAATTTATTTGCTAGCGATATTTTTTAGTAAGGATTAGCTGCGCTACGTTTTATCCTCACTCTCTCGTCTCGAGCCTCACGACACCAGTGGCTAGTCCAGGACAAGACGACTAGGGGGGGGGGGGGGGGACTACGTGATGTAGGGGACTCCCCATCAAGCACGAATAAGACGGCGGAGTCCGGAGTCGAATCCGCATCACCTGATCACGAGGGCGACGGCTTAACCACTTCGCAACGGAATCCCACATTACACAAAGAACTACTGTACTATAATATGCACGCAATTTACAGTAATGTAAGACAGCTGCCGCTGCTGTTCGATGCTCCATTAGGAGCGGGAATAAAAGAAGTAGATTTGGTTGTTCACTCATTTCTTTCTTCCTCTTCGTCGCACGCTGTCAGACGTCAACTTGTATTTGGATTGTAGTTGGATTCCAGAATTACAGTTATGAGGAACGACTCAGAAAAACGGGCCTACAGTGTCTCGAAGGGAGAAGAATTCGTGGTGACTTAATACAGGTTTATAAGATGATCAGAGGAATCGATAAATTAGACTATAACAAGTTTTTTAAAATACAGCCACCTACAATAACACGAGGGCATAGCTACAAGCTGATTAAAGAGAGGTCCAGGTTAGATATTAGGAAATATTTTTTTAGTCAGAGAGTGGTGTCTGCTTGGAATGCATTGCCAGGGGAGGTGGTGGAGGCAGGGACAGTTAATGCGTTTAAGAATAAACTGGATGCGCATAGATTTTAGAGCAAGGTGATGTAAATGTAACTGGTTGTATACAGACTCTGCAGGGTCTTCTAAACCAGTATAAAGACGTTAAGTTAAGTTAAAGAAAGCAGCTGTCATCCTGAGACTGTCGACACTGCCATAGAGCTTGTCTAGTGTTGCCACTGGTGATGGCCACATGTGCTTTCTCTGGTCCTCGTACGTCGGGCAATTTTGCAGCAGATGTTCAGCGCTCATTTTGCCTGTGCCACACGAGCATTCGTCAGTGCCACCTATCTTCATTTTATTTCTCTTTCAATCCACCTAAAGTACAGCGCCAACATTAAATTCAGTGCACTTACTGAAAACCTATTTCTGTTCACTTCCACGGAACGATTTCAATAGTTATGGTTTTCCATGATTAGATTGCAAACCCCATACACAACTTTCTTTAGTCTCCGTTCACAACATGTTTGTAAGTTATTGTGGTTCTGTTACACTCGGTTTGGGCTGTGAAATAATGTTAGCATCCTTTAACAGGAACGCGTGGCCGAATGGTTTCGATGACTGCCTGCCGACAAGGAGAGCAGCGGTTGTTCCCTAGTTGTTCTGTTGAGGGTGAAAAAAAAACACCTGTAATCCTGAGTTTAAAAACCGCTCGATTATTCCAGCACACGACGTGGCGACAGCAGTGGTGAATCGGCCTGTAGTCCTGAGTCTAAACATCGCTCGACTACTCCAGCACACGACGTGGCGACAGCAGTGGTGAAGCCGCCTGTAGTCCTCAGTCTAAACATCGCTCGACTACTCCAGCACACGACGTGGTGACAGCAGTGGTGAAGCGGCCTGTAGTCCTGAGTCTAAACATCGCTCGACTACTCCAGCACACGACGTGGCGACAGCAGTGGTGAAGCGGCCTGTAGTCCTGAGTCTAAACATCGCTCGACTACTCCAGCACACGACGTGGCGACAGCAGTGGTGAAGCGGCCTGTAGTCCTGAGTCTAAACATCGCTCGACTTCTCCAGCAAGGGGAATAATGTCGTACGACAGTTTACTGTATCCTTTAACTTGATTAACGTCGGAGCGCGAATTGAGAATACTCTACACGAGTGACTGAAAAGCGCAGCTATTGAGCACTGGCCTTCTGTAGCAAAGGTCCGTGGGTTCAACTCCAACTACCAGCAGCTTCAGTATACTCATGTTTAAATAAGTATCTAGCTGACAGCCAGGGAAGGAAAAAGGCAACGAGGAAGGAAACTAGCCGCCCCATCTCACAAAGCTGTGGCTTTGTACAATGCAAGCTCTAATACTTTATCCTCGATGACAGTATCTGCTATGGGACTTCCTTTACCTTTACACAAGCAGCAGTTAGTCGCTCAGGGTCTAACAATCCACAGGGACTTTTAACAGGCTCGATCTATGACAGTGTTTATTTATGGTCTGCCGGAGTCTTTGTGTATGACAAAGACACGAATAGCACCACTGTCCAACTGAGAGCATGTCGTAAAAGACGACTAACTGTGTGACATGGCATAATACCAGCAATGGTTAGATGGTTTCCTAAGGCCAGCATTGATGACGTTTACAAGGCTGCGGGTCTACTTTGCTACAGTGTTTGAGTTGTTGTTGTTGTTGTTATTATCCCATAGCTGCTGAACAAGCTTTCTCTTGGCAACACAATGTCATTCTAATATATATAAAGGTCTTCTTCAGTTAAGTCACTGCTCCGAACATTGTGTTGGTAATTGTCGACAGTGCTTGTAAAGATCTTTTCCTTATGTCCGCAAGCGCCTTGCACACAATGAGTAGATGTCGAACTGTTTCATGAGAATAAGAGCAATGTCTGCACAAGGTACATGCTGGGGATTGAAACAGTTCAAGTGGCTATTGACTCTGGTATGTCTTCTTCTTCTTCTTCTTCTTCTTCGTACGCAGTCAGACAGTAACCATTATTTTTTTCGAAAAAAGCGGCGGTCATCCTGAGGCTGTCGCCACTGCCATAGAGCTTGTCTTGCAGTTCCACTGGTGATGGCCACATCTGCTGTTTTTCTGTCTGGTATGTCTAAAAGATGAGACTTTGATCTCCTCTATGCAGTATATTTATGTCATCGTTACTTCTTGGCTGTGACATTTCGCTAAATACAATGTGACCTGTTGTTCACGTCGCACACCTGTTCATCCAGATTTCCCGAGTAATATTCTTTAAAATTCGTTTTACTGTGTGGTTACTGCAGGGTCTATCCAAATGTTGTTTCGAGGTTCCTGTTTTTGCCAATATGTCGACCATCTCATTCCCTAGTAGCCCACTATGTCCAGGGATCCATTGCAAGATGACATTTATCCCCTGGGCAGTGACGATGGTGTTGATAGCGCTCCCCACCAAGAATATCTCCTTTTCTTTGTATGGGGTGTTCTTCAGCGCCTCCAGTACCGACTTGGAGTCACTAAAACTTACGAAATCCATCAGCAACAATTTGCCCAAGTCAAGCTGTTGGTGCAAAATCTCAACTGCTTTTTTCATGGCCTCGGCCTATGCTTCCACGTTTGAACGGTTTTCGCCGCATGAATCACAAAACTCGTATATGGACCCATCCGGATATTTCATAAGGATATCATACCCTGCAAAATAGGTAAATTTGAATGCTGATCCATCCGTATAAGCCAGGACTGCCGATTTATGTAGCTAGAGACTATCTCTAAGGCACATTTCTTCGGGATATTATGTGTAGTGTCTTTGGTCGCTGCCTTTTGTTGTCAGGTGTGTTTTTAAAGACTGGCAGGCGAAAATTTTCCCAATGGGTTGATCCGAAAAAACTATTTTCCATTTCTCTGTCCTCTGGCAGATGGTGAATATGGTTTTCCTTGTCTGCTACATCCAGTGGGATAAATTGCATAAATCTTCTCTTTTGCTTCCAAGTGTCTATTTGTACCTTATCTGGATGGTCATTTTCTTGTCTCTTGTATCTTTCTACCGCTTCAGCCAGTGCCCCCTTTCTCCTGCTATCTAGCGGTTATATCTTGGCCTCTATCTCGCACGCTACTGTAGGTGTTGATCTCATCTCCCCACAAATTTGTCTGTGTGCTCTTCGGGGAGCAGAAGTCTGCAGCAAAACACCCAATACTCAAATGAAAAGAGTGTTTGAGACTATTTAGATGCTTTCGTACATCTGCTAACCACCCTCCGTGGTACTTGCCCAACCCAGTGGAGTAAAAATGGCGTCAGTAAAGCTGAAACAAATCTAGAGGAACTCAAAAATGCGGATCAACAAAATGAGTTGATGGAAAAACCTCCTTTTTCTTTTCTCCGTCGTTTGAATTTGATTATTGTCTAATTCTACTGCGCATTTTGCTTTGTTTTGTTTGATTTGGTTTGGTTTTACTCTCCAGCAATTGTTTGTGGCTGCGAGATATCAAACCTACAGAAAGCAGATGCAGAGAAACTTCTAGCTGCTCACAGCGTATTGCAGCAAAACAATATTAACAGTGTGTTTGCGGATACGAATTCACAGCACATAAATCAGACGCCAAATTGCCGTCAAGTACTTCGTCGATACTGCGTGTTTAAAAAGTACAGACGCGCCGGGAATTTAGTGCGCATGCCTAGTACCAGATGCACACGAAATGTGACGTCCTGGTGGCCCTATTACTTTAAACGTCCACTTGGCCGCTCACCAACGAGATAGAGAAACATGATTTTAGACCTTAGTTCAGCAGGGGGCTAAAAGCAATCGCCCGAAAGGAGTTTAAACAAAATTTGGCTACCCTACCCAGGCATCTGTTATGCCTTAGTGAATACCATTGTTACTTATTATATACTCTCCCTTGTATGTGCCTTGTCTAAGCGTGCCTCCAAGGCAGCAAGTGGTGTGGGATCAGATTTTTCCTTATTCTATATGGGGTGCCCTTTCGAGCGTTAAAGTCACATCTGTCCTGGGAATACCATCCACTGTAAACCTTGGCTGAGCTGAAACTCAATAGATGAATTTAAGATGAGAAATGGATTAATGAACTCGTTGTTCTTCAACTAATTCCCTCCCCATATCCGATATATTGGCTTGGAAAGTTTCTTGAAATGCTACAGAGCTGACATATAAGCTTCAACTATTACTTTACTTTTATTTAAAAGTTTCTCAATAACAACGTTCCCCAAATCTATAAATGCACCTATACTTCCTGCAGGAAATTTTACATTTCAAATCTATGTATGTCCAGAAGCCCAACATATTCCGGATTGAGAGAGTTAGCCAGCTTCATTGGACGATTTTCTGTATGAGACAAAATAACAGTGTCAGGAATCTATGGATGTTCTTCATATCTTGTGCCGAAACCATCAATGTACTGGATCCTTCCCTACCACAGATGGAGTGCAGACACTCAGAATTGTGTGATATTAAGTGTTAAGTTAAAATTTGTCCAGCATACCCATGCTAATTACGGAGCCTCGGTCAAGTCCTGCATTGTTATTTGTTGTCACTACATTCGAATGCCTAGGTTGAATATAGTAGCCATATGTGAGCTTTCTTTACAAATCCAGCATGCCAGGTTCATATCACGTTGTGTTGGGGTTTGACGATTCCAGGTCGACCCAGCTGTAAATGGATAAGGCAAATTTCGAAGCCACCTCTGAAGATACGGAGTTTGTGCTCTGTTGTCGACATTTTCAAGAATGAAAGCGACTGAGCACACATTAAGGTGCCTGTGCGCAATGAAGTTAATTCCATGAACCAGGTACATTTGACCTGATATAAACACAGAAGATGCTCGCAATGAGATGGATAATAATTTGAATCGGCAAAGAAAAGGTTTTCATGAAATAATAGAACTTGATAGACTCAAAGAATGTCTGGATAGGGCTGAGGTAATAATAATCACGATGTTTGACCATCTGCACTGCATGGATCTGAAACTTGGACCTTAGTAAAGAAAGATGAACAAAACTTGAAAGCATTTCAAATATGGTAAAGAAAGACTGAGTAGGACAGAAAAAAGATCCAAGAACAATGTTCTTTCTGAGGTAGCCAAACAAAGACACATCTTCAAAAATGATAATAAAACGAAGACAGATCTGATTGGGACACAACTTCTTGCAACAAGAATATCTTCTACAGAAGATACAAGAGGGCAAGACACCGAAACAAGAGCAAGAGGCGACCAAGATTCACCTTCACATTTCAGACAAGCAAGCATTCAAGTATGAACACGTGCTGTAACAAATAGAGGTGCAGAGGATGGGGATAAATGGAGAGACATTCTCAGACATCTTTATAACCAATCTTAGAACTGATGAATCTAGGATAGGGACAAATGGAGAGACATTCTCAGACAACATTACAACCAGTCTTAGAACTGATTAACCAAGGATAGGGTAAAATGGAGAGATATTCTCAGACAACTTTACAACCAGTCTTAGGACGAAATAGCCGAGGATAGGCTCAAATGGAGAGACTTCCCCATACAACCTTACAACCAGTCGCAGAACTGATCAACCAGATGATGCTGATAAAACTCGGTAGCCATGTCACATACCATCGACATTGGATAGCGCAGAGTTTTGAAAGACGCTTCGCCGGCAGTGAAGTGATGTTTATGTAATCAATTTGCTCAGTTAATGGAGTGAATATCTTCTCAATCCCACCTTCTGTCGGTGGAGCTAATCTTTGGTATACGCAATGGACACACCTTCTCAAGTATTAACTACGCAGTTTATTAGATGTCAGGGGAGAGAAGACTAACGTCTGGTCAGCAAAATTTACTGATTGGTTATGTAAGTCATGGTTGGACAAAATGTACTGATCGGTCATGTAAGTCATAGATAGACAAAATATACTGATCGGTCATGATAGTCGTGTTAGTCATGGTTAGACAAAATATACTGATGGGTCATGTTAGTCAAGTTAATCATGGTTAGGCAAAATGTACTGATCGGTCATGTTAGTCATAGTTAGGCAAAATGTACTGATCGGTCATGTAAGTCATGGTTAGGCAAAATATACTGATTGGTTATGTAAGTCATGGTTGGACAAAATGTACTGATCGGTCATGTTAGTCATGTTAGTTATGGTTAGACAAAATATACTGATCGGTCATGTTAGTCCCGTTAGTCATGGTTAGACAAAATATACTGATCGGTCATGTTAGTCCTGTTAGCCATGGTTATGCAAAATATACTGATCCGTCATGTTAGTCATGGTTAGGCAAAATATACTGATACGTCATGTTAGTTATGTTAGTCATGGTTAGACAGAATGTACCGATCGGTCATGTTAGTCATGTTTTGACAAAATATACTGATTGGTCATGTTAGTCATGTTAACCATGGTTAGACAAAATATACTGATCCGTCATGTTAGCCATGGTTAGACAAAATATACTGATCCGTCATGTTAGTCATGTTAGTCATGGTTAGACAAAATGTACTGATCGGTCATGTTAGTCATGTTAGCCATGGTTAGACAAAATATACTGATCGGTCATGTTAGTCATGTTAGTCATGGTTAGACAAAATATACTGATCGGTCATATTAGTCATGTTAACCATGGTTAGACAAAATATACTGATCCGTCATGTTAGCCATGGTTAGACAAAATATACTGATCCGTCATGTTAGTCATGTTAGTCATGTTAGTCATGGTTAGACAAAATGTACTGATCGGTCATGTTAGTCATGTTAGCCATGGTTAGACAAAATATACTGATCGGTCATGTTAGTCATGGTTAGACAAAATGTACTGATCGGTCATGTTAGTCATGTCAGTCATGGTTAGACAAAACATACTGATCGGTCATGTCAGTCATGTTAGTCATGGTTAGACAAAATATACTGATCAAGATCCCCACCACATTTCCACACAGGTCTTCCTATAAACAGGCTGTTTCATGGCAGCCTGGCTAGCAAGGCGGGGGATTGACGTGATTCCCCGCAGTAGTGAGCCACATGCAAATGAAACCAACCGCAACACAACAGCCTGGAGGTCCTCGGTCCTCTCCTTCATATCAGCACCCTCTGAATGTAAGGAAAGCTACTGCATCACGCCATTTAACTCTCTTTTAGGTGGGGGTGGGGGTGGGGTGGGGGGGGGTCAGACTAACGTCTAGTCAGGCACAACAGTCTGATATCAGACATGTTGGTCAGGGATAAGTAAAATATACTGGCCAAGACCACCACATCATTGCCATGCAGTTCTTCGTGGAAATGAGCTGTTTTGATTTTAGTATGACTAACTTGGTGAGATATCGACGTGATCCCCGCAGTAGTGTGCGACACGTAGATGAAACTAAACATAGCACAACAGCCTGGAGGTCCTCGGTCCACCACCTGCACGTTTGGGATGTGTAGAAAACTACGGTAATCCGCCATTCAACGTCCTTTTCAAGGAGCACAAACAAAGGAAAAGTATGCATTGTGGGCATTCAACATCAATAAACCAATCGAATGTTCTGCTGTTGTCAAACAACATGAGCTACAGTGGTCAGCGATTCATAGCTGACTGCTAACGTCATGGCCAGCTATGCCAAGACCCTTCTATACCTCCACGCGGTGATCCTGGATAACAGGCTGCAGCAGGGCAGACTGGTTAAGGAAAAGGGATCGAAGAGGGAGTGCTAATCCGGTACTCATAAAATGTTTGCTGAAGTCGGATGTGTTGGACCGAAAGGTGCAAATATCTCAGTCAAGTTGTAAACTACGACTACGTTCTCTGGACTACATTCTGTTACTTAAGCCCTTTCAGGGTTTGGTAGTAGCAGATTGAGAACGAACGAAGCCAAGCCAATAAACCAATCATTTCATACGTCAATGTTTATGGCCTGCTAGCCCGGCTCCTTGTTCACGTCCCTCGATTATCGTCTGTTTCTGCAACAGTGCAATTTTATGAAATATCATAACTAGAAATGGAAAATGGCCCCTAGACACGACTTCATTGGCACCCGTTGTTGTGTTCAGTGTCTGCATTGCTGATAGTGACGACGACATAGCACGAACACAGAAGCTTCCACTAGTATTCAGGTTCGTCTATACTTCTCTTGCCTTGGGGATTCAAAACCAATGAATGTCTTGTAATGCTATGAATTGTTTTCCGTAATATGTGTCCTATCTGTCGTCAATACCTCCTCTTTTATGTAGGACCTAAGAAGGTATTTTGTAATGGACAAAAGAAGAAGAAGATAAAGACGAAGAAGAAGAAGAAGAAGAAGAAAAAGAAGAAGATACAAAAAAATAAAAAATAAAGCTAAGACAACAATTGTGAATCAGAAGGTTCAAAGACGAAGTACAAGAAAAAGGAACATTTGGGGAACAAATTAGGAGTCCAAGATAAAGAAGTAGCCGAAGATATTTTTTTTTAATTTCGAAAAAGATCAAGCTGAGGAAACTGTCATTAATAGGAAAAAGCGACAAAGATGAAAAAGATGAAAAGAAGAATAAATATTGGTAGAAAATAAAGATGAACATCACAGAACAACGAACAAAAAAAAAAAAGAAAAAGAAGGAAAAGAAGAAAAATTAGAGAAAGATCTACATGAACGAACAGAAAGAAAGAAAGAGAACCAGAAGTATAAGAAGAAAAACAAAAAGAAAAAGAAGAAGAAGAAGAAGAACAAGAATAAACAATGATGATGATGATACAGATGTTAAGAAGAAGAAAAATAAAAAGGGAAGCTGCAGAAGAAGAAAAGAAGACGAAAAAGAAAAAGAAAAAAAATGAAGAAGAAGACGATAACGAAGAAGAAGATGAAGAAAATATAGGTGATGATCAAGAAGAAGAAGCAGAAGAAGAGGAAGAAGAAATAGTAGAGGATGCAGAAGAAGAACAGAAGACGGGGACGAATTAAAAAAGGAAATTGAAGAAGAAGAAGATAACGAAGAAGAGGACGAAGAAGATAAAGGTGATGATAGAGAAGAAGAAAAAGATAATGATGATGATAAAGATTATGAAGAAGAAGACGAAGAAGAAAAAGAATAATAATAATACTAATAATAATAATAATAATAATAATAATAATAATAATAAGAAGAAGAAGAAGAAGAAGAAGAAGAAGAAGAAGAAGAAGAAGAAGAAGAAGAAGAAGAAGAAGAAGAAGAAGAAGAAGAAATGGAATAAGTGGAAGAAAAAATAGTAAGAAGAATCTGAAAATGAAATAAATCGAGTGAGAAAATAATGAAGACGATGTAGTAAATGAACAAGAAATTCAAGAGAAAAGAAACCAGAAAGAAGCTAGGAATTTGATTCCAGTGATGCCTTGTATATATGAATATTGGCGGCGAAGGCATTATGCCGAGTTGCAGAGGCAGGCGTGAACAGATGCCTGATGGTGATGAATGAAGTACGCGATGGCTGGAACTGTCCCAGGTAAATGTTCAGAAGCAATGAACGTTTTTAACCAAATCTCCAGATAAAAATAATTATTATCTTTACCTGAATTTTGTACCGGTTATCCCAGACACGAAAATGTTCATCTAACTTTCAATAGCGGTTCTCTAACTGTGCCGGCTCCTTCGCCCTTTACATTCCTAGTTCTTAGTCGAACTGCACTTCTACAGGTGCAGATGTTCCTGTGCAGGTCCTAGCTCTGGTATAAACTGGATTTAGCAGGGAGGGGGATTTCAAGCTTAGCCGACTAGGCTCGAGCAGCTTATTACTCCGCTGTGTTATGACTAGTGCTATGGACAGTGGTTAACTGATGCGCGAATCCATTTTAATAGACTCAAACACTAGAGCAAAGTAAACCCACAGCCTGCTACTGTTGTTGTTGTTGTTGTTGTTGTTGTTGAATGCCCACAATTGGTAGGATTACTCTTTTGATTGTGCGCCCTAAAAATGACGTTAATTGACGGGTTGTCGTAGCTTTTCTCACATCCCGAACGTACTGATGAAGATAGGCGCCATATATACTGCTCCTAACAAACAACCTAGCCGTGGCCGGTGGAATACTATGTCAGACAGTTGGTCTCCTCATATGCCCTTATCATACATACAGACGCTGGCGGACCGCTCGAGTTCGATTCAAACAAGTAAATATACATTATGTTTCTCGGATGTTGTTGTTGTTGCTGTTGTTGCTGTTGTTGAATCTGGCAAAGATGGCGCCATAACTGGCTGCGAGTCTACATTTCTCTACTGTTTTGGATCATTATGGATGCCGCCAGACCACGGATTTGCCTGGAATTCACACTAGTCGACGACTTACACTTGTGTTCACGGAAACGTGGTGTATTTTCCGTCGGGACTTGTTATTTCGTTCTTTTTTTGTGACTTCTTCCATCCGTTTATCCTGGTCTGGACGCCGGCTGAATCAGTGAATGGAACTACGCTTATACCAGTTATACCTGTGTCGTGTTTCACGAGTTAGTTCTGCCGGTTCACCTTCACGAATGTGGCGTGTGGGAATTTTAGATGCTACTATGATGAGATGAATACAGCTGGGGAGAGATGCCAGACTCACTCACACGCTGAGTGTTGTCCATGCGACCTCTTGTGGTTATCGAAAAGGCACGACAAACTGCGTTAGATGCCTTCCCACCTTTCTACCCTGCGGGTTACATGTTTACGGAAAGGCTTCGGTGGTAACCCTGAGACAAAATCTGCATCCTATGCTATCTCCAGTCGTCTCGATGAATGTCTTGCCACTGGCAAAAGGTAGCTTAGGCTCTGTGAGTGAGGTTGACAAAAGGCGCAGTTTCTTCCTCACTTTAATCCAAATCACCGCGCAAGTCACCCTTTTCAGCGGACACAGCAAGAGATACGTCTGAACAAAGAGAGTGGTCTTCATCACTTGTGATGGACAACTATTATTGTTGTTGTTGTTGATAATGCACACGATTTCGATGTTTACTTTTTTGAGCGCTCTGAAAAGAACGGTTACTGGAAGGTTGCAGTAGCGTTTCTCACATCACGAGCATGCTGGTGAAAGTAGAACGGAGTCCTCCATGCGGTTGTTCTTGATTGTATCTGCATTCCATGCACTACTACGGAGATTACGTCAATCTCCTACCTGGTTAGCTAGACTGCAATGAAACTGCCTATTATAAGGAAGAACTCCGTAGAAGTGAGGTGCGTGTCTCGGCCAGTACATTTCACCTGACCCGAACATGTCAGATGAGTATAATTTACCTGCCCCTGCTAACATGTCGGATGAGTGTTTATTTTACCTGACCCTTTCTAACATGTCGGATGAATATATTCTACCTGACCCTGGCTTACATGTAGATGAGTATGTTTTACCTGATCCTGGCTAAACATGTTGGATAAATATATTTTACCTGACCTTGACTACCACGTCGAATGAGTAACATGCAGTTTAGGTATATTTTTCCTTACCCCGACTAAAATGTCAGATCTGTGTTTTTTTACTTGACCTGGCCTAACATGTCGGATGAGTATATTTTACCTGACCCTAACATGTAGGATGCGTATATTTTACCTGACCGTGACTTACATGTAGGATGCGTATATTTTACCTGACCCTGACTGACATGCCGGATCTGTATATTTTACCTTACCCTGCCTAGAATGTCGGATTAGTATATTTTACCTGACCTTAACATGCAGGATGAGTATATTTAACTGACCCTAACACGTAGGATGAGTATATTTTACATGTCCTTGACTAACATGTCGGATGAGTATATTTTACATGTCCTTGACTAACATGTCGGATGAGTATATTTTACATGTCCTTGACTAACATGTCGGATGAGTATATTTTACATGTCCTTGACTAACATGTCGGATGAGTATATTTTACATGTCCTTGACTAACATGTCGGATGAGTATATTTTACATGTCCTTGACTAACATGTCGGATGAGTACATTTGACCTGACCAGGCGATAGTCTGCTACGTTTTTCGGCAGACACTTTTTGTAAGGACTACGTCATTAGCAACTTTGCTAATAAAATGCAAGTTGTTGACCGTTATGCAAACATTACTGAAGACTGTAACCTGGTCCCCACCTCCGATACGTAACTGTTACCATGGGCGAACCGTATCCCCCGGAATACGCTCCTGCTAATAGCACATAGAGGTGATTCACTTTTTCATCAAATTAAAATTGTCCATCATGTAAGAACTTTATTGAAGGTTACCACTAAACAAATTGATTGACTGATTATTTTGTCAGCAAAACATATTTTCTAAATGACGCGTGCCTTGCTCTTTACGAGCACGACGTTGTTGGCAGTAGTTTGACAATTACAGCGACGAGCCTGTTCCTAGACAGACAACTGCGGCTCGCCAGAAAGCCTAATGGTACAAATAGATAAATAAAGATAAAAGTTAGAGAGTGAAAGAGAGAGAGAGAGAGAGAGAGAAAGACAGAGAAAGATATTCAGTTTCCGAGTCATTTAATAAAAATAGTTTGTTATTAGTGTCCAATAGCATAAACTTATTTTCGTTTAAGAAGAAAAAGAAGAAGTATTTATGCAGAGAGGGCAGATCGGATAAACCGGGCATGTTGTTCGCATGTCAGATGAGCGCCTCAATAAACAACTGTTGTACGGCGAGCTCAGGACAGGACAGCTCTCCTCAGCGGTAGAAGAAACCATAGAAAGACAATCTAAACGTTTCTTTGAATGGTTCTTCCATTGATGTTACTGCCTGTGAGCTGCTTGCTCCGAACCGCTCAGCCTTGCGCACTACTATCAGAAATCTGGCTCTCACCGCTGAGCAGAGAACCATTACGGAAGCGCAAACCAGCTGCACGAAAGGTGAAAATAAAAGTGGGCCCAATTACTAACGCTTTTCACGTGTATCCTACGTGTCTTAGAGTTTGTCACGCTCAGATCGATTGTACAGTCAAATGTGGTAACATCTGAATAAACATTTCTGAAGCTGTCGCCATCTTCGCTTGCAATAGGCAACTAACTAGGAAGTTTCAAGAATATGTCTCGGGGAGTCCATAAAGATCTGCCTTGAAAAGGTCCTAGAAGAAGTCTATGACTGTTACAGTACATAATGGTATCATACTAAGAGGTTTCAAGAAGATTTCTTAGAGCGCCCAGGATTTTTCGGACCACATCTTTAGAAACTCTGCCGAAGAAAAGACGCAAATCAACCTTTCAAAAAAATTGTAGTCTGCAACACGAGCGAGCGAACTTTACATAGATATCCTTTTTTAAAGAAATATATAAAATATGAATCAGATTTAAAACTAGCAGACGAACCCGAAAAACGAAAGAAATATTGAACCGTGGAATGAAAGACAAAAAGGAATTCTGATTTGATAGAAAGATAAATATCTGAAAACTTTAACGTAACAGTTTACGAAAATATGTGCATTTGTTATGACCAAGCGAAATGTTAAGACAAAACAGAACAAAATTAAGAAAGGCAATATAGGGCAAGTTATGAGACAGGAATCTGTTGAACTCTAGGGTGAGAATGTACATTTAGTGAATCCCAGGCATTAAAGACTACGACCCCTTATAGTGGATCCCAGGTATTGAAGAATATGACCCCGGTAGTGTGGACCCCAGGTATTGAAGAATATGACCCTGGTAGTGTGGACCCCAGGTATTGAAGAATATGCCCCCGGTAGTGTGGACCCCAGGTATTGAAGAATATGAATCCGGTAGCGTGGACCCCAGGTATTGAAGAATATGACCCCGGTAGTGTGGATCCCAGGTATTGAAGAATATGTCCCCGGTAGTGTGGACCCCAGGTATTGAAGAATATGTCCCCGGTACTGTGGATCCCAGGTATTGAAGAATATGTCCCCGGTACTGTGGATCCCAGGTATTGAAGAATATGACACCGGTAGCGTGGACCCCAGGTATTGAAGAATATGACCCCGGTAGTGTGAATCCCAGGTATTGAAGAATATGTCCCCGGTAGTGTGGACCCCAGGTATTGAAGAATATGTCCCCGGTACTGTGGATCCCAGGTATTGAAGAATATGACCCAGGTAGTGTGGATCCTAGGTATTGAAGAATATGTCCCCAGTACTGTGGATCCCAGGTATTGAAGAATATGTCCCCGGTACTGTGGATCCCAGGTATTGAAGAATATGACCCCGGTAGTGTGGATCCCAGGTATTGAAGAATATGTCCCCGGTACTGTGGATCCCAGGTATTGAAGAATATGTCCCCAGTACTGTGGATCACAGGCCGTAAAGACTAGGACCGTTGTAGTGTTGATCCAAACGTCGAATAATAGGACCACTGTAAAACGGTTTCCAGACATCGAAGTGCAAACCCGTATAGTGTGGATCCTAGACATCGAAGTGCAGGACCCTTGTAGTGTGGATCCTCGACATCAAAGTGCATGACCCTTGTAGTGTGGATCCTAGACATCAAAGTGCATGACCCTTGTAGTGTGGATCCTAGACATCGAAGAATGTTTGTTTGTTTCGAATGCCCACAATAGGTAGATTTACTGTTTTGTGGGGCCTGAAAAGGAAGTTAAGTAAAGAGTTGCAGTAGCTTTTCTCACATCCCGAGCGTGCTGATGAAAGTGGACCTTGGTCCTCCAGGCGGTTGTGCAAGGCTTGTCTTCATCTGCGTGTCGCTCACTACTACGGCAATCACGTCGATTCCTGACCTCGTTACAAAGGCTGCCATGAAAACAGTCCGTTGTCGGGGAGGACTACGAGGAAGCCGAGGTGAGAGTCTTGACCAGTATATTTTGTCTGACCCTGACTAACATGTCTGATCAGTATGTTGTGTCTGACCAAACGTTAGTCTTATTCCTTGCATCGAACAATATGATCCCTGTAAAGTGGATCCCATACAGGGTAGTATAGAGCCCCAGTATTGTTGATCACATGCATCGAAGATTAGTACCCATGTGGTCTGCATCCCAGATAACGAAGCATAAATCCCTGTAATCTTCCATGATATTATTAGTAGCAGATCTCACACACCGATGAGTGCCCATGTGGATCAGGAGGCCAGAACCCTGAACACATTCTACAGGAATGCCCACTCTATAGGGAAATGAGATACCAGACCTAGCAAGAGGATTCGGAGCTGAGACTAAAGCAGCCGCTCCGACCTGGTGAAGACTACAGACTTTATCATGGCGACTTGCCTGCAGATAAAGCATGACCAAAAGATCTTGATCGCAAAGAAAAAAGATGAGTAGCAGGTTAATAGTGTGTTATCTGTATACGGCAATCGTGTCGAGTTAGATCACATCTATCTTGGCGCTTTAGTCGACCCAGTTTATAATGGCAATCTTTGCTCTTGCTGTCTACAAAGGAAAAGCAGAAAAAATATGACTGTGTACCACAGCACATTAAATAAGCAGAGATCCAGTACAGTAGTCCTGAGCACATCATACTTAACAGCAACGTCGGCTACAGCACTAATGTTCTCTTTTTCGTACCTTTCAAACATGTCGCAAATTATGACTGAATAGTAGTTTTGTGGATCTCATTGTGGGAAATACATGAAAGATATCTATACGCAATTTGCTGTAGGGTTTGTATTGGAAAAATTGCAATCCAAATTCGTCATTAGAAACCAAAAAATACCGACACAAAGAAGGCGATGATGATGAATGAGAAAAAGAAAGAAGTAGAAGAAGAATAAAGTACAAAAAGAAGAAAATGAAGACAAAAAGAAAGAAGAAAAGGAAAAGAAGAGAAAGAAGAACAAGAAGCAGAAGAGGAAAATGGAGAAGAAGAAGCAGAAGAAGAAGAAGAAGAAGAAGAAGAAGAAGAAGAGGAAGAAGAAGAAGAAGAAGAAGAAGAAGAAGAAGAAGAAGAAGAAGAAGAAGAAGAATAGACACAGTAAAGACTACAGAAAATCTGGATACTCAAGTGAAAATATTTTTAAAACACACGAAAGTCTTCAAGAATAATATAATTTATTTTGCAACTTCACACTAAAAGAATGTACGGGTACACACACAAACAAACACCCACACACACACACAGACACAAACAAACCTTCTAGCGCACACACAGGTCAGAGAAATCCATGTCTTTAAAAATACTGTAATATCTACTGAATTACCCAATTAATCCGAAACGAGATAACAGTGGTGTGGGAAATGTTTATCTAAATTTTACCTATTTCAGGTAAAATGTCCGGCGGCAGCTTCAACACAGGCAAAGTTCAATGTTTCCCTGTTTCTAACAGACGGATCAATTGTTCTACATCATCCAATGCCATCTTAATCCTCTCTCTCGTTTACCTTCATGTCAAGAAGAAGGCGCCTCATCAACAGTTCGCCGTCTTTCGGCATATCTGGTAGAGCCAAATAAATCCAGTGTGGTCCAGTGATGAGACGCAATGAGATACCAAAAGTGACTTGCTAAATAGTGTGTCCACAGAAACCATTTAGTGGTGAGGGGGATGTCAGAATTGTTCTTGCTATGGAAATAGTTTCGCTGCTCACGAAGGATACACTTGGATTCGTCCTGGCCACCAAATAGTCGAGATATTTATTCCGTCGACCTTAATTTAACTAAATCGGACGTCTTTATACTGGTTTAGAAGACTGCAGAATCTTTATACAGTCTGTTTCTTTTACTTAACTCCATCCAAAAATAACTTCCGATTTATTCTTGAATGCATTAATTGAACCTGACGCCACTATTTTATGTGGCAATGCATTCCAAGCATTCCCCACTCTCTGGTCGACCGTTTTAAATATCTGGGCTCAATTGTCAGTGATGGAGGATCACAAGATTGGGTATTGGTCAGAATAGCACGGACAATATATAAATGTCTGCGTTGACCGAGACGATCCTGCAAGATAATGTGCCTGGAAGCGTAATAGAGGGAAGCAGACAACTAGATTGGAAGACAATAGACAACATCAGTCGCTGAACGGGAAGGTCCATAGCTAGAACAAATTTCCTGGCACAAAACCGAGTGGAGTAGCGGCAACTGGTCCAACAAACTGCAGTGTTCATAACCCAAATGATGTTTTAGGTTATGGAGCTAATGATGATGTTTATATATTTATATATTATTCGTGTATTTTTCTGAAATTTTCATTCAATTCTTTATCTAACTACAATAAACTAATTTATTATTCACAAAATTTACTTCTAACTGACTTTCCAATTCCCAGCACACCTGGCTATAATTACGTATATGTCTTGCTTGAAACGAAATTCAGGGGTTAAAGGTAATTACGTAATCAAGAGTACGAGTAAATCATAATGAAATATATCCTGTCATAACCTTCTCGTGTGGTGGTTGCCAAACATATTTGTTTGGCTCTTTCTGAGCCAGACTGGCAGCTAGTAATATTTTTTTTCGTTCGTTATATTTTCAGAGGCGTAGTGAATTACTGTGTTGTGTGACACTTGCCCAATTGCATTCGACTTCAGTATATAATAGGCGTTCTCCCGATAGGAATACGACGTGGCTGTTGAACTGAAGGTTTGGCTGTGAGCCAACGCTACTAGCAGCTTCACCACACCGACATCTCAACCCCTACACATATGTCTCTCTCTCTCTCTCTCTCTCTCTCTCTCGCTATATCTCTACCATAAACAGGATGCAAAAAGAAGAAGGAAGAGGGGGGGGGGGGGGGTGGTTGACGAAGGAAGTGGAGAAGAAGATAGAGCAGCAGCAGCAGAAGAAGAAGTAGAGGAAAAAGAAGACGATAAATAACTAAGAAGAAGATGAAGAAGATGAGCAAGAACAAGAGAAACAGGAGGAAAATGAAGAAAAAGAAGACAAGAAGAAGAAGAATAAAAAGAAGAAGAATTGGAATAAGAAGAAGAAAAAAGAAGAGAAGTAGAAGAAGAAAAAGAAGAAAAAGAAGAAAAAGAAGAAGTAGATAAAGAAAAATTAGCATAAGGAGGACACAGAGGGGAATGAGAGAAGAAGAAGAAGAAGAAAAATGAGAAAAAAAATCAGAAGACATAGAAGAAGAAGAAGAAAAAGAAAAAGATGAAAAGAAATAGATGACCAAAAAGAAGAAGAAGAAGATGATGATGAATAAGAAGACGAGCAAGAAAATGATGAAGAAGAAGAAAAATAAGAACAAGTAGAAGGTAGAAGACAACGAAGACGTAGAAGAAGAAGAGATATAGAATAAGAAGAAGAAGAAAAAGAAGAAGAAAAATAATAATAAGAAGATGAAGAAGTAGAAGTAGAAGATGAAGAAGAAGAAGAAAAAGACGAAGAAGACGAAGAAGGAGAAGAAGAAGATAAAGAAGAAGGGGCAGAAAAATAAAAAGAAGAAGTAGAAGAAGACGAAGCAGAACAACAACAGCAACAAAACCAATAACAGAGACCAACATTACATCCGCATGATTTTGGTTCCATCTTTCATTAAACGATATAACAATGGCCCAACTTCTGAAAATAACGCCTATACTTTAATATGCACTTGGTCTATCCTCAACAGCATAAAACACTTTTGTTGCTCTTTTATTTGAGATGACTCCTCATCTTCTTGTAATTTTCTTTAAGTTTCATTTATCGAGTAACATCAAACTGCTTTATAATTCCCCAAAGCTAATCCTACCGGCTATTCCAGCTACCGTCTACCTGGCAATGATTATGTTTATACCTTTTACAGCACCTGAGATTGGAGGTGAAAGGTAGACTAGTTCTGTTATGCCAAGATTACAGAATTGAGGCAATTCAAAGTTGTTAAGTCAAAGATTATAGGAGAAAGATCATCCAGGTCGGTTGAGTCAAAGTGTTTAGGAGAAAAGAAATCTAGATTGATTTTCAAAGATTATAGAAGAGTGGTAATCTAGAATGGTTGAGTTAAAGATTACTTTAGAAAGTTAATCTAGATTGGTTTAGTCAAAAAATAAAGGTGAAATATAATCCATGTTATTTTAATCAAAGATTAAATAAGGAAAGTAATCCAGATTGTCGGAGATAACCCAGTTCTGTTACGTCAAGAATCGACCTCTATGTTTGTTTTTGTTTGTTCGTCCTACACGCGTGATGAGGACCTTTCCTTTCTCATTTTAGCCAGTCCTTCCAGACGAGTATAATGTACTTCAGGTTATGGATGGGTGCGGAGATGGCTGACAAGTCCGATTTGGGATCTGCATACTCGCAGGCAGTGAGGGTATGGAAAGTTCGCTTCCCGAGACTAATATTTCACGGGCTTTTCTGGCCTTTCGCCGTTGTTCTGCTATAGTCTTTTTAGAAGCCTCTCATGACACTGCTCCACTGCAGAGAGCTGCACGCCAGGCTGTACGGTCTCTTGCAGCATCTTCCGATGTTTCGAGGTTTAAGCTGAAGGCTTTTAAAGACGTGTTTAGTGTGTCTTTACAGCGCTTTGTTTAGACTCCTTTGGAGCGTTCGCCATTCTGCATAGAAAATTATTTTTGACAATCGATAGTCTGGCATGCGAACCACATCACATGACCCACCCAGCAAATCTGTGATTGCATTATGATGGTATTAATGCTAGGGATACCAGCTCTCTCAAGAACAGCAGTGTCCGGGACCCTGTCTTGCCATTTGAAGAATGTGTATATCTGTGTACCGGTATTCATTTAGAGTTTTTTCAACTTTTTGTAGTAGCAACGGTTTTACTTCTTGAGGTTGCTAGCTCTGAGGACAATATTAATACAATGGGTCGATGTGGTCAAGAGGTAAGATGCTCGTCTTTCAAAGCGCTGAACAGAAGCGATGAGCGATCGAGTCCCGCAAGTCTCAAGCGACTCCTAGTCTCAAGAGAGGTTGGACCAGAGTGTCTGCATCCTGAGTTACCTCCCATTGTCTTGACTTATGTCTTACCACTAGTACAAGGAAGCTCGAGACGAGACAGTGAGGTTGATGACCAGTGCAGTTCTTACTCAACACAAAACCGTCTCATGAAGTAGACGTCATCGCTTACATTGAGCAAATAACTTTTTTTCATTAATACAGAAGACGAGAGGACCTATAACTGCATTGAGGAACTTAGGAAAATCAACATAAATTAAGGCCAACAAATAAAAAACTTCAACTTCGATGTAACTTCGTTCTATTGTATGACTCAGAAAGATGGAGAACAACAAAAACAACAACAAAAACGGTTCTGGCTTTCATAAATGGATGACTGTACAGAATAGATAGATTAAAATGGTATAATAGAATCACTAATGTGGAACTATTGCACAGAACCAGACAGAATAGAAAGATTCAAATTGCATGATTAAATCACTAATGTGGGACTATTGGAGAGAACCAGACAGAATAGAGGAATTGAAATGGTATGGTAAGACTTCTATTTTGGAACTGTTGGAGAGAACAAGACAGAATAGAGGAGTTGAAATGGTATCTTCTTCTTCTTCTCGTTAGCCATGCTTTTCTCTTGTTACGTCTACAAATGAAGTTCTCTGCATAAAGGTTGTTGTAGTGAAGAGTTCTTCGGGGCTTGCAAACAGCTTTGTGTGGATATTCGTCTCCTTGGGCCAGTGATCAGTTCGCAATTGGCTAAGCATATAACAGTCTTGCAGGGTATGTTCGGTTGTTTGTGCTGCTTGCCCAAATACATATTGGAGAAAAATCAAATTCTGGCCGGTGTAAGTTTCTATTCAATCTCTTTTGTCCCATTCTCAAGCGAAACAGGTTCACTTGTTCTGCTCGATCAAGACAGTGATAGTTGTCTTTCGTTTTGTCATTGAAATGGTATGATAAGATCGCTAATGAGGAAATTTTGGAAATAACCAGGCACATATCAACGTAAAATGGCGCGAGGAGAAGACGCAGCAGTCATATAGTGCACGAGCCCGAACATGCAGTACAGCGAATGAGCTGACATCTAGGTGATTATATCAAGGAGCTGACTAATACCCTATTCTGCATCCAAGTGACAGTCCTAAAAACATGCTGAACTAGTTTAGTTTTGATACAAGAATATGGAGCACAGAGGGAGGTGAACCGGGACTCCAGAATGAGGAAGCTGAAACCGGATGCCTCTGTCCAAATGTTGCAGATATCGCTGCCACGCTGGAAAAAAACTGCACAATGTCACAGAACCATTTTTAGGACAACCCCAGAGGAAGATGAAGAAAAAAATTAGAAGAAACAGAAGAGAACGAAGAAGAAATAGAAGAAGATGAGGAAAAAGAAGAAGAAGAAGAAAAAGAGGAAGAGGAAGAAGAAAAAGAAGAAGTAGAAGATGACGAAAAAGAAGAGGAAGAAAAAGTGAATAACTAAGAAGAAGAAGAAGAGGGAGAAGAAGAAAAATAAAAAGAAGAAGAAGAGGAAGACAAAAAAGAAGAAAAAGAAGAAGAACTTAAAGAAGAAGAAGAATGACGAGGAGGAAGAGATGGAGGAGGATGATAGGACGCACACATCAATGAAAATCTATTTATAGCATTAAAAGACAGTCTCTGTTCTGGAGTTCACAGAACAAGAGAAGTAAAAACAGACAAAAACACACGTCCATAAGAAAGCAAGGACGACGCGAACAGAACTGCAACGAATGGTCCCGGTTAGGTGGACTTGTCTTAGAATATACTGTAACCTGTGCTCTATAGGGAGCTGAAAGGTTTCAGTTTATATTGACTGAGTCATAACTTTATTCAGTCGCCTTTTACTGCATACTTGGAAGTTTACAGTGGCCCACTTCTACACTATCCAATTCTTCTTCTTCTTCTTCTTCTTCTTCTTCTTCTTCTTCTTCTTCTTCTTCTTCTTTGCGTTTGGTTTCGTGATAGTACATAAACGGTAGTAAAACAAGCTGCGAAAACGGAGCTCTTCAACAGAAAGAATTGGAAAAGAAATACCGGAAGTTGAAATCCGATGCACTCTATGCTCACGCGGCCGGTCTAACGTGAAACCACAACTTTTGATATGTTGATATAATTTAACCGGCACACATGGCGCGCGAGTGAGTGCGTGTGTGTGCGTGTGTGTGTGTGTGTCTGTTGCATGCCTGCACGTACACACGCCCGCATTAGGCCAGCACGTTTTTAGTTCATACATTTTAGAAACATCTGTTTGAAGCATGGATTTTTAAGTAAGGTCACTGTCTTTGACTACTTCCTCCGGAACTGCGTCATACGAGTTTCTTTTCTGTATCATGAGGATGATTCGGATGATATGTCCATACGGAGCATAGGGTAACTATTGCAGATGGTTTTCTTTCACGAAAGATGTGGGAGCGAAGAACAACATTAGGATCAGGGAAAACAAGTTGACCCCACTCGGACACCTGCCACTCCATTAAGATATTAACTACTCCTGCAGATGATGAACTCAAACTCCTCTCTGCCACTCACTCCTTCTCTCTAACACTCACTTCTCCTCTCTGTCACTTACTTCTCCTCTCTGAAACTCATTCCTTCTCTCTGCCACTCACTCCTTCTCTCTAACACTCACTTCTCCTCTCTGTCACTTACTTCTCCTCTCTGAAACTCATTCCTTCTCTCTGCCACTCACTCCTTCTCTCTAACACTCACTTCTCCTCTCTGTCACTTACTTCTCCTCTCTGAAACTCATTCCTTCTCTCTGCCACTCACTCCTTCTCTCTAACACTCACTCCTTATCTCTGACACTCACTTCTCCTCTGTGCCACTTACTCCTTCATTCTGAAACCAACTCAACCTCTCAACCCCATACACCTCCTCTACGCCAACCACTCCTCCTCTCAACTTTCCACACCTCTTCTAATTCACCCACTTCCCCTCTCAACCACTCACACTTTCTCTAATCCTCTCACTCGACCTCTCAACCACCCACACCTCCCCTAGTTCACCCACTCACCTCTCAACCACCCACACCTACTCTATTCCACCCACTCCTCCTCTCAACCACCCACCCCTACTCTATTCCATCCACTCCTCCTCGTAACCACCCACACCTCCCCTAGTTCACCCACTCCCCTCTCAACCACCCACACCTCCTATAGTCCACCACCACCACCACCTATTAACCACCCACTCCTACTCTACTACACCCACTCCTCCTAGTGACCACCCACACCTCCTCTAGTTCACCCACTCACCTCTCAACCACGCACACCTCCTATAGTCCACCACCACCACCACCTCTCAACCACCCACACCTTTTCTAGTTCACCCACTCTTCAACCACCCACTCCTCTTCTCAACCACACACACCTCCCCTAGTCCACCTACTCCTCCTCTCAACCACCCACTCCTCCTCTAGTGCACCCACTTCCGCTCTCAACCCTCCATACATCCACTAGTCCATCCTATTCTCCTATAGTCCACTCACTCCTCCTCTCAAACACTCACTCCTCCTCTCAAACACTCACTCCTCCTCTCAAACACTCACTCCTCCTCTCAAACACTCACTCCTCCTCTCAAACACTCACTCCTCCTCTCAAACACTCACTCCTCCTCTCAAACACTCACTCCTCCTCTCAAACACTCACTCCTCCTCTCAAACACTCACTCCTCCTCTCAAACACTCACTCCTCCTCTCAAACACTCACTCCTCCTCTCAAACACTCACTCCTCCTCTCAAACACTCACTCCTCCTCTCAAACACTCACTCCTCCTCTCAAACACTCACTCCTCCTCTCAAACACTCACTCCTCCTCTCAAACACTCACTCCTCCTCTCAAACACTCACTCCTCCTCTCAAACACTCACTCCTCCTCTCAAACACTCACTCCTCCTCTCAAACACTCACTCCTCCTCTCAAACACTCACTCCTCCTCTCAAACACTCACTCCTCCTCTCAAACACTCACTCCTCCTCTCAAACACTCACTCCTCCTCTCAAACACTCACTCCTCCTCTCAAACACTCACTCCTCCTCTCAAACACTCACTCCTCCTCTCAAACACTCACTCCTCCTCTCAAACACTCACTCCTCCTCTCAAACAGTCACTCCTCCTCTCAAACACTCACTCCTCCTCTCAAACACTCACTCCTCCTCTCAAACACTCACTCCTCCTCTCAAACACTCACTCCTCCTTGCAAGCGCCCACTAAAATTAATGAACCTGAAAGCAGTCTGCACAACACCCTGTACAATAGTTCTCCCTCTATCTTCAGTCAAATCATTTCTCCTTTAGTCTCTTCTGGTGACACCATTGACTTGAATTTAGACATTTGATTTCACACGCTCCTGTGCCTTGTATAAGGAACACGTTTGATATTGGTAGCGCAGTGTTGGCTTGAATATAATGGTCAGTATCTGGTGATTTCCCTCCTTTAAAGAATCAAAGAGACTCATCAAACGATTCATGAGGACTGAATAGAGAAACCAGAACAGAGAATACAAACACAACCTTGGACAGATACAGATCTTCCTGCTCAGAACGGGACATACCAGACTCAAGGCTCACCTCCACAGAATAGGTCTCAAAGACACCGCCACGTTCGATTGTGAAGCACCAAAGTAAACACTTGAAGATATCCTACAGGACTGCCTTATTTATACAGACCAAAGAGAGGCAGTCTGGCCTGGGGAAGCGAGCGTACCCGAAAAGAATTGGGGGCGGGAAGGGGTGGGGATTTTTATTGGGGGGGAGGGGGGCGGCGAAGACCTGAAACGCTTAGTCTCCTTCGAGAACCTCAACGGATTAGAAGCATCGTACAAGTTGATCGAAGAAGAAGAAGAAGAAGAAGAAGAACAAAGAAGAAGAAAAAGAAGAAGAAGAAGTTGCTTTTTAGGTACCTGTGCCTTAATTTACTCCAAATAAATATTTATATTCATTATTAGGACCGGAAATATATTTTAGGATTTTAGTGACGTCACAACATAGTCCATTTATTTACACTGTGGAGGTCAACATCGCGCCTATACTGGGATTGCCAATAAACCTAGATTTAATCATTTAATCATCATTTAATCGTCTTGTCCTTGACTTGTCACTTGGGTCGGGCGGCATGAGGATAAAAAGTAGCGCAGTTAATCCTTACTAAAAATAGTGCTAGCAAAATAAATTATGCCATCATCGTCTACGATGCGTCCATCGTAGCCTTTGTCTTTTTTTTGTTTAATCATCGAACTGTAAATCTCGAGCAATGTATGTTCTCCCTAACACAGCTCTCAGCAGAACACCCAATGTTGGTCATACAGTGGAGACAAACTAGCAACGTGTGGCGCAACATCCCCACAAATAGACCTGAGCATCACATATAATAAGTCATCATCTTCAGACTGAGAACTGAGCATCACATATAATAAGTCATCATCTTCAGACTGGGCAAGGTAATGTAAATGAAACTGGTTGTATATAGATTCTGCAGTCTTCTAAACCAGTATAAAGACGTTAAGTTAAGTTAAGTCGGATGTGTCGGACCGAAGGGTGCATATATGGCAGTCAAGCTGTAAATTACTACACAGCGCATTCATCTCCTGAGACTACATCCTGCTATTTGCAAAGCCTTTTTAAGGGCTTGGTAGCGAGAGTTTGCGAATGTTCAGGGCTTGGTAGCAGGAGCTTGAGAATGTAAAGGGCTTGGTAGCGGGAATTTGAGAACATTCAGGGCTTCTAGCGGGAGTTTAAGAACGTTCAGGGCTTGGTAGCGGGAGTTTGAGAACGTAAAGGGCTTGGTAGCGGGAATTTGAGAACGTTCAGGGCTTCTAGCGGGAGTTTAAGAACGTTCAGGGCTTGGTAGCGGGAGTTTGAGAACGAACGACGACGAAGACGATGAAGAAGAAAAAGAAGAAGCTGTCATTGCGATGAAAGCAGTACATGCTGAATTAATTCAACTCTTGATAACATTTGTTCGTTTCAGACTCTTCCTACTTTCCGAATTGCACGTGCCAAGGTGGACCGGGGTCCTCCTAGCTGTATTGCAATGCAAGGATCCTTAGTTTACTCATCGCGTGTTTCCACAAAGCCTGCCGAGTACGTGAGGCTTGATCTTCATCAGTATCTTTCACATGACCCTGATCCTACTTTTTACTCTTCTGAATGGCAACTGTGAATAATTTCAGCATTTATTTAATCTAACATCTTCTACATTGAGCTATTTATAGTACATTCCGTCTACTGTCAAAAAACGAATTACGCGTGTTGTAACCTGGCTTAGCTAATAATTGTAAAACAGATTTCAGTGTCGAAATAACGTTTTTTATCATCGGAATATATATATATATTTTTGGAGATATAAATTATTCTTCATCGTTCGTTTCCAAACTATCACTACCAAGCCCTGAAATCGGCTTTGCAAGTAGCGGGATTGTGTCCGGAGAACGGGATGATTTGTGTCGTAGTTTACAGCTTGACTGCGATATTTGCAACTTTCGGTCTAACACATCCGACTTCAGCACGGCATTTTTGGCTTCCTGGTAAGCCTTCCTTTCTCCTCAGCTAGTCTGCTCTGTTCCAACCTGTTATCTAGGATCACCACGGAGAGGTGTAGAAGGGTCTTGGCAGCTGTGAGTAGTTGGCTCTGACGCTAGCAGTCAGCTTTGGGTTACTGACCCCTGCAGCTCCTGCACGGCTCAACATATTGATTCTTTTTATATAACAAGAAAGACTGTGTCTTATTGATGAAAAAGGTGGAATCAGCACGGACTGCAGTCGGGGATGAAGTGTTAGAGTCTTCATTCTATTTTTGTGATCTGTTTATTTTCTGTTGTTTTTTAGATGCGGGAGCAATTGCTTGCCCTACTCTCTTAGTCTCCTCTTCTACCCGTGTCTGTGTAGAGGTTTTTCTGTATATTATTGTAAGGGAGTGTGTTGAAAAACAAGGATTGTGCTGTTGTGTCTTTGCCTGATGAAGGGGGCTGGTTAGGCATGTTCCCAAAAATGCCACCTGAAGATCGGATGTTTTTTTCAAGACGAAGGCGAAAAAAGAATTAACTTACTGCATGGGGCTTTGACGACAACAGCTTCCTCGCTGTTTTTCAACAGTGAGTCAGGTACCAATTTATAGTTGAGTTGACTGGATCATGATGAGAGCAATGATTGTTGTTATGATGTTGTTATTATCCCAGGGGAGGGGGTAGGGGGGGGAGGATGTGGGGGGTAAGGGAATTCACCATTGTAGAGAGCCCCTAGAGTAGAAGCTTCAACAAAAATAAAGCAGAAAGATTAACGTTTGGTCAGGCAAAACAAACCGGTCGGACATGTTAGTCAGGAAACCGTACAATCATGCTGAGAGCAAGGATTCTTGTAATTATGTTGTTATTAGCTCATAGCTGCTGAACAAGCCTGCTTTTGGCAGCCCAGTCGCATTCTTACATAATTCACTCAGGATAGTAGTTGTGCTTTTAGCACAAAGCCCGGGCAAGAATATATAGACCATGTCCTGCCGAAGACGGATGTGTCGGACCGAAAGGTGCAAATATCGCAGCCAAGCAGTAAACTAGCGACATAACGGATTCCGTTCTCCGGACTACATCCTGCTACTTGCAAAGTTCTGTTCAGAGCTTGGTAGTGGGAGATTGAGAACGAACGCAGAAGAAGAAGGCGCAGAAGAGACCATGTGTTGCCCGTGCAGTAGGGCCATCTCTCGGTCGCCTTCTTTGTTCCAAGGGAAAAGGGATACTAATACATCTGGAACAAGGCAAGCTGCAGAAGCTGCCGGATCAGCAGAGCAATGCTCTATCTGTTCGCCTGTCGGGGCTTCACTCATAGACCAGCCACCAACCAATGCTAAGGGTCTCTGCCCTGCCACAACACTCAGCTGAGGTTGACTTTCCTCGCTCAATGATAAAGCATTGTATCCTCATGCGTATGCTCCTCCGCACATCGTCGGTTGCCAGGTTTGGTAGACGCTGACCAACTTTCAGAGTTATCAGAAAACAGGTAACACAGCATGTCTAACAAAACCCGACAAGACACGCCAGTATCTTGTCTGCAAGGCTTCAGATGTTATGAGATCAGAATTTGTTCTTCTCTAGGTGAGCTGCTTTTCTATGCCCGAAACTACTGATTTTAAGGCGCTAGTGGTTCGCTTTCCGCCCCTTCTCCTGTTAGTTAAAACAGTTCTGCAGCGCGAAGGCCAGGAGATGGACTTTGTTGTCAGAGGCTATATGTCAGGGACCTAGGGGTTATAATGTATCATTCAGGTAAGTTCAGGTAGCAGTGAAAAAGGGAAATGCAATGTTAGGTAGGATAAAACGAAATATTAAACATAGAAGCAAGGAAGTGATAGTCAAACTGTTTAAAGCATTAGTTAAACCTAGATTGGAGTACTGTGCACAGGTGTGGAGTCCTTATCATAGAGGGGATATAAACATGCTGGAAAGAATACAAATAAGAGCGACAAAGCTGATAGTGGGATTCCAGAAATACAGTTATGAGAAAAGACTCCGAAAAACCGGCCTACAGAGTCTAGAAGAGAGAAGAATTCGTGGTTTGTAAGATGATCTGAGGAATGGATAAATTAGACTATAACAAGTTTTCTAAAATACAGCCACCCACAATAACACAAGGGCATAGTTACACGTTGACTAAAGATAGGTCCAGATTAGATATTAGGCAATATTTTTTTAATCAGAGAGTGGTGAATGCTTGGAATGTATTGCCAGGGGAGATAGTGGAGGCAGGGACAATTAATGCATTTAAGAATAAATTGGATGCGCATAGCTTGTAGAGCAAGGTGATGTAAATGAAACTGGTTGTATTCAGACTCTGCATGGTCTTCTAAACCAGTTTAAGATGTTAAGTTAAGTTAAGTTAAGTATGAGACGCACGCTATGGGAGCATTTAGTTGCCGTTGAGAGTTCATTCTCAACCCCACCTCCGGCTATAACAACATTTAGAACCAGCAATCTTATATAAATACATGTTTTCTCCAGCTATTTCACTGTTCCGTACAGTGTGTTGGCAATTATTAGCAGGGTTTGAAAGAATCTTTTCCTCGTGTCCGCCAGCGCCTTGCACTCAATGAGTAGATATCTCTGTTATCAGAGTAAGAGCAATGTCTGCACCACGGCAGGCGCTGAGGATTGATGCGGTTCAAGTTAAGTTAAGTTAAGTGGCTATTGACTTTTGTGTACCCTGTTCAGAACTGAACGTTGAGACTTTGATCTTGTCTATGTATTTTATTCATGTCATATTTACTTTTTTTCATGGCTGTGAGATAACAAGGATCAAACACATAAAACTGACTCAAACGTTCTTAACAAACAAAGTGAAGAAAATAACAAATAAATAACGAAGCAGAACATAGAATAGTAACACTATAACCGGACAGGCGTGTCGTATGGGGCGACTAATGAAGGTTAGTGGCTACCTTGTTCACTGCTTCTCAGCCTTTGTATCTCCATCCAGTTTCATCTTTGTTCCGAAAATCCTTCCGCCCTTCCCAAGAGTATAATTAAAAAGGTTATCGCGATTTGGTGAATGGTGGTCACGATCCTACCCCCCCACCCCCTCCCGAAATCCTAATATTTCCACTGTGTGCGCTTGTGTGTGTGATTTTTTGTGGCTTGGGGGGGGGGGGGGGGGGGGTTGGGGGGATCCCAAGGGTTTAGAGCACCTAGAGAGAAGCTTCAACAAAAATGGAGCACAAAGACTAACGTTTGGTAAGGCAAAACAAACCGATTGGACATGTTAGTCAGAAAACCCATACTGGCCAAGAACCTCACCTTGCCTTATTTGTAGCTATTCTTAGAAAGGGGATGTTTTCATGGCAGCCCGGCTAACAACGTGACGGATCGACGTGATCCCCGTAGTAGTGAGCGACACGCAGATGAAGCCCAGCAAAGTCAAGCCCCCTGGAAGACCTCGGTTCACCTTCATCAGCACGCTCGGGATGTGAGGAAAGCTACTGCAACCCGCCACTTAGTCCTTTTCAGGGCATTCAAAAGAGTAAACCTAGTAATTGTGAGAATTGGAAACAACAACAGAAGCAACAAAAATAGCTAATTCAAAATGAAATGATTTGGCCTGTATTTGTGCTCCTCGGGGAGCTGAAAAGATTTTGATTGATTAATATATTAAGACAGAGGTTCTCAAACTGCTTTGGTCCGCGGCTCTCTTGACCTGCTCATGCCGGGATTCAGGGCAATGAAAGAGCTGACATCTTGGCTTCACAAGCTACCATCATGGGCAACTTAGTGATAGATAGAATTCGCATTGTGAAATCAATCAATGACCGCTTGCTGGATGAGGACACCGCAATAGATGAAGCAGCAATCCACAGACTGCAAAGTCTCGACATTAAACGAGGTTCGATCGGAGTGGGGCGCATGAGAGGACGGCGTAGGAGAGTGTTCAACCAGCAGGCTACAGGGACCATCAGCATCCATACCTTACGCCATTTGATGAGAGAGACTGAGCACCTATGGCTATGCCCGGATTGCAGTGACGTTGGTTCTTAGAAACAGAAACATAAAACGTCTTCAAAGCCACCGTTACGCCCTTAACGGAGAGCCACAACGCCCCCTCGGAGCAGAGACGGACAGTTTTAAAACATCTGTATTAAAATATCCAAAAGTCGTTCATGTACCATCTTAGTAACCGCTTTTCTGAATAAATTAGACAGGAATGTTCTATATCATCAAATGTTTGTCCAAAACTTGCTTGTTGGACGGCGGTCTGCAACAGAACGCTATGTTTATTTTCAAGGTAAATTAAAGAGGAGGACCTCGCAGATTGGATTGGAATCTCCCCTTTCACACTAACCCTTGACCTCTCCGTGATATTAATTTAACCTGACACTGGTCAGTGTGTGAGGCCATTAAGTCTCGGGGAGGGGAGGGGGATGTTCGTGTATAAAAACAAGGAGTCACAGATATGAAAGGACAGTTTCTCTTGCACAACTTTCATACGCGCCCTTAGGTTGAGGCCCTCCCATTGCACTTTGGTTGGGCTAGCTTCTGATGGCGCACAAACCTAGTATAGGTACATACAGACACACACATGCATCCAAGCACTGGTTTATGCGTCCTGATATCGCCCAATGGACTACGGGATGGGGTGGAATGGGCGCGCCTCCGCCAGTAGAAACTAGTGAGGCAAACATCTAAGCAACAAAAACATGGAAGGACAGTGTTAAAGCTGCTTTTCGAGTATGGTGTGGGACGTTATTGCCCATCGCGAAGCGATGGTGGTCACAACATCAGACGGTTGTATCTTAATAATGTGATATGCGCTGTATTTGGATTATAGGGAGACAGAATATGCGCTGGTCATCAATCTCACTCTTATCTCGAGTTACCTTGGATCAGTGACAAGACTATTGGTCGAGACGACTGAGGGTAACTCGTGATGCAGGCACCCTGGTCTTACGTCCGGTGAGACCTAGCGTAAGCTTGAAACTTGTGGAGTTCGATCGCCCAACGTTTCTGTTCATCACAGTGAGAGGCGACCTACTGCTGTACGTAAATTACCACTAGTTAGAGATGCACATGGAGATAGCAACATCTTCATGTTAAAAACAATTGCTACAAAAAGGCCATTTGATACAGGTTTTCTGGATTGATGACAACTGCAGGTGATGACCACATGCTCCACCTGAAACAAACCGGGGCAGAAAAGAAGTCCCACAGCAGAAACTGCTATCAGGGATGAAGTATTGGAGACTTCAGCCACAGCTTGGGTGAGGTGGAGTGGCCAGTTCCCTTCTTCGTTGCCTTCCGACCGTAGGCCAGGTACCCATTTGCAAATGAAACCTATCCATTTAGGTCGACTATAGCGTGCTGGTAACGGGAGTTGAACCTTTTGACCTCGCCTTGAAAATCTAGCACTCCACTGCAACACTGCCACTGCACTTATCAGATGCCAAGAGACATCATTAGCTCTTTCCGTCTTGTCATACGATAGTAATTGTGCTATGAAAAGGTATGCAACTACATTCCATGGCGGTAACGAATGTGACTCGTAAGACCAATTCATGCAGTGAAGCCTCTTCCACAGTGTGTGCAAGAAAAATCAGAACCATTTGCGGCATCGCATGGTGTGGCGTGTCTTCTCAAACTCTGAGTCTTTAGCCTATCAGCAATCAGTATCCCCTTTGTCTGTATTCAATGCTTAATCCTGCTCCTCCATGTAACACGATCCACGGCGTCCTGTTCCCGTGATTCCAAATCGATGCCTGCATCATTTATATCTCGCTTGCATACATCCTTGTACCGAAGTAGTGGCAGGCCGCAAGACCTTTTCCCCAACTGTAATTCCCCATAGAGAAGATATTTTTATATTCTACCATCATCCATCGTCCGAATGTGTCCCAGTTAGCGGAGCCTTCGATGACTAAGCATGGACAAGATTGTGACAGTGCCTGTTCTCTCCAACACCACTGCGATGGTGATCTTGTCTTGCCACCCAACACCCAGGATTCTCCGCAGGCACCTCGTGTAATAGCTGTTTAGCCGCCTATCCTGGTGCATGTAGGTAGACCATGTCTCACTGCCGTAAAGAAGAGTGCTGAGGACACATGCCTATGAAACAAGGGAGACAACAATAACTTAAAATGTCCGTTGACCAAACGCGTGTGTTTTGTTTATCAAGAGACAAATTATTATTCATGGTATAATTTATCACCTGGACAACTTTGAGCTTTGCCCTCCCGTTGTACCACTCTCTGCATTCCCTGCCTAGGGTTATGATGGCTCTTCTACGGCCAGTGTGGAACCATTCCTTTCCCTTGATTATCGTCCCAACTGTAGTCTCTCGTCCCAACTGTAGTCTCTCGTCCCAACTGTAGTCTCTCGTCCCAACTGTAGTCTCTTGTCCAATTGATATCTCTGTTTATGCCATTCATGGCGCCCCTCTCTTGATTCATTGATGTCTGAAGTGTTAAAAGCTTATAAACGAAAACATGCAAAATAGCATTATATACGTCAATGAGATACGCAATAAGAACAGAAAACAGGGCAGACAGAAAAGCAGCCTCCAGTACGAGAATGGACTGGTCAGGTCATCCCGTAACCGGTGAGATCGTTGGGGCACACATGAAGATATCCTCACAACTCCACACCACCCCTTTCTGTCAGATGCCGCTGCTTGTGACTCTTCTTGTCGGAGACTGGTCCATTCTTTTATGTTGTCCTCCCATCTCTTTTTCGGCCGGCCTCTTCGTCGTCTGCCATGCACGAGAAAGGAGACGGAAGCATTAACTGCAAACACTGTGGCCTCTTTAACATGGGCAGTCATCCTATCCGACTGACAATCCTTACTTTGGTACAGAAGTCCTGGCAAATGCATGAGTTGATGACAGCTCTATCAAACATGCAAGGGCTGGTGTGGATTTACTGCCCTGATCATTCTGGAGCTCATAGCAAACGAAAGAGCTGACATCCCCAGTGGTCCACCGGGTTCTTTGTGTATGACAAAGACATGAATAGCAACACTATTCCACAGAGACAATGTCGTGAGAGGCGACTAACTGTCTGACATGGCATAACAACGACCATGGTTATGTGGTTTGTCAAGAGCAGCATAGATGGCGCCCAACAGACTGCAGGTTTACTTTCCTCTAGTGTTTGAGTCTATTAAGATGGACTCGCACGTCGGTTCAATACCCTCCAAGAAAATGGTTGTATACTGATTCTGCAGCATTTTCTAAACCAGTATAAAGAAGTTAAGTTAAGTTCACAGACACAAGCACAAGAACAAAGCAAAACACAACCACAGAATAAAAGCCAGAAAATGATATTATAGACAAGAGACAGAGATTGGCAGACAAGGGTCTTCAGACTCAGAATGGGACATTGTAAACTCAAGACCCACTTCCACAGAATGAATCTAAGAGATGCCGCCACATGCGATTGTGGAGCAAACAAGGAAACACCAGAACACATCCTACAGGACTGCCCTACTTATATAGATCAAAAAGCGGCAGCCTGGCCGAGGGATCAACAATGCTCGAAAAGCTATGAGGGACCAACGAAGACCTCCTTCGTGAACTTCACCGGACTAGAAGTGTGCAATCAGTTGATCGAAGAAGAGGAAGAATTTATGATCTCCGCAGTGTGGCCATGGACTGCTATAACCTAAGATCATGGGTTATACAGTAAAGTACGCAATCTTTATAACAAGGGGCATGTGTTAGTCCTCACGGCCATTTATTCATGAATTACTGTTTGTTATTTAGCATACTCTGTTTTAAGTGATATTAAATGATTCAGACATTCTCAGCCATTATCTGACTAACGGCCACCGCCTTACCTATTGTATCGGTTATCAAGTCATTTATTTTGTAATCTGTTACATGTTGTTGTTTGTTCTTTCTACCTGACGAAGGTATTATGTCCGTAACGGGTAACATGTCTGGATACTTTATTTGTTTTTCAATTTTGACTGAAACAAGGGAAATAATCCAGCATATTGTGGTAAATGCGTTCCGAAGCTGCACATGCAGAGTAGCTCTATCTTTACGAATTTTATTTTGCAGCATGCTTTACTTTATATCCCGAAGCGTACTGAAAAAAGTACTCACCCCTAACTGTAGTGAAATGATAGAATCTAGGAAGGTTCACAACTACATGTTGATCAATATGTTTTGCCAGACCAGACATTAGTCTTCCTTCCTATCTTTCAAAATGCAATGTTGGACTGTCACTTTGACATCTGGAGTGAAAGGTAATGATGATGATGTGTTGGGAAAAGACCCAACAAATCATGGACAGGAACATCTTATCAAAGTACTTTTAAACTATGTTGTTGTTTGTGTTGTTAAATGCCCACAATGAGTAAGTTTACTCTGCTGTGCGGCCTGAACAAGGAGTTAAGTTGCAGGTTGTAGTAGCTTTTCTCACACCCCGAGCGTGCGGATGAAGGTGGACCGTGGTTCTCCAGGCTGTTGTGCTATGCTTGGATTCATCTGCGTGACGCTCACTACTGCGGGAATCACGTCGATCCCCATCTCAGCATCCAGAATATCTTGAAAACAGCCGTTTCCAGTGAACGCTACATGGAAGAGAGATAGTGGTCTTAGTCAGTACATTGTGTCTGACCCAGATGGGGCATCCTGATCAGTATGTTGTGTCTGACCCAGAAGGGACATCCTGATCAGTATGTTGTCCCTGACCGGACACGCGTCTCAATTTCCCACTGTTATACTAAGTAACCGGTGGCTGGGCGGTTTAGAAGTGGGTAATTTAATCACATGCGTGCATTACCTCAAGGCGATGGAACAGCGGGCGTGCTTCGATAATCATATGAGTTATGTGGGGACGGCGTGGGCTAGTGGTTAAGTGCCATGGCTCACAACCAGAAGGTGCTGGGTTCGATCCCCATCACAGCACCGGCCGTTACCCCTGGGAAGCAAATCCTTAGAAAATTCAGGAGGAAGCAGACCCTTACATAAAATGCAGGCTGAAGTTGGATGCACTGGACCGACAGACGCAAAATAAAAACCACAGTGCAACGAACATCGCCTTGGGGATTAGTTAATAAGACGAACGCAAAAACCCCCCCAAAAAAATATATGAGTTATGTCAACGTAGATTTTTTTTTTGAATTTTTTAAAATATTGTATTTGCGCTGGTCTTATTTCTCCTGGGTCTGCTTCCTCCTGGGTTTTCTAAGGGTTTGCTTCCTCGGGGTAACGGCCGGTGCAGTGTTGGGGTGCGAACCCAGCACCTTTTGGTTGTGAGCCGTGTTACTTAACTACTAGCCCACGCCGTCCCATAGCAGGTTCAACAAAACGGAACAGGTCACCAGGGAAAAGGCCAAGAAGTAGTTATACAGTATTAACATTTTGAATATTAACACAAGGAGGACACGTATTAACATTTGAAGTTTTTGTGTTAACAATGTGAAATATAGCAGAAGTCTTTTAGTCTTAGTTGACCTGTATTTCCACAGGAGCAGATGCCTCTGTGCAGGTCCCACTTAGTCGACCTGTACTTCTACAGGGGCAGATGCCTCTGTGCAGGGCCCAGCTCTTGTGTGATCTGGATGTAGCCGGGAGGAGGATTTCCTGCTTAGCGGGCTAGGCTCAGGCAGCTTAATACTCCTCTTGGTTGGGCCAAGTCCTGCGGAGGGTGTGATGTACGAGTCCATCTTTATAGATTCAAACACTAGAGCAAAGCAACTTTGATAGGCGTCATCTATGCTTCTCTTAACAAACCACCTAACCATGGTCGGTGTTGTGCCATGTCACACAGTTAGTACTGCCCAAAAAATACTTTGGACAAAGTATTTGGAAGTATTTTTTCGGCAGTCGGAATGATCGATAGGGAATTGAAACAAGGTGTCAGGAAGCATCTGCGGTGACAACAGCTGTCCCCACTGCTTAGACACCCGAGCATTAGTTTGGCAACAAAGCAACAGCTGATAAACAGTATATTTATGCCGTTTTTGTGCTACCAGTGCCAAACATGGCTTCTGTCAAGGGCGCGCGAGAGCAGAATTTCAACTTGTGAAATGAAGTGTTTGTGGAAAGTCATCGGTGTTACCAGAAGAGACAGAATGCGGAATGAGGACATTCGAAGTATGGTCGGCACTACGTCTTGTGTCAAATACATTTCCAGGCCGAAAATAAGTTGGTTTGATCATCTCATGAGAATGCACCCTCATCATCATCCACTGATGGCTTACAGTGCTGGTAGATTTGGCTACAGGGCAAGGTGGTGTCCGCGAGGTAGGTGGATGAATGATATTAGAGTTATTGTGCAGCGACAAGGGCTCACATTGACCGACGCAACGCACTTGGCGCAGGATAGACGACTCAAGCTACACACGTCGCTAAACAGCAGTAGTGGAAAGAAAACTAACTAACTAACACAGTTAGTCGCCTCTTACGCATGCTTTCTCTGGAAAATTGGTACTTTTCTTGTCCTTGTCATACACAAAGGCTTCAGTGGACCACTCTAACAATGTAGGTTTCTTATAACTTTCCTGAAAAAATATATGTTAAATATCTCTTTATTATAGAAATATAGGCTTCATCTATTTTTACTGAAACAATATATGCTTTAAATATCTTCACTAAAACAATATAGGTTTATATTGCATTACTAAAATAATATAGGTTGCATATGTTAAATACAACACAGGTAATACATAAATCAATAATTGACAAAGTTGCAGCAACAATATGAAATGTAAAATAAGTCATTTTTATATTAACAACTGAAACTCCTGTAGTAGTACTGTAAAAACTGAAATATAACAGAATTAGTTTGTGTATCAACAATTGAATCAGTTGTACTAACAATATGACATATAACAGAAGTAGTATTTGAATTAACAATTGAAGAAGTTGCAGCAGTTACAGTAATAACTTTGTAAAATATAATACAAGTAGTTCATATTTTAACAATTTAAGCAGTTGTAGTAACAATGTGATTTGCAGAAGAAATAATGTTTGTGTTAACAATTGAAGGAATTGTAGCAGTTAGACAGTATTAACAGTGTCAAATATAATATAAGTATTATTTGTATTAACAATTGAAGCAGTTGTACTAGCAACGTAAAATATAACAGAAGATATTAATGAGAAGGGAAATGAAACTTTAAGGATTGTAAGAACACTCGGGTCACTCAAGATAAGTATAAATGATTTTGCTTTTCAACAGCATCATACGTTCAAGTTTTTGGGGCAGTATTTTTTCCACAGACTGCAGGATCGACAGGGAAATCGAGACTAGGTGTCAGAAATCATGTGCTATGATTTATCAGCTGTCACTACTGCTTATGCACCAGAGCATTAGTTTGGCAACAAAGCAACAGCTGATAAACATTATATTTATGCCGACTCTGTGCTACCAGCGCCAAGCATTGCCTATGTCCAGGGCAAGTGAGAGCAGAATTTGAAGTGTTTGAGAAAGATTATGGGTGTTAACCGGAAGACAGAATACTAAACGGCGACATTCGAAGTGTAGTAAGCAGAATAAATTTCCAGGCATAAAATACGCTGGTGTGATCATCTCATGAGAATGCACCCTCATCAACATCCACTGATGGCTCTCAGCGCTGGCAAATCTGACTACATGGTAAGGTGGAAGCCACGAGGCAGGTGGATAGATGACATTAGAGTGATTGTGCAACGACACCGACTGACATTGACCGACGCAACATACTTGGCACTTCAGCTCTCATGACGCTTAACGGCATAAATGGACAGAAAACTATGCGTGTGTATTAACAATTAAAGCAATTGTAGTAACAATGAAAAATAACATTAGTAGTATTTCCCCGAGTGGTCTGCAGGTGTATCTGTGTATAACAAAGACAAGAATAGTATCTCTGCTTCACAAAGAGCTTGTCGTAAGAGGTGACTAACTGTGACATGGCATAACACCGTACATCGATAGGGGGATTGTTTAGAGCAGCATAGATGACGTCTAACAGGCTGCGGGTCTACTTTACGCTAGCGTTTTGGTCTATTAAGATAGAGTCTTCATTCTTGCAGGAGAACGGAGAACGGAATGCGCTGTGCCGTAGTTTACAGCTTGCCTGTGATATTATCTTCTTCCTGTCCGGCACATGCGACTTCCGCTGGCATTTGTGTGTACCAGGCTAGCCTTCCTCCTTCGATCCCTTTTCCTTATCCAGTCTGCTCTGCTGCAGCCTGTTTTCGTGATCACCGAGTGGAGGAGTAAAAGGGTCTTGCAGCTCTGGTTCCCTGGCCCTGACTCTAGAGGTCAGCTCTGGTTACCTGGCCCTGACTCTAGCAGTCAGCTCTGGTTTGCTGGCCCTGACTCTAGCAGTCAGCTATGGTTCGCTGGCCCTGACTATAGCAGTTAGCTATGGGTCACTGGCCCTGACTCTAGCAGTTAGCTATGGTTCGCTGGCCCTGACTCTAGCAGTCAGCTCTGGTTCGCTGGCCCTGACGTTACCAGTCAGCTATTGGTCGCTGACAGCTGCAGCGCAAGTACTGCTCAGCATCTTGATCCCATCAGTTGATGTTAAGCGTACATGTCCATAAGTAACTCTTCTTTTCCTTCTCTAGTCTCGAATCCAGGTTTTTCCATCATCTCTATAAAACAGATGTCATTCCAAACTTGAGGATTCGTGTGTCGCATCAAAATCGTCATGCCTTCCTTTCTTCCTGCACCTATATCATTTTTAAGAGTGATGTAATATTTTGCTTTTGGAGAATCTTATTAACCATTTTTGTTGTTGGTAACATTGGATACTGATTATCCTCAGCGTCTTTTCATCTCCTTTTACGCCGAGGTTGTCAAGTGGTTAGTGTACTGGCTTCCCAGGCTAGAGATCGGGGTTCGGTCCCTAGTCCTACGGATTTTTTTAAATCGTAAAACGGCTCCTACGATCGATTCAAGATTTTTTTTAAATTGGGTAACAAAATAATCTGGGAATGTAAGGGCGGCTGGATGTTGACCACAACATCCCCAGTGTGCCGTTGGTCAAGAAAAATATGGGCCTAACACCATATTCCCAAAATACCACAGCTGGCGTGTTAACACTTATACTACTTTATAACATTGTGGTCACACCTTCACTATAGTGTTCGCCTTCTTCAATGTGCCATGAGGACAGCAGCATTTCAACGGTGCGCAGTTTCACCCTTCCAACTCCATTTCACCCCGTTTCCGCCTCTCATAGGATAACAATGATATAGATTCTCATTTCCTCTGTCGCCCGAGTAGCCTTACGCTGCTCAATGATTGTACAAGCAGTCCAGTTCCCAAACTTGGAAGATCGCCACGAAGACATCAGCATTTAAACTGTGCTGTTTCCCCCTCCCAAGCCCCATTTCACCTTGTTACCGCCACTCCCAGGATAACAATTCTGAAGTTTCTCAGTTCCGCTGCCAACTATGCAGCCATGCCCTGCTCAAAGATTGTACAAACAGTCCAGTGAACAAACCCGGAAAATCTCCTACAGTTAAATAGAGCAGTCAGCGACACAGATTCCTTACGGCTTTCTCTGCATCACGTCATTTGCCCTCTTGACAGAGAACCTGCTTCTGTCTTGCATGGTTCACTAGATTGTTCTTCTAGCTGGCTTGCTCTTATTTTGTGAAGTATCTGTGCTTATATTTGTCTACAGCATAAGGTGACCGATAACCTCCACAAGTAGCTACTTGCAATATGCTTGGCAGGTACAGTGCCACCATTCCCTGCTTTCATTTCGGACCCCGACAACAACCGTCTTGAACAGTAAAGATACAAAAAAAAACATCTTTGCATTAAACAGCGTGAACAAAAAAATACAAAATATTAATTTCGCAGGGACATACACAGCGAAATAGCGAGATGAAACAGAAACTATGATGATCAGTAGAACACCTGGGCCAGTCAACATAAATGGAAATGATATTGCTCTTCAACAGGTTCATGAGTTCAAGTATTTGGGCAATATTTTTTAGACAGACGGCAGGATCGACAGAGAAATTGAGACTAGACATCAGAAAGTATCTGCTGTGACTTATCACCTGTAACCCCTTCTTTATCACTTAAGCATTAGTTTGGCAACAAAGTAACATCTAATAAACAGTATATTTGTATCGACTCTGTGTTACCAGTGCCAAACATGGCCTCTGTCCAGTCACGTGAGAGCGAAATGTTGACGTGTGAAATGAAGTGTGTGAGAAAGGTCATCGGTGTTACCAGGAGAGACAGAATGCGGAACGACGACATTCGAAGTATGGTCGGAACTACGTCTTGTGTCGAATACATTTCCAGGAACAAATTAAGATCGTTCGGTCATATCACGAGAATGCACGCTCATCAACTTCCACTGATCGCTTACAACGCTGATAGATCTGGCTACAGCATAAGGGCGAGGCAGGTGGGTAGTTTACATTAGAATGATTATGCTGCCACACGGGCTCACGCAACGCACTTGACGCAGGACAGTCGAATTAAGCTTCCCACGACGCTCAACGGCGCAAGTGAAAATAAAGCTAACTAACTATATACAGCTAGGAGCTAAGTTTTTGTTAAAAATGTTATTTGATACAATCGCAATTTCTCCTTGAATCTCTTCTACCCGGGTGATCTGCCGGGGTCTTTGTGTATGATGAGGACAAGAATAGCACCACTGCCTCACTGAGAGCATGTCGAAAGAGGCTACTAACTGTGTCACATGGCATAACACCGGCATGGTTAGGTGGTTTGTTTAGAGCAGCATTAATGGCGCTTAACAGAGTGCAGGTCTACTTTACTCTAGTATTTGAGCATATTAAGATGAACTCGCACATCGATTAACCACCTATCGCTGCGGAGTATTAAGCTTCTCAAGCCTAGCCCACTAAGCAAAAAAATTCTTCTCCTGGCTATATCCAGCTCATACCAGAGCAGGGACATGCACAGGGGCATCTGCCTCTGTAGAAGTACAAGTCGACTAAAACTAAGAACTAAGAACTTCTTCGACGTTCGTCCTGAAAATGATTTTGTGACGCTATGTCGTAGTTTACAACGAGGCTGCGATATCTCCACTTTTTGGCACTACACATCCAGTTTCAACTGCCTCTACTGCTTACCCTGTTTGCCTTCCACTGTGATTCCTATTCTCTTAACCAGACTACACTAGTGCAGCCTGTTCCGTGGAACACCCCTTAAAGACGGAATAGGGTCTTGGTCAGCTATGATTGGCTGACTCTGATGCAAGCAGCCAGCTATGATTGGCTGACACTGATGCAAACAGTCAGCTGTGATTGGCTGACCCTGATGCAAGCAGTCAGCTATGATTGGCTGACCCTGATGCAAACAGTCAGCTATGATTGGCTGACCCTGATGCAAGCAGCCAGCGATGATTGGCTGACCCTGGTGCAAGCAGTCAGCTATGATTGGCTGATCCTGATGAAAGCAGCCACCTATGAGTTGCTGTCTATTGTCTGCTTATTCACGTCTTCATCTTTTTTCTCATTGATACGTTTCGTTGACCTGCAGCGCTTTACTGTACACTTTTTTTAGAACCCCTGGCCTACACGGTTCACAAACGTAGCCCGGATTCAGAAACTGAAGAATCTTTTTATTGGAGTATTTAAAAAAAAAACCGGAGTAGTATCGGGGCTGAAAATAAAAAGACCATTATAACTGTCCAAGCATGTCGTAAAAGGTAACTAACGAGAGGTGTGCATGTGGATGGCAACCGTATCGTGTAAGTAACATTTCCACTATAAAAACTCTCAGATACAGGCTTCTTGTTCTTGTTCTACTTCTGCGTTTGTTCTCAATCTCCACCTACCAAGTCCTGAAAATGGGTTTGCAAGTAGCAGGCTGTAGTCTGGAGAACGGGATGCGTTGTGTCTCTAGTTTACAACTTGGCTGCGATATTTGCACCTTTCGGTCTGGCACATACTTCGGCAGCAGGATTCTTGTAAATGGACAAGCAATAGTTTAAACTAATTCTTCGCATTTATGTGAAACGGTCAACATTTGCATTTGTTTATACAAAGATCATTTGCAGTAGTAGTCCATTGCTTTGTAGCTAGCGAGATGAAGGTCGGGCAGAGGAGACTGCCTGAGAAGAAGAAAACAACGGAGAAGAAGAAAAAAGAAGAACAACAACAAGAAGAAGAAGAAGAAGAAGAAGAATAGAAAGAAGAAGAAGGAAAGAGAAAAAGTAGAAGTTGAAGAGGAAGAAGAAGAAGAAGAAGAAGAAGAAGAAGAAGAAGAAGAAGAAAAAGAAGATGAAGTAGGAAACAGAAAAAGTAGAAGAAAAAGAAGAAGAAGACAAAGCAGAAAAGCACGAAGCAGAAGAAGAATGAGAAGAAGAAGAAGAAGAAGAAGAAGACGAAGAAGAAGAACAAGATGATGACGATGACGTAAACGACAAAGAAATAGAAAAGGAAAATAACTAAGAAGAAAAAGATGAAGAAAAACAGAAAGATAAAAAAGATAAAGAAAACAACAATAAGAAAAACAAAGAAAAATAACAACAAGTATGAACAGCATTGTCTAAGAACAAGAATGAGAAGACATCAGATAGTCTGATTGTTTTCACAAATACATCCCACAATCAATTAATGTAATATTGATTTCATACAGTAGCTATAATATGTTGCGTAAACTTAAACCCGCTTTTCTCACTTTGCTGGTGCTACAGACGTCCTACTCAGCGATGAAGATGTGTTTCTTTTTCGTTAGGTTTCTATCAAACGGACTCCTTTCAATCGCATTTGTTGATAGAATCTCGGCCGCTTTCTTTGCCATCTGCAGCGTAGACAGTGCGTCATATCTGAAGCAAATAGGATTAGAGCGACTCTTTTATATGAATGTCTTAAGTAAATAGGATGAGAGCGACACTTTTATATGTATTTCTTTATATATGTATGTGTGTTTTTATGTATGTGTGTATGTATAAATATATATATATATATAAATATATATTTATGCATGTGTGTGTATATGTATGCATGAGTGTATGTATGTATATGTGTATGTGTGTATGTATGTATGTATGCATATGTTTGTGTGTATGTATATATGTGTGAGTGTTTATGTATGTATGTGTGTATGTATATGTGTATGTAGGTATAATGTATGATGTATATATGTATGTATGTATACTTGTGTTTATGTAAGTAAGTATATATGTATTTATGTATATATACATATATTTCATTTGTGTGTGTGCATATATATATATATATATATATATATATATATATATATATTAGCAACCTGCCGTACTGCACACTTGCCAAGAAATTTATAACAATTGGTTGGCGGTTGTAAAAAGCGACGTTCTGTAAAGGACATTCTACTTACTGTGTAACTGCGCTTTATGTATATCATAGTGAGGAAGAAAACACAGAAGGACAGAAATTAATATGGTTTAGTCATCTTACGAGAATGCAAAACTGAATGAACTTGAAACAATAAATGTTAGATGCCTCTCTTGGACGATGATGTAACCTGCCCTGTATTGAGATTATAATGAGCAAGTTGTGGATATCAACCTCTTGTTTGTCCCGAGCTACCTTTGACCAGTGACACGACATAAGTCCAACGGCGAGATGTAACTCAGAAAACACTCCAGCTTCCCTTGGTCTCCGCCTGTAGTACAGGTCAACTAAGACTAAGACTATCAAATCTTTAATGTTCTGTAAAAATTTACACTCCAACCCATCTGAAAGTTAACTATACGGTAACGACAAAAACCTGTGACAGACCGCCATGTTTGTGTGGGAAATAGATGTTGATCATTCGAAAGCGATTGGCTTGGCTTGGTTCGTTCTCAATCTCCCGCTAACAAACCGTGAAAGGGCTTAAGTAGCAGAATGTAGTCCAGAGAACGGAATGCGTTGTGTCGTAGTTTACACCTTGACTGTGATATTTGCATCTTTCGGTCCAACACATCTGACTTCAGCAAACATTTTTTGAGTACCGGATTAGCATTCCCTCTTCGATCCCTTCTCCTTAGCCAGTCTGCCCTGCTGCAGCGTGTTATTCAGGATCACCGCGTGGAGGTGTAGAAGGGTCTTGCAGCTTTGGTTCGCTGGCCCTGACGCTAGCAGGCAGCTATGGGTCGCTGACCACTGCAGCGCATGCGCTGCTCAGCATATTGAAAGCGACTGATGAAGAAGAAAAATAAACCGTCTACTGCTTCACGGATGATCGACACCAGTTTGAACTGGAGAAACGCCAACCTTCCTCGTGGATGCCATGAATGTTATGGTCTGAATACATTTCGTACGTTTGCGCAAGCTCTTCTGTATATTCTTCTGAATTGCTATTGCTCTTTACCCTTTTCCCCACCTACTTTTATTATTATAGTTGTATATATAAGGTATTCGGTTTATAAATTAATTTCTAAATCTTCCTCTATGTATGTGTGAATGTATGTGTATTTGTATATGAATATGTAAAAAATGTATAAATATTAAAGTAGAACTCGTACAAGCTTTTATTTAAACGAAGACATGCTGCTTGTTTTTGTTTTTGAATTGTTTTTTTTTGTTTTGTTTTTTTAACTACATAAGCGTAATATTTGTTTATATTCGTGTTATCTTTTGTGAATTGAAATATTGACATGTTTGTGTTTTTTTTGTCATTCGAGGATCTGTCAAAATTTGTAAGATTAAACGGTCGCACTAGTAGAGGATGTGTACATAATTTCAGATTGTTTCATTTCTTGAAAAGAGCAGAAAACAAATGTGGAGGTATTGAAAAGTTGCGTCTGAAAAGAGAATTAATGACCGAAATGAGGGTTAGACAGTGAAATGGACGACAGTCGCCCAAGAGGCTAACAACGTTATTAGTGGGTGGATAACATCAGGGGATGGACTGGAAACAGCCTATTAGATTGCACAACTACGGTAAGAGATAAAGTACACTGGAGATCCATTGTAGCCGACCTTCAACGCGGAAATGGTACTAGAATAAGACTGAGCTGAGTTTAATTGGAGAAGTTGGTTAAAATAAAAGAAATAGAAATCCATGGAAACAGACACTGTCATGTTAATTTAAATAAAACGTGTAATAAAAGCTACTAATGACTCATTACAATTTTGTTCCAGTTCATGTTTGTTTGTTTCATAATCCTATCATGTTGACTTACCTGGCCAAGATGTCTTCTTTCATCTCTTGAACGCTCTGTGGGCGAGTTCCTGATGGTCCTTGTTGCTGACCCAATTCTCGTGTACGATGTCGGTCCCCAAATGGGCGGTTGTGTAAGGGGTCCCACACTCTGTAGAATGAAGCACTTGCGCATTAATACTTGATTGGATGTCACCAAAATCATTTGATTCGAACTCAATATTTTGTAAAGATCCATCGAACCCAGAATGTCAATCGGTGGACATAGAATTAGGTACTTGACATGTAAATGGTTTTGTAATAGTGAGGGCAAAGGTCAACATTAGAGTGGGATAAGACATACAGACCAAGACGTCATCTCACGTGCTTGATGTGCACTTGGAGACAGTCATCTTGGCCAACAAAGTCTTTACGGTGAGTCCTATACCGGCGAGACTGTTGAGAAGTCATGCACAGTGCAGGTCCCAGGTCTAATTTCTTCATCAATACGCCCATTATATAATAAGTGCCACTATTATACGATACATAAAAAAAATTGTGTAAAGAGCCCAGTATGACTATTTTGGAACACAACAATAATAACAACAGCAACAACAAATATACCAAAGCCAAGAACAACAGGAGAACCAAAAAAAAACAAACACCAACAACAACATCAACAAGAACAATAAAACAACAAAAAAGAGAGAAAACAACTGAAACAAAAACAACACTACCACAACCAAAAACAACATCAACAACAAGATAACATAACAAAAACAACAATGAACGCACAAGCAAACTAAAACAACAAAATCAAAAACAAGAAAAGCAAAAAACAAAAAGTAACAGAAACAACAAAGTCTAAAAGAACAACTTCATCAACACAAAAATTACAAAAATAAAACCGAAAATAACAATATCACAAACGTAAAACTACTAAACAAAAACAGCAAAAACAAAAAGGACAAAAACAGTAAAGCCAAAAACAACGGGGAACAAATACAAGAATGAAAGCGTCAACAAACAAACAAACAAAAACAGCATTCGCAAAAGTACAAACAACAACGCCAAAAACAATAACAGAAGAAAAACAGCAACCACAGAAACCAAAACAGCAACAATAACAGAACAGAAACAGAACAAAAGCAGCAACCACAGAAACCAAAACAGCAACAATAACAGAACAGAAACAGAACAAAAACGGCAACCACAGAAACCAAAACAGCAACAATAACAGAACAAAAAAAGCAACACTAGAATCCAAAACAGCAACAAAAACAGAACATAAACAGAACAAAAACAGCACCTACAGAAACCAAAACAGCTACAAAACCATGACCAAGAATCAAAACACAGCAAAACAAAGCCAACAACGAAACAAAAAACAACAACTACCTTCATAGCTTGTCTGAGTCTCTCCTCTTTTACCAAAGAGCACACACAGGTCTTACATTCTTTTATCTCATGTTTCTACAAGATGAGATAGCCATGCTCAACCAACCCCAGCTGCTTGTAACAACGAACTGGATATGTTTCAGCATTACTATTCGATCCTCCATACTTAGGCCCCGTTAACACGCGGATGCTGTCTTTATACCAAAACGTCAAACAAGTAGTTCTTGCAAGCAATAAAAGAGGTTTTCGTTTGAACAACAAGTAGTCGATAGAGCTAGAAAAAAGGGTTCAAGAGAACTGGCAATAATGTTTCATGACATAAAGTGAATAATATTTTTTAAAGTAAGAATGAAGTGTATATTACATAAAGAAAGAACTATGTAAAAGAGAACGGGAAACGATACTAATAAAATGAAAGAGAAATTAATAGATTCCATTTCTAAAACAACATACGGGAAAAAAAGGAAACGAAAAATTTAAGAAAAACTTTAAATAAAGCGAATAAAACATTAAATTATTTGTTGAAAGAAAGATGTAAGGCAAAATTTGACAAAGCCCATAATGAAAAAAGAAAATATTTAGTAAATGAAGGAAGAAACAATAAATCAGTTATACACCCACCTCAGGTTTGGATCAGCAGTAAGCGGGATGATTTCGATAGGTCTACTGTCTGAGAATCTGGAGAAGTCTGTAGCCTTGGCCGCTGAAGACCTGTACCATACACCGCCGTTATGTGAAACGTGTAAATAGTCCTTAACAAAACGTTTATTTCAACATCAATGAGGCCCAGAAGTGACATTTTAATGGCCGAGAAATGAGTGTATTTGTATTCATGGAATGGGCGGTTTGGAAGAAGATATCCACTTAGTTTTAGTCTTAGTTGACCTGTACTTCTACATGGGCAGATGCCTTGTGCAGGTTCCAGCTCCGGCGCGAGCTAGATGTAGCAGGAAGGAGGATGTTCTGCTTCCCGTTGGGGCAAGTGTGGCTTAACCGATGTGCAAGTCCATCTTAAAAGACTCAAACACCAGAGTAAAGTAGGCCCGCAGCCTGTTACGCGGCATCTGTGCTGCTCTCAACAAATCACTTAACCATTACCGGTGTTATGCATGCTATGTCACTCAATTAATCGCCTCCTATGACATGCTCTTATCTTTGTCACATAGAAAGACTTCTGCGGACCGCTTCGGATAGATTTTCATTTACATTTACAAAAGGCAGAAGCAGTTTGCATTGCTCTAGAGAACTCATGAACGTCCAGAATTATTAAGCCCACAACAAAGTTGAGAATCTTCAAGTCCAATGTCAAGCCTGTTTTATTGTACGGCTCTGAACATTCCTTATCACCATCGTCCTCATGTATCCAATGGTTGATCAGTTGTAAGACTATTTGTAAGGTTGTCTGTTCATGTCTCTCCATTTGATCCTATCCTCTGATTGATGTCCCATGACTGGTTGTAAGGTTGTCTAGGCATGTCTTTCTATTTAGGCTCTTACCTCTGGCTGATCAGTCCTAAGACTGGTTGTAAGGTTGTCTAGGCATGTCTTTCTATTTAGGCTCTTACCTCTGGCTGATCAGTCCTAAGACTGGTTGTAAGGTTGTCTAGGCATGTCTTTCTATTTAGGCTCTTACCTCTGGTTGGCCAGTCCTAAGACTGGTTGTAAGGTTGTATGGGCATGTCTCTCCATTTGGCCCTAACCTCTGGTTGATCAGTCCTAAAACTGGTTGTAAGGTTGTCTGGGCATGTCTCTCTATTTAGGCCCTTACCTCTGGTTGACCAGTCCTAAGACTGGTTGTTAGGTTGTCTGAGCATGGTACTCTCAAGTCACCGCTTAGCGCAGTGGTTAGCGATCTCGCTTCGCATTTTAGTGGTCCTGGGCTCATTTCCCAGTTGAGGTGAAAATGTTTTTTCCAACCGCAATGGCTCCCGGGTCGACCTAGCCTTAAATGGGTACCGGTTCAGTCCGGGAAGTAAAGATGACCAGCTTGATGCTGATCACATCATCCACTAAGTGCCGTGGGTTACAAAATAATATGGGCCTTACACCATATCTTCTATGCGCCGCATGGCGTGACAGGATCTTTACTTTTACCCTCTAGGTGGAAAGCAATAGCGGAAAAGACATCCAATGTGTTGGTTAGACTCCCTTGCATTCCACTCACTACAACATCCACAAAAAGTAACAAGGAGAGCTTTTCACCGACTGGATATCCATAGTCTAGGATGAAGTTCATTGAAGACGAAGTTTGGGACCCGCAGCGTACAACCCTCGCTGAGGAATAACTTAACGTAACTTAACTTAACTCCGCAGAATCTGGTCCCAGCGAAGGCTCTCCCTAGAGACCAGGCTTCGTATATACTCCTCCTGCATTGTCCCAACTCGCATGTATGGCTCCGAATCCTGGACACTACTACAGAAGGACCGGCAGCGTCTTGAAGCCTTCTACCTGCACAACCAGAGGAGCATCCTTGGGATCGTCTGGCATGACATGATTGCCAACAGCGAAGTAATTCGACGTGCCTAACTTGCAGGCTTTGTCTCTGACAAATTGATCGCCATAGTCTCTCTCTCTGTCTCTCTCTGTTTCTCTTTCTTTCTGTCTCTCTTTCTCTCTCTCTCTCTCTCTCTCGCTCTCTTCGATCAAGTTGTTGGCCTCTCTGAATTCCCAACCCACGAGACGTCCCGGCAGGCAGGGGAGAGGTGGGCGGGTGGGGGAGAGAGGGAACGAGTTACAGGAAGAACTCCTGCTCATCATGGAGACGTCCTCAGGGCAGCCATCGCAACACCTGGCTAAAACAGATCCCCACCTCCCCAACAGAAATGCAGGCCGCATGGGACGCGGCCATCAGACGCGATCATGGACTCGGTCATTCGACGCATCGGGCCCTGGCCGCCTAAGCGTACTATTGATTGATTCAACTAAACTAACTTGATTATACTGGTCTGGCTCTACAGAGCCTGTATACAACCCGTTTATTCCAGTCCAGCAATACTGAAAATATTGTGAGCAACCAATCTATTTTTGAATGCATTAACTGACTTTGCCCCCCCCCCCCCCCCTACACCTTTCGGCAATGCATTCCTAGCATTCACCACTGTCTGGCTAAAAATGGTGTCCTAATTTCTAATCTGCAACATGCCTATAAACAATTTGAAGCTGTGCCCTCTTGTTCTTGTAGCCGGGTGTAACTTGAAATTGGCGTTAAGTGGAGAGTTATAGTAAACTTCATCACATTCCGATCGTGGCGATGAAGGTAAACACCGGTCCTCAAGGTGGTAGTGCTATGCTTGGCTTTACCTGCGTGGCGCTCACTACTACGGGGATCACACCGATCCACATCACGTTAGCCAGACTGCTTTGAAAACAACCTGTTTTCAGGGAACGCTTTATGGAACAGAGATAGTGGTCTTGGGCAATATATTGTGCCTGACCCTGACGCGACATCCAGGTCAGTATGTTTTGCCCGACCCTGTCGAGACTTCGTGGTCAGTATGTTGTTCTTGACCCTGATGCGACGTCCAGGTCAGTATGTTGTGCCTGACCCTGACGAGACGTCCAGGTCGGTATGTTGTGCCTGACCTTGTCGCGACTTCCTGGTCAGTATGTTGTTACTGACCCTGACGCGGCGCCCAGGTCAGTATGTTGTGCCTGACCCTGACGCGACGTCCAGGTCAGTATGTTGAGCCCGAGCCTATCGCGACTTCCTGGTCAGTATGTTATTCCTGACCTTGACGCGACTTTCTGGTCAGTATGTTGTTCCTGGTCCGAACGGGACTTCCTGGTCAGTATATTCCCCGCATGAAAGAGTAAACATACCCATTGTCGACATTCAACAACAACAACTTCGCTTATTAGTTAGTTGTTTTTATTTAGATAGCCAAACGGCGACAGAATGAAGTTCATATACCTGTTGGTAGCGTAGTCGGCCAAGTTGACGTGAGCCCTAGTCTCGCCAAAACGCTGTGGATCCAATGCTTTTATCGTGGCAGCAGGGCGACGAGAAAGTTGATTCTCATCAATCCTGTCCTGACCAGCTTCTCTAGTACCATGTTTACGCCCACGTGTTCCTGGCAGAGAACAAGACAGGTTAAACCACAAACATGTGAGAGACTTCAAGAACTCACAACAGAAAGAGACGTTTCTACGTCATTCCTTGAATGTAAATGACGTTTAATGCAAAGTGTCGTCATTCAGCATGATCGTCGTTAAATAAGATTAGTGAAACCAGCTGATTGTGTTGCAAGACAGTATCTTTTCTGGAATTGCAATGGCAAGAAAGGTCAAGAAAGACCAAAATGCACATTAAGAAGTGAGCTCAACACAAACATAAAGGAAACAAGGAAGACATGGACTGAGCTAGAACGAAAAGCCCAGATCAAGAAAGACTTGACGTTGATTTGATAGAGGCTTGTGCTCAACATGTAGTTGTCAGATTTTGGTTATGAGATCATTATCATGATCCATCTGGATTTGCATTAGAACACAGTTCTGCAAAGAGTGCACTCCATCGCTTCCTGGTATAGTTATCGTCTTAGTTATCATTTTCAAAACTGGCGTCAGAAGTTTCGTCTTCCGCCATCCTTTGCCAGCTGTGTTCCTTTAGCCTGCCATTGTGGGTTTCAAACCATAGCATCTTTATGGGAGTGTGTCTATCCATTTGCATTTGTCTACCCAATTTGTCACTGTATGTGTTCTTATCGTGTTCTTAAATCTATCCAAATATCTATGTTTTTGGTACTTAAAAGACTCGCTTACATAACTTCATTTTACTGGTTTAAAAGGCTCTACAGAGTCTGTATGTATACAACCAGTTTATTCCACTCCACTTATACTTAAAATAAATGTGAGCGTCCAATCTATTTTTTCATGCATTACCTGACTCTGCCTCCACCACATCAGGTGACAATGAATTCCAAGCACTCACCACTCTCTGACTAAAAATATGTTTCCTGTTATTTAATCTGAATCTGACTTTAAATAATTTGAATCTGGGCCTTTGTGTTTTTGTAGCCGGTTGCATACATGCACTGCTAGAAAAAGCACGATTAGGATGGGCCGGACACCTCGTCCGTATGTCAGACGAGCGGCTCCCAAAGAAGCTTCTCTATGGCGAGCTGAGAGACGGATGGCGCGAGAGAGGGCGCCCAAAGAAACGTTTTAAAGACGGTCTGAAGGACTCACTAAAAAGTTGCCAGATAGACTTCGACACCTGGGAATGTCTTGCGAAAAACAGATCTGACTGGAGAAGCGCAATCAAATCGGGTGTAGCTGCCGGTGAAGATGACCGTGTTGTGAAAGCCCAGAACAGACGCGAGACGCGGAAATCCCGAGCAGCGGGAACACCATCCCCTTCTACAAACCTCGTGTGCCCGATATGTAGCAGATGTTTTCGTGCTCGCATTGGCCTGTTCAGCCACATGCGCACCCACACCCAACAGGGAAATCTGTGACAAGGATGATGTCGGCGGTCCTCATCGACAACGATGGACAGCTATTAGCCGGTTGTACTTTGAAAAACTTGTTATAGTCTAATTTATCCTTATTGTTTAATTGATAAACCTGTATTAAATCCCCTCGAATTCTTCTCTGTGCTAAACACAATGAAGAGCAGTCATTTTCAGTCTTTCCTGATAACTAATTCTGAAACCTCTTGATCATTTCAGTAGCTCTTCTTTGTATCTTTTCTAACATGTTAATATTCCCTCTACGGTTAAGATTACATTTCTGAACACAGTACTCCAATTTATGTCTCACCAATGATTTATAAAGTTTGACTATCACTTCCTTGCTTACGGTGCGAGAATGTCCAAGAAGAGAAAAGAAGAGAAAAGCCCCAGGAAAGGATGGCATCACTAATGAAATGTTCTCTAACATGGGAGAAGTAGCAAAGAACAAACTGCTACACATCTTTAACACAAGCTGGAAACAAGGAACTGTCGCCACAGTGCGGAAGGAGACAAGGACTATCCCCATCCTTAAACATGGGAAAGGAAACTCAGAAGACTGACTGACCATTCAATGCACCAGAGACTAAACAATTTCGTAAATTGGAAACTAAAGCGAAGAAACTTTGCAGAAATAGCCAAAGCAAAGATGCACGAAAACCCCATGAACGAGCTAACACCAAAGCCCATCACTACTGTACGAAAACCTACCTGGAGGAAGCATATATTTCCAGAGGTGGTAGAAAATATACCAGGTATTGGAAACAAAAACTGCCAGTCTGAATAAGAAAGAAGAGATACTACCCTGAGTTACATAACGGAAAACTATCCAAGCATGAACTGGACCCATGCATACACCGACGGTTCCGTAACAAATACAACACAGAACGGAGGGGCAGGAGCATTTCTGAACCTACCAAATGGCAGAAAAAATAACAATATCAATCGTTACTGGAAAATGCACAAGCAATTTCAGAGCGGAGGCAGAGGCACTGAGGGCGGCAGTAGAAGAAATGGTGACAGGTAAAAGCAATGAAAGCCACATAGTCCTGCTTACAGATGCTCTGGCCGTAGTCACAGCACCAAAAAGCCAGAAAAATATTGAACTTAATGATTTAAGAGCAGTACTCTGTCAACTATGCCAGCAGTCCGCAATAAAAAGGGTAGTGGTGCAGTGGGTTCCATCTCACTGCAACATCCATGGCAACGAGGAGGCAGATAGACTAGCAAAAGAAGGTGCAACACTACCACAACCAGATACTAGTATGACATACGAAGAGTCAAAACTGCTTATTTTAGCTAGATACATGACCAAATGGGAAACCGAACATACTGGCTACACCAAAAACGATGCCTATTATCAGTTGAACAGAAGAGAGCAGGTCGTGGTCTTCAGACTTCGCACTGGCCACAATAGACTGAGGTACCACCTATTCAACAAATTGAAGATAGGTGGCACCGACGAATGCTCGTGTGGTACCGGGAAAATGATCGCTGAGCATTTGCTGCAAAACTGCCCGACATACGAGGATCAGAGAGAGGAGATGTGGCCATCACCAGTGGCAACACTAGACAAGCTCTATGGCAGTGTCGACAGCCTCAGGATGTTCTCTGCCTTTTTTGAAAAAATAATGGTTACTGTCTGACTGCGTACGATGAAGAAGAAGAAGAAGAAACATGGGAAAGACAACATGGAGCCATGCAGTTACAGACATATTAGTCTACTCAGCTGTGTGGGGAAACTAATGGAACGAATAGTTAACACTAGAATAACCTGGCCTATGGAATCAAAGAATTGACTTATCTCCCAGCAAGCAGGTTTTCGTAGAAACAGATCGACCGAAGATCAGGTGACATATATCTCGCAGGGGATAGTAGATGCATTTCAAGAAAAAAAGAAAACACTGGCAGTCTGGATAGACCTAGAAAAAGCCTTTGATAAAATATAGAAGAGCAGGTTAAAACTGAAACTACAGCAAATTGGTGTAACCAACAAGTACAAGTGGATCAGTGATTATCTAGATAACAGGACAACATGAGTGCAACTCCAAAGACACCTCAGCAAAAAAGATGAAAATGGAACAAGGAGTTCCACAAGCTGGAATACTCTCACCCATGCTGTTCCTCATATATATATGAATGATATAATCACAGAAATCCCTAAAAGAGTACACAGTTCACTATATGATGATGATCTGGCACAATGGACATCCGAAGAGTCTACACCTGTAGCTAGAAACAAAATGCAGGAGGCTCTATATAAAATAGAGACATGGACAAAAAAGGGCATATCGCTATAAACGAATCCAAAACCACGTACACAATCTTCTCTCAATCTCACAAGCCCCCAAGAAGTAATCCTGAAAGTAAATGGCCAGACGCTCCTCCTTGACATTCCTTATCTGGGAATAACAATGGACTCAAGGTTGACATTAAAAAAACCATATAAAAAAAGCCACCAACAAAGCTAAAACCAGAATGGCGATAATGAGGAAGATATCAGGCTCAACATGGGGAGCGGACACGGGTACACTAAAGAAACTGTACACAGGTTGTGTAAAACCAGTGCTAGAATACAGGATAGCAGCATGGTCCACAGCAACAAAGAATAACTTTCACAAAATAAATACAACCCTAAACCAAGGTATACGTATCATCACTGGAGCTATGAGAACAACACCATTAAATGGAATGGAGAACATCACACGAATTGAAAGTATGGAGACGCACAGAGACCAAAAAACACTCCAGCAGGGGGAGAATTTCAAACGAATGCCTGATCACCCAATATATGACAGGATAAATCGCATGGGAAGAGGGAGATTAAAGAGAAACCACTCCATATCATAAACAAAAGAACTTGCAAGAGCAGACCAAATTATAAGCCACGCAGTGGTTAGAGATCTAAAACAAACATCCGAAATACCACCATGGAAAAAAGGCAAAGTCCGCTGAGATGGTAGAGACCATAGAGGGAATAGGGAAAAAGGAAACTCAGACAGATTCAGAAAGGAAATTTATCACAGAAGAATATCTTAGGAGAGTATACCCACCAGAAACATGGACACTCGTATATACAGATGGTTCATCTAACAAAACCACATCCAATGGAGGTGGAGGGGTCTATTACAGACTAAGAGATGGAGAAGAAAAACTTGAGTTTTAACTACGGGAACATATTCCAGTAATTTCCATGCAGAAGCAGAGGCACTGAAGGCCGCAGCTGAGCTTGTAATCCAAGATAAAGATATCCACTAAGAAAACATAGTATTCCTGACTGATGCCGCGTCAGTAATAGCATCGCTAAAACAACACGACGATGAAGATCTCGAGCAAAGTATGGTCTCCCTGACACAGCTCTCAGCAGAACACCCAAGGTAGGTCATACAGTGGATCCCATCCCACAACAATATTGAAGGCAATGAAGCTGTAGACAAACTAGCAAAGAGTGGAGATCTGAGAATCACATATAATGAGGCCAAGACAATGATTAAAGCCAACTTCAAGGTAAAATGGGCTGATCAACACCCCGACTTCCGAAAAGAAGACAACTACTATAACTTAACTAGAGAAGAGCAAGTCATCATCTTCAGACTGGGAACTGAGCATAGCAGACTCAATTGTCATCTTTACAACAAAATGAGGTTTGGAACAGATGACAGGTGCCCATGTGGAGAGCATATTATGACCGCGGAACACATCCTACAAAGCTGCATGCTTACGCAGGAAAAAAAAGAACAATGCTGGCCTCGTTAGACAATTATGAGACAAAAGCTGTATGGAGATGAAACAGCATTACAAACAACAGTGTCCTTTGTAAGAGAAACCGGAACCTTGATCTGAGGATGAACGAAAAAACAAATTCCTGGACGAGTCCTAATTATTTTTTTTGTTCTCATATTTTGTTTAAACCCCCATCAATGCATTCCATTTTATTACGAGGTCAATTAATAAATAGTTGAGATCGAAAAACAGTTGCGGTCTGTTTATTTTCCGATCATAAGCGTCATCGAATTTACACAGTTGTAGAGAGAGCTAATTTTTTTTACAGCAATAAAGAGAGGTAATTTTTGTAAATCACAAAACATGTTTCTTTTTCCCTGCATTGCCAAAATACACCAACTCTCCATACTTACTTTGCGAAACTTAATTTTCAGACTGATCTGTGGTCTTTGTGTGACACTTCGTCTAGGGTGCTAGAGTTAGGTGGTCTTTGTGTGACACTTCGTCTAGGGTGCTAGAGTTAGGTGGTCTATGTGTGACACTTCGTCTAGGGTGCTAGAGTTTGGTGGTCTATGTGTGACACTTCGTCTAGGGTGCTAGAGTTAGGTGGTCTATGTGTGACACTTCGTCTAGGGTGCTAGAGTTAGGTGGTCTATGTGTGACACTTCGTCTAGGGTGCTAGAGTTTGGTGGTCTATGTGTGACACTTCGTCTAGGGTGCTAGAGTTTGGTGGTCTATGTGTGATACTTCGTCCAGGGTGCTACAGATCCGTAATTCAAATTTGTTGTTTAAAATCTTATTAAAAATATGATAAATAGTTATGTTAGTTGTCCATGGCAACATCGACATCATCAGACGGTTTTGTTTTGACCATGTGACTTGCCCTGTACTTGGATTACAGTGGAGAATTAACTTCGCTGGTCATCAACCTCCCACTCTGGTCTCTCGCTACTTTGGAACAGTGGCAAGACATAATTCGAGATGAAGGAGATAACTCAGAATGCAGACATTCTTGTCCCACTTCCCTTGAAACCCTGGTCGCTTGAAATACGAAACTCTATCGCCAGCCGTTTTACTTCATCGTTTTGAGAGCGATTGTCTTACCTCTCGACCATACCGACCCCATATTATCAATATTGCTGTTACACTGGCTGGCAGATTTTTGTTCTCGTCTGCTAGTCGGTTGCTGAATTTCTGCAGTCTGTATGTCGTACGCTGATATGACATAAAAGATGTAAAATATGTGGCACTTACACAATCAATTATCAATCATAGGCGTCGCAGTCTCTGTAGACCACGCACGGGGCGCGTTTTGTCCAGCTCTGTCTCCTGTATTTCGACACTGTCTGCTATGGCTGGAAAGGCCAGTACCACAGATCGTACAACCATGCTTAGGAGACTGGTTTGCCGGGCTGTTCCTTGATCTCTCCAGTCTTTATCTTTTCTCTGCAGCCAGAAGGCCTCTAATAGCGTCAGCAGTCACTATGCCCCCTCCAACTGATATCCTTTGGCAGCTTCCCTTTATCCATGTGGTAAACATGTCCCAACCATCGAAAACGTCGCTGACTCAACAGCAAATATATGCTGTGGGCGTTTTCTCTTTGTAAGACCATATGTGGCACTCTCTCTTGCCACCCAATCACCAATATACGCCGTAAACACCTCATGTGAACGGTGTTGAGCTGCCATTCCTGTTTAGTGTAAGTGCTCCAAGTCTCGCTTCCATACACGAGAGTGCCAAGAACTCAAGTCTGATAGACCCGAGCCTTGGTGTAGTGAGACAGTGCAGTGTTCTCCCAGACTCTCTACGTCAGGCAGGCCATAACAGTACCTGCCCTGCCAAACCTACTATCACCTTTTCTAGTGAGAGAGTGCTGCTGATCCATAACAGTGAAACTGTTGGCGACATCCAGAGTGACACCATCATACTTTATGGAGGGGGTAGTGGAACTTGGCCAAGACATTTAGGAAAGCAACGAATATTTAAAGTCTCCTTCTTCGTTTGTCTTCAGACTTTTTCAACAGTCAACTCGATGATTTGCACACTTCCATACAGTTTTTAATGGCAGGACACTGGTTGTGTCCAAATGATTCTCCTTTCAAAGGGAACAAAATGCTTCAGCTAAATCAAGACAGTTATTTTCTCTAAGTATAGATTTAAAAAGAGGAGTGAGACAGGGATGTGTATTATCCCCTTGTCTTTTTAATATCTACACAGAACAAATATATAAACACATTGGGGGGATGCCACTGCTTGTCATTGGAGGAGTGGCAATGAATAGCCTAAGATATGCTGATGATACAGTTTTGTTGGTTAACAAGTGAGCAAGAAATAAAGGAGCTTGTGACAAACAATATATAAAATAAGTGAAAAGTTTGGATAAGGCATACAAATAAGGAAAACAAAGACACGTGAGAAAAGTAAAAGAAACCATGTATGCTGATTTAAAAATAAAAAGTGACTACTGTAGCATGTACAGATTTTCTCCTATCTAGGTCATATAATAACGGAAGAGGGCAGTTGTGAAAGAGAAATCAGAAAGAGAATAGGTATAGCCAATCTTGATATTCAACACCATGCGACACATACTGACATCTAAACAGATAAACCATATATTGAAAATGAGAATTTTCGGGTGTTATGTATACTCGTGACTACGTTATGGCGCAGAGACATGGACAATGAATAAGAAATTTACTAAAGAGTATTGAAGCCTTTGAAATGTGGGTATATAGAAGATTGGTTCGCATTTCTTGGAAATATAAGAAAATAAATGTGAAGGTATTGAAAAAGATGGGGGTGTAAAGAATTAATGACCGAAATCAGGGTTAGACAGTTACGTTATGTTGGTCATATAACAAGACATGCCTCATTGAAGACCATACTGTTACAGTGGAAATTGAAGAGGCAGACAAAGGTATAAGTGAGTGTATAATATCAGGAGATTGACTGTGAAGAGCTTCTCAGATTGCACCATTACGACAAAAGATCGAGTACACCGGAGATTCATTGCAGTTGACCTTCCATGGGGAGGTGGCACTTGAACTGAACTCTTTTCACTTGTGTATGATGATAAGTGATGGCATGCTCAAGGGCCGGTGATTTCCTTGAAATATGATCTTAAATGCCACTAGATCGAGCACATGATATGCACTTACCTTGATGTTCTCTTCCTTCGTCCAGGCAGATGTTAAACTTGATGGGGCACATGATTGGCACGTATCTAGACGTTCTCTTCCTTCCCCCAAGTAGATCTTAAACTAGATGTGGCACATGATTGGCACGTACCTAGACGTTCTCTTCCTTTCTCCAGGCAGATGTTAAACTAGATGTGGCACATGATTGGCACGTACCTAGACGTTCTCTTCCTTTCTCCAGGCAGATGTAAAACTAGATGTGGCACATGATTGGCACGTATCTAGACGTTCTCTTCCTTTCTCCAGGCAGATGTTAAACTAGATGTGGCACATGAGTGGAACGTATCTAGACGTTCTCTTCCTTTCTCCAGGCAGATGTTAAACTAGATGTGGCACATGATTGGCACGTACCTAGACGTTCTCTTCCTTCCCCCAAGTAGATCTTAAACTAGATGTGGCACATGATTGGCACGTACCTAGACGTTCTCTTCCTTTCTCCAGGCAGATGTTAAACTAGATGTGGCACATGATTGGCACGTATCTAGACGTTATCTTCCTTCCTCCAGGCAGATGTTAAACTAGATGTGGCACATGATTGGCACGTACCTAGACGTTCTCTTCCTTTCTCCAGGCAGATGTTAAACTAGATGTGGCACATGATTGGCACGTACCTAGACGTTATCTTCCTTCCTCCAGGCAGATGTTAAACTAGATGTGGCACATGATTGGCACGTATCTAGACGTTATCTTCCTTCCTCCAGGCAGATGTTAAACTAGATGTGGCACATGATTGGCACGTACCTAGACGTTCTCTTCCTTTCTCCAGGCAGATGTTAAACTAGATGTGGCACATGATTGGCACGTACCTTGATGTTCTCTTCCTTCCTCCAGACAGATGTCGCTGTTTCGTAGCTTGTCGTCCAGATAGTTAGCACGTGACCCGCTAGAGCTCTCGCAATGGTTTGTCTGTATAATTTTAAGAGAAATTGTTTTAAATATTGGAGATAGAAGAAGAAAAAATTGTGGGAAAAAAGAAGAAGATGAGGAAAAAAGAAGTTAGTAAAAAAGGAGAAGTAGAATAGAAGAACATGTTAAAGAAGAAAAAGGCAAAATTGAAGAAAAATGAAAACGAAAAACAAGGAGGAGGAGGAGAAGAAGAAGAAAAAGAAGAACAAGAAGAAGAAAAAAAGAAAGAAGTGTATGAACAGAAACATGAGTGCAAAGTTACTTCTGAGAGAATAACACAAACACAACTTTACACACATATAGACACATACACACATATTCACAGTTAAATACATACATACACACAGATTTATAAATACACAGATACATAAATACACACATACATACACACATACATATATAGACGCAAACACACACACACACAACCTCCGACACACACACATACTTACATCGTGAAGTGATGATGACCACAACACCAGACGGTTTTGTCTTAATAATGTAATGTGCGCTGTATTTGGATTATAGTGAGGGCGATTATGCGCTGGTCAGAAATCTCACTCTTATCTCGAGTTACCTTGGATCAGTGGCAAGACTATTGGTCGAGACGACTGGAGGCAACTCGGGATGCTTGAAACTTGCGGGATTCTATCGCCAACCGTTTCCGTTCATCACAGTGAGAGGCGAGTGACTTAATCTCTTGATTGCAGCGACCCCCTACATACATACATTCATTCATACATACATACATACATATATACATACATACACACACACACACACATGAACATACAGACAGACAGACATACATATATGCATACATACATACATTCATTCATACATACACACAGATGTACATGCATACATACATTACAGACATTTTTATATATATATATATATATATATTCGAGAGGCGTGTTCAAATCAAACTGGGACTTTTTGTTCTAGTTCTTCCTGAATGGGGTATAGCTTACTGCAACTATTTTCAATAGTTAGGGGCACTTGTGTCCTTTTACTGCTAGGTGGCTCATTTGCATAGATCAGTCACGTGACAGATAAAAAGAATGGCGGACAGAACTGTTAGTGCTTGCATAGAAAAACTTGTTGTGATGAATTTTCTAGGGAAAGAATATTTGAAATCTGCGGGAATATACAGAAGATACGGTGATGAGATTCTCAACCGCAGTAAGAAATTTGAAACGTTTAAACGTTTTAAAGGAAGCCGTTTATCAGTGAGTGATTATCCTCACGTTGAGGGCTCTCAACCCTAAAAAGTGATGGCGTAATTTTTGAGGGTCAAACATGGGATCATTCATGTTGAACATTTACCCCGTAGTGCAAATATCAACAGTGAACAGTACATTCGCATTTTGTGCATAACCGTCCGCGGGAAAGGAAACGGTCTGGTATGATCACAAAGAGCGCCCTGTTCATGCAAGATAACGCCATCTGTTTGTGGGGATATTGCCCCATCCACCTTATAGCCCAGATCTCGCTCCATGCGATTTCTACCTGTTTGGACCACTAAAAGAATTTCTGGGATGTCAGCATTTCAGCAATGTTGACGAAGTGAAACAGGATGTCCTGGATTGGTTCAGACATCTTTCTATTCTGAAGCTTTACAAGCATTACTTAAACGCTGGGATAATTGATAAGCGTTGCAGATTATATTGAAAAATAAATGGCACTTTGACTACTTTTTAAAAAAAATTGTCTGTTCCTTACCAAAAAAAATCCCGGTTTGACTTGAACGCCCTAGAATACATATATATATATATGTTACGAAGAACGCTCTCTTTCTTCAGCCGTGTGGGCTGATTTTTCTCTGTGTCCACTGAAATGGGTGATTTGCGCGAGCGTTTTTTTTTTTAAAGTGAGAAGTAGCTGCATATTTTGTGAACCTCACTCTCTGGTCCTGAGCTACCCTTGGTCGGCGGAAAGGTATTTATCCAGACGACAGGAGATAGGAAATTGATTTTTTGTCTGAGGTATTGGATTTTCGCATCCTGCAAGGCAGCGGAAGTGAAGGGGGAGGGGGAGTAAGGGGGTTGGGAGGGGAGAGGGGCCTGAATCTAACGTTGTGTGTCGTACCTTTCCCATAGCGGTAATAGGAAGTAGTGACATCGCTTAGCGTGTGAGTGACTTCGGCATCTATCCAAGGCTGCATTCTAGTTTATTATAGTTGTATATAAATTTTACACACCAAAACCGACACTGTTTGCAGGTAGAGCGAAGAGCGCCAATCTCGTTAAGTTCAGACGTATGAACTAGACGTGAAAATGTGACACAGGTGTGAGCGTAGTGCTATTTAAATCGCCGATGTCCAGGCCAGAATAATCGGACGGAAGAAAACACACAAAAATCAAACGAACTAACCAGTTCAATTGGAAAACAACAACACATTTTCGTGAACACAAGTGTAAGTCGTCGACTAGTGTGAATTCCAGATAAATATGTGGTCTGGTGGCATGCATAGATATTTGGAAATATTTTTTTTTAGTCAGTAAGTGGTGAATGCTTGCAATGCATTGCCACATGAAGTAGTAGCGGCAAGGACAATTAATGCATTTAAGAATATATTTGATGCACATAGCTTTTAGACAAATGAAATATAAAAGAAACTGGTAGTTTCTGCAGAGTCTTCTAAACCAATATAAACAGTTAAGTTAAGTTGAGTACAATGAACTAAAACACCAGAGCAATGTAGACCCGCACCCGGTAGTGCATCACCTTTGTTGTCATTTAGTTGTATACATTCGTCTGTAAAACCATACACACACCCCCCCCCCCCCCCCCCGCTGTTTCCAAACATCTATGAGCTTGTTTGCTGATTGTCCATGTCTCACTGCTATATGTTAGTACTTTTTTCATGTAGCATCCAAGGACTCTCAGTTCAATCGATAAGTCTGGAAGACCGATTATGCTTGGTATATTCTGCATTTTATTTCATAATTGCATATTCCATCTTGATGTTATGTATTGTTATGTTATGTTATGTATGTGCCCAAGTATTTAAACGTGTTAACTTGTCTCATTTCGGCTACCTTCGCTTTGATGCAGCATTTTGGAGAGTCCGGTTTCTTAGTCACTACCATCACTTCTGATTTCTTTTTTATTTAAGCTGAGGCCTTTTTTCACTTTGCTGAACGACCGTGTTTACCATTTCCTGCTGGACGATGAGGCTAGCATTTGGTCAGGCAAAACAAACTGATCAGAGAATGTTAGCTAGTATCAGAATAAATATACTGGCCGAGACCCTCACCTGACCTCCCCGTTGGTCGTCCTGGAAACGCGCTGTTGTCGAGGACAACAGTCTGGCTAACAATGTGAGGTTTGACTTGATCTCCGTAGTAGTGAGCGGCATACAGATGAAGCCAAGCATAGCTAAGCCACCTGGAGGACCCCGGTCCACCTTCATCAGCACGCTCGAGATGTGAGGAAAACTACTGCAACACGTCACATAACTCTCTTTTCAGGGCGCATATAAGAGCATATAAGTAACCTACTCATTGTGGGCATTCGAATCAACAACCATTTCCTGTAACTCGGTTTCATTCTGGGCTATCAATACAATAGCATCAGTATATTGTAGATTGTTTATGTTCTGTCGGCCAATTGATAGTCCTTGCACAGGCTGTATGTCTCTCAAGATAAACTCGCTGTATAGAGAGAATAGGTCCATGGACAGAACACAGCATTGTCTCGCCTCCGTTTTTTTATGTGTTTATGTTCTCCAACTTGAATGTCAATTAATTCTTATAGCCGCAGTCTGTCTCCAAAATATATTTTGAATGAACCTGAGATCCGTGCATTCAATATGCAAACTTGTCAGCATTTGGATGAGCTCCATATGTTTCACTCTGTTGAACGCTTTAACATAATCTATGAAACACAGATATTCATCGACTTTCATCTCAATGGATCTCTCAATTATTGTTTTTATAATGTATATGGCGTTGTTTGTACCCTTGCCTTCCATGAACCTGCACTGCTCAGCACCAATTTCTGGTTTTATTCTAGTCTTCACTCTTCTAATGATGATTCGCAGTAGTATATTTGCCAAATGACCCATGCGGCTGATAGTGCCGTGCTTCAATGGCTCTTAATTTTTTTAGACAGTGCTTTGAACTCTGATTTAATAAAAGTATTCGGAATATATCCTCAATCAACAATTTTGTTATCACATTTATCCCGAAAACTTCCATGGCGTAATTTCCTCTATCGTTATGTTATCTTGCCCTGGTGCCTTTCCTCTTTTTATTTCATGTACTGCGTCCTCTACCTCTGCCACCAGGATTGATGACCTATCACATTCGACTTGTTCAATTAAGTCTAGTCTGTCATCATCAAGTCGGTAATGTACTCTGTCCATCTTTCAATTATATCATCCTGTCCCATTAACACTGTCTGACACTTTGCTTTCAAGCATCCGGTGAAGTGTATGTTCCCCTCCTTGTTATTTCATTTACTCTTTTATACATGGAGTTTGTGTCTGTTCTGTGTTGCATTTCAACATCTATACAATTCCGTTCTAACAAATTTTCTTTGTCCCTCTTTCATTTTATTCTTTTTTCTTCATTTAACTGGTATATTCCTCCTTATAGTGTTTACTGTTTCTTCTCTCCTCCATCAATTCCAATATTTCACTTGCCATCCATTGTTTTTATTTGCGCTTTGTTTAATCACTGGCAAAATCTCTTTAGATGTCTGTTGCATTGACTCCTTAAACAATTCCCATTGTTCCTCAATGCTCGGTATTTGTTATGTTGCACTGTACCTATTCTGTATTGCATATGTCTCTGTCGTTTCTGTCTCTGAATCAGGGCTATTTCTAGCTTCATATTTCATGTCGTTTTCTTTATGTACCTTACTCGTACTTTAGCTGTTGTTGTTATTAAAGTCCGCCCCTGACCTTGCCTTCGCAGAAACAAGCCCGTTTCTGAATCTTCTGGTTATCAATATGTAATCAATTTAATTGCGCACATTGCCTCCAGGAGTTGTCCATGTCCAAAGGCGTCTAGGGTATTGTTAGAACCATGTCATTTGATCAATTCATGTATTTTAGCCGCTCTACTCCCCATCTCGTTCCTTTCTCCCAGTCCATGACCTCTAGTAACGTATTCATCATTTTCGACATCTACTATTGCATTGAAATCCCTCATAATGAGGTGTTTGCACCGAGACATAGCATTTTAAGTTCTTTGTAAAATACATCTACTTCTTCTTCTTTTCCCTCCGTTGTTGGCGCAAATATCTGTATGAAGTTGATATCAACCGGTTCACCGCTCAATCTAACCAATCGATCACTGTCTAATTTTGCCCCCCAAACCCGTCAATATCTCCGATCTCGATCTCTCTATCCATAATTAGTACAACTCCCTTGTTGTGTATTTTCCCTCAGCAGTACATTTTAGTATATGACGTCATCTCTCAGGCGCCAGTACATCTCCTCTAGCTAAGCCTCATTTCATTTATATTCATTCTTGACATTTTTTTCCTGATTTTTTCAAGTTTCCCCGTCTGATGTAGCTACCAATGTTTAGGACAGGTCCTAATTTTCATAATGCGTGTACCAACTTGCTGTCGATCTGCTGTTAACGGCATTCCCAGCTGGACGCACTCAAATATATTGTTCCTCCGTTAACGCCTTTTGTGATTATATTTAGTTTGTATCGATCTATGATGAATATGTAATATATATATATATATATATTTCTCACGAGGGCTAACATGCCCAGCATCCATGCACTGCTAGAAAAAGCACGACTAGGATGGGCCGGACACCTCGTCCGTATGTCAGACGAGCGGCTCCAAAAGAAGCTTCTCTACGGCGAGCTGAGAGAGGGATGGCGCGAGAGAAGACGCTCAAAGAAACGTTTTAAAGACGGTCTGAAGGACTCACTAAAAAGTTGCCAGATAGACATCGACACCTGGGAATGTCTTGCGCAAAACAGATCTGACTGGAGAAGCGCAGTCAAATCGGGTGTAGCTGCCGTTGAAGATGACCGTGTTGTGAAAGCCCAGAACAGACGAGAGACGCGGAAATCCCGAGCAGCGGGAACACCATCCCCTTCTATAAACCTCGTGTGCCCGATATGTAGCAGATGTTTTCGTGCTCGCATTGGCCTGTTCAGCAACATGGGCACCCACACCCAACAGGGAAATCTGTGACAAGGATGATGTCGGCGGTCCTCATCGACAACGATGGACAGCTATTATTGTTATTATTATTATTATATATATATATATATATATATACGCACGCACATATTACACATACCAACACACACCTAAATACTAACAAATACCTACAAAAGCATGAGCCGCCGCTGCGGCAGTTGGCGCCATATTTGAGACCTGCCATGGTAGAGGTGATGAGCTGCCAAGTGATATCCCCTCTGTTTGTCCCGACCATTTTTGTTTACCTGGCTCTACCTGCAGGTCAGTCCACGCTTGACTGATCTGGCTCACTGGCCTGTCTCTTTCCGCGTTCACATCTGTAACGTAAAATATATCCGACTAGCTGTAGTACTCGGCTTTGCCCAGAAAGCTATTTAAGCATTACACTTTTAAGACCTCTCATTTCACTGCACGCCTCCTCATTTCTTCACATCTCCATTGCATTTCTTCACAGTCCCAGCCTCCCTCCTCCATCTCGCCCCCCCCCCCCACCCGCTCCCTCACATTCCTGGAAGATGTGACATTTGACACGATATGTCAGGTTATGTCAATATGTCCCCTTTCCCCTGCCAACTACCCCACACTCCACGTCATTATTTTTACAGCCTCAATCTTTTCCTCCTCAAATTCTTCCTTCTCGAACCCTCAATCGCTCCATCCATCACTCTCACATCTAAACCTACTTATCTCCCCGAGATGTGTTCCTAATACCTTCTTATTCTCTCACTTATCTCCTACTTCCTGAATCCCAGCCCACCAAGTTTATCTCTTGTCAATGGACTGGTCATGGTGCCACAATTTCTTACAAACTTTTAAACAATATATTACATCGTTAATTACCCGAGAGGTCTGCCGATGTCTTGTGTATGACAAGGACAAGAATAGCACCACTGCCTCACAGAGAGCATGTCATAGGAACATGTTGTAAGTGTGTGACATGACATAACACCGGCCATGGTTAGGTTAGTTGTTTAGAGCAGTACAGATGGGGTCTAACAGACTGCAGGTCTACTTTGCTCTAGTGTTTGAGTCTATTACATGGACTGGCACATCGGTTAACCACACTCCGTGAGCGGTTATCCCAACGCAGCGAGATATTAGGCTGCTCGAGCCTTGCCCGCTAAGCAGGTAACCCATCTCCTCCCGCTACGTCCACCTCATACCAGAGCTGGTAGCAGCACATGGACATCTGACCCTGTAGAAGCACAGGTGGACTAAGAACTAAGAATTATATCGTCAGTCAGTTGAATTACTTGCGCAGTGTGTCAACACAAAATGAAAGGCTGGTTAGACAACCTAGAAAGCTAATGATGTTTCCTATCAGCTCTAGCCAACACATTACAATAACCACAAGGAGACAGCTGATGAATATTATTTTTATTTTTTCGACTTGGGAGGAAGACTAACGTCTGGGACTAGGACAGCATTGTGATCAGACATGTTGGTCAAGCAAATATTACTGGCCACGACCCTCACCTCGGCTTCCTAGTAGCCCTCCATGGAAACGGACTGTTTTCATCGCTGTCTGGCTAACGGCGTGAGGGATCGACGTGATCCCCGTAGTAATGATCGACACGCAGATAAAGCCATGCACAGCGCAAACTCTTTCAGGGCCAACAATATACGCCAATATGCAACAATATGGGCCAGACCTGGTCTCGGAAGATCTTTCGTTAACTCATGTCTGGGTGGATTCAGTATCACACCCGTCATGTTTTCAACGGTCTGTCTGTAGGTATATATATATACCTACACAGATACATATGTATGTGTATAGTTGAGAGACTCATAAACTTACCATTTGATTTTAAAGTTTCTCTAAAAGACTCACCTTCTTACCCGTTGTCCTTTTGCTCAAATTATTATCTGAATTCAGAGACACAGACTTACCCTATAATTTAACAGTTTCTTTCAGAGAAACCAACCCGTTGTCAATCAATTTTCACCTAATTAAGAGATTCAGAATGTTATGCATTGATCTGTGACAGAAATCAATTTTCTTGAAGCTCAGAAACTCACTAACTTACCCTTTGATCTTTGATCAAAATAATTCTTTTCTGCGTTCTAGACTCGAACAAATTTACCATTTTATGATTTTAAGAATTTTTCAGACGTCACAAACTCTATCCTATGATCATTTCTTGACCACAATCCCACAAAGAGACTCACAAACACGCTTTGACACTTGACCCAAATAAATTTTATCCGAGTTCAGAAACTCCCTCATTTACCTTTTGACCCTTGATCCAAATCAATTTACATTGAGTCAGAGACTCGCACAAACTTAGAGTGATGATAATGGTTCTCATGCGAACAAACCTATCTTTTGATTGATCATTGTTGCTTTCTCTCTGACGGATACAATAATCCATTTACCTTTAACACAAATCAATCGTCTCCTATATCAGACGCTCACAAACTTACACTTTGACCCTTGACAATCTATTTTCTCTGAGCTCAGAGACTCACAGACTTACCCTTTGATCATTGACTCAAATCAATTTTCTATGAGCTCAGAGACCTTCAAACATATGCATTAATCCGTTGTGGAAATCAATTTTTTGTTACTTCAGAAACTCACAAACTTACCCTTTGACCCATCTTCCAGATAATTCTTTTCCGTGTCCTAGACTCAAACAAATTTACCTTTTAATGACAGTGAGATATTCTCAGACGTCACAAATGCTATCCTTTGATCATTTCTTGACGGAAATCAGTTTTATTTTAGTTCAGACTCACAAACTTACCTTTGACCAAATCAATTTTATCCGACATCAGAGCCTCCCTAGCTTACCATTTGACCCTTGATCCAAATCAATGTATTTTCATTCAGAGACTCACACAAACGTAGCCTTTGATGGTAATATCTCTAAGGCACACTAACCTATCCTTTGATCATTCTTTGTTTCTCTCGGACGCATACAATTATCCTTTGACCCTTGACATTAATCAATTTTCTCAGAGTTCAGAATCTCACAAAACTTACCCTTTGATCATTGACTCAAATCAATTTTCTTCAAGCTTTAAGACTCACAAACTTACCCTTCCCCAAAATCAATTTTCTCCCAGCTCAGAAATTTCCAAACTTTCCTTTTTGACCGTTAATCCAAATCAATTTATTTTGAGTCAGAGACTCACACAAATTTAGAGTTTGATGATACTATTTCTCAGGCGAACAAACCTATCCGTTGATTGATCATTGTTGATTTCTCTCAGACGCATACAATTATCCATTCACAATTGACGCAAATCACGTTCTTTCTCCAAGCTCAGAGACTCACAAACTTACCCTCTGACCATTGACCCAGATAAATGTTCTCAAAGTTTAGAGATTCACAAACTTACCCTCTTGACTCTTGACCCAGATCAGTTTTCTCCAAGTTTAGAGATTCACAAACTTACCCTTTGACCATTGACCCAGATAAATGTTCTCCAAGTTTAGAGATTCACAAACTTACCCTCTGACTCTTGACCCAGATCAATTTTCTCCAAGTTTAGAGATTCACAAACTTACCCTTTGACCATTGACCCAGATCAATTTTCTCCAAGTTTAGAGACTCACACACTTACCCTCTGACTCTTGACCCAGATCAGTTTTCTCCGAATTTAGAGACTCACGATCTTCCTCCTTAAGTCTCTTGTGTTTCCGCCTCCTCATGTACTGACGACACTTGTAGACGCAGTAGATAGCGCTACAGCCTCCGTAGACAAGGATCATGATTGGCAGGACACAGAACATGGCCATATTGTTCTTGTCTGAATAGAACTCCTGGAACATACGGAAACGATCAACGAGGAAAAAGCTGAGCATCGGTGGTTTGGGAGACAACACAAACACCAAGACTCTCTTCGTGAAGTCTTCGTCGTTCTCATGGAAAGAGGATGTTTCGTAGAATAGGGAACGAGGCGGAGATCGACACTGTGGTGACCATGTTGTGAGATTACTGACAAACCTTGCATTTCTCTACAGCCAAGAGGATTCAGAACCAGCTTCTTCAGTAACATTTTTACCAGAAAAAACGTCGTCAAGAGTGAAGAACTCAGCATGAGTAGGTTTGAAGAATATAAACAGTAGTTTCCAACCTGGGAAAGAAGCAGATTCTCTTCAAAGAAGTACTAGCATTATCACTTCCCTTTATACATAATTATCTACGTTTGTCGGGGTGTCGGTCACTTTACTAAAAATGATGTAAAAAATAAAAAAGTTAAAAATAAATCATACATGAGTTTTGAGGGCGTAAGAAGTGGAAAAAGACCGGGTAAGTCAGTGGCAGCCAGATGCGGAATGACCAAAAACCGATTTAGGTTGAGAGGAAAAAGAAAAGGGGTAGGCAGGTAGATGGAGGCCGATATGAGATGAGGATTCAAAGTTTGGTAACGAAAGTAGCACCTTAACACTTGAATTTGTTCATTGTCGTCACAAAAATCGACAAACTTCCACAATAACTATTTCTAAACATTTATTAACAGGGATATATCAAAATAGTGGATGTAGTGGAAGATGTTTTTTTTTAAAAATTTGTTACGTTCGCCTTATTTCTCCAATTCCCAAGGCGGCGTTCGTTGAACTGTGGTTTTTATTTTACGCCAGTTGGCCCAGTGCATCCGACTTCAGCATGCATTTTATGTAAGGGTCTGCTTCCTCCTGCATTTTCTAAGGGTTTACTTCCCCGAGGTAACGGCCAGTGTTGTGATGGGTATCGAACCTTCGAGTTGTGAGCCGTGCCACTTAACCACTAGGCCACGCCGTAACTAGTGGAATATCTAGGAAGGGGTGGTAGTTCCAATCCGGCAGTAGTCACTGTTGTCTTTTTTTCCTACCAATACTGTATTGTAGAAAATCTTTTCAATGTTTGTTCAATTTTCTTTTGAATACGATTATCAACAATTTGAATTTGTTTTCATAATTGAATTTGTATACACTGAGTATTTTACGCAGCAATATTTGTTTCATATTCTTTTGTTTCGGTGAGTGTTGGACCACGAAGGGAGTTGAAGCGATATGTGAATCTTATCATTGAGTATTAATAGCATATATTTTACGAGGGGCCTTCAAGTCAGACCGGGACTTTTTGTTGTAGTTATACATGAAACAATTATAGCTTGCTGGCACTACTGTCATTAGTTAGGGGCACTTGTGTCCTATTACTAATAAGTGGTCCACTTGTCGTGGACCAGCCATGTGACATATAAATAAAAATGGAGGACAACACTGTTAGTGCTTGCAAGGAAAAGCGTGTTGTGATGAAGTTTTGTGTGAAAGAATGCGTAAAATCTACGAACATTTACAAAAGACCGCAATCCCAACACGGTGATGAGACACTCAGCAGCAGTAAAACATTTGAATGGTGTAAACGTTTTAGAGAATGCCGTACATCCGTGAGTGATGATCCCGTCCTGCTCCTGTAAGATCATTCGGCTCATCGCGCTATGTGCCATCTGCAGCAGCTCGACTGTGAGGTACTGTAATATTCATCTTACATCCCAGTCATGCTCCAAGTGCTTTCCACTTGTTTGGACTCCTTAAAGAATTCATTCCTGGGAGGGCAGAAGTTTAACACTGATGACGAAGTGAAACAGGCTGTCCTGGACTGTTTCAGAACTAAAGACAAATCTTTCTAAGCTGAAACTTTTCAAGCATTACTTATACGCTGCATGAATTGCATAGACGTTGCAAGAGATTATATTGAAAAACAAACGGCATTTTTATTAATAAAACCAACAACAATTCATTTTTTAAAAACGTTCCGATTTGACTTGAACGCCCCTCGTATATTGTATATTACTGTTAAACAATGCACATTTTCTTTCTTTCAAATTTATATAAATATATTATTTGATTGACATCTAAACATGTTCACCATTATTGACTGGCTAAATACTAGTAATCGAATAATTTTCTATACAACTAAATTCTTTTTTTTTTTTATCTGATCGATATTTCATCTTGAATGTCAGACGCTAATCAATAAATCGAACAAAAGATACCCCGATAATTGTCAGATGAATATAAATCGATGATCTGGCAGTATCTTCCCCCAACATCTGTATTTTTGGTACTGTTTATCTTCTGCGTCTGCGAGGCAGGTTGATAAAACGCGCGATTCTCGCTGCAAAGGTCCCTGTCATCTATCTATCTATCTATCTATCTATCTATCTATCTATCTATCTATCTATCTATCTATCTATCTATCTATCTATCTATCTATCTATCTATCTATCTATCTATCTATCTATCTATCTATTTATATATATATATATCTGTCTATCTATCTATCTATCTATCTATCTATCTATCTATCTATCTATCTATCTATCTATCTATCTATCTATCTATCTATATATATATCTATCTATCTATCTATCTATCTATCTATCTGTCTGTCTGTCTGTATGTCTGTCTGTATGTCTGTCAGTCTTGTCTGGCTGTCTGTCTGTCTGTCTATCTATCTATCTTTCTATCCACTTGTGTCGTTAGACGTAGTGGGTTGTGTGACCTCCTTTGTTTCATATTTTTTTGGTAGGTGAAAATCCGCTGAAGAAGTGTCAGGTGAATACCAGTATCTGTTACGGTGGGTAGCCTCTGGAATAAACGAATGCGTATGTTGGAACTGGGGATGGTGATTGCGTAAATTAGAGCAAGGTAGACCCGCAGCCTGTCAGGTGCCATCTATGCCGCTCCGCTAACAACATAACCCAAGACCTGATGTTATCGACGTGATCTAGTTGCCCCAGCTGTGAACGGTTTTCTGGTTTACTATTGGGGAAGGACAGGCATCGAGGAAGGTAAACTGCCAACCCATTTCATCAAAAGCTGAGGTATAGTACAACGTCATAACCTAAATCCCTTTCTGTTGTGAGATCATCTTCGTGTGCATATTCCAACAAGTATAGATAAGCACACAAACCAATCCATCAATCAATCAATGCATCAATCCAACCCCTTCAGCTCCCTGTGCAGCAAATGTTAACCAAGTCTTCCTGTCATGCGCCATCAGTTCCAGCATCTGTCCACGTCTTTCCTTCCGTTTTAATATTTACCTCAACTTCCCTTCTCCGTGAGTGTTTAGATCTGCCCCTACCTCTTTTGCCATGCGGTTTCCAGAACAGTGAATGCCTTGTAATGTTATCAGCTAGTTTCGAAACTGTGTGTCTTATCCATCGTCACCATCGTTCACATCGTCAACGCCTAAACTTTATGTTTAGTCTCACTGACGTACGCCATGTTCTTTCAAACTGTTACATTTTATTGACTTTGTCATGTCCTTTTACTCCCTCAATTCATCTATTTATAATGTATAGACACGCACGCACACACACACACACACAAGGCAGTACATTTGTCCAGCCATTTTCTTGTCTTTTTCTCGAATCATATGAAGCATGTTCCAACTACTAGAGGTGTTGCTCTTTTATAAAATATGAATCACCATACGTGCATGTGATATTCCAGTGGTAGTTTCTAAAAAGGTAAAGTTTGGTCTCATTGCAACAATTGCCGTCGGGGCTGAAAATAAAATCCTAATGGCCTAAGCCGCAGCCAATGTGAGGTGGGTGTGGGGGGGGGAGGAGGGGGGGGGGGGTGGGGCGGTGTGACCAGTTCCCTTCCTTGCTGATTTACAGCTGGGTCGACTGGTGGAGCGGTCGGACCAGGAGTGGAAATACCCCCTGTGTTTCGTTCTGGCCGTACGCGGTTTCGAACTCTGGCGCTATGTAAATCCCAGTCTAAGCCAGCCAGCTCACTGTCGACTAGACAAACCGCTACACAAAGTAGATTCGGGTCTATTGTAAATTCCTATACGCCAGATCTTCCCACTTGTTTCAATGTGACGGACAGTTATGGGTGTCCAAGATAGATGTACTTCCAACGTCCTCCAGACTCCTACTATTGAGGTTGATGTTTTCTCTGGAACTTTCATGAATATCATCATTTCAAACATGGATACTTAACTTCTTAACGCCTTTACACTAGTGTAGAAGACTATGCAGAGTCTGTATACAACTAGAGTGGGGATAACAGATGTGCGAGTCAATCTAACACGACTCAAACACTAGTGAAAAGTAGATCCGCAGCCTGTAAGGCGCCATTTATGCTGCTCTTAACAAACCAACTATCCATGGCTGTTGTTACGCCATGTCACACAGTTAGTCGCCTTTTAAGACATGCTCACTGTGGGGCAGGGGTGCTATTTGTGTCTCTTTGTCATACGCAGAGACCTCGGTGGACCACACGGGACCTAGGAGCTGCGTAGCGAACATGTGGTATGTGACGCCGCTCAGAACCATGAAAAAATATATTTTCTCATTCACAAATATAGTTTACATTTGGGAAGTAAACGTACTACATAATTCGTGCTGAATTCGGATGCACTCTGCCGTATAGCGCAAAACACATACTTATGAAGCAATGCAAACAGATTAAACATTAACAAAGATGGCCACCTGAAAATCCCTCCCATTTCTTTACCAATTGTTTCGATGGTGTAACTCTCTTTATTCCCCACCAGCTTGTTATTGATGCTGTACTATGTTTAAGGTATTTTCTTACAAACACAAAAGGAGCATCACAAATACGCATGTATCGATCTCTGTAGAATTGCTTTGTCAACATTGGATGGTCAACATTTCTAGAACAGATACTGTTGACAGAGCACAACATAAATACACAAGGAACAATAGCGGTTTCTAAGGTAACCGGATATAGACTACACACTGGTGGTTCCAATAATAAAAATCAATGGATCCAAGAATGAAAAAGACATTGAAAGATTGGGAAAAAATTTTCTACGACTGTGTGCTTGCAGTTCTCTGCTTTAATGTAAGGTGGGTTTGGATAGTTTAGTAATGTAATTGTGAGAGGTCCAACCGTTCTCGAGCGAAGAAGGGAATTTACGAGGACAGCTTTTAAAAAACCTGAGGGCAGAGGGGACTAACGTCTGGTCAGGCAAAACATACTGATCAGACAATGTTATTCAGGGTCAGGTGAAATATACTTACCAAGAACCCCCACTTCACTTTCATGTAGCTCTTCCTGGAAAAAGGCTGTTTCATGACACCCTGAACGAACCTGTGTTGTAGATAACAGCTTCAGTGCAACATTTGCACCTTTCAGTCCGATACATCAGACTTCAGCAGGCATTTTTTTACGGGTTAGTCTTCCCTCTTAGATCCCTTCTTCTTAGACAGATTATCCTGTCGACACCTTTTATCTAGGATCACTACGTGGAGGTGGAGTATGGTCTTTGCAGGTCTGGGCCACTGGCCCTGACGCTAGCGGGCAGCTTTGTGTCGCTGGCCCTGACGCTAGCGGGCAGCTTTGGGTCTCTGGCCTTGACGCTAGCAGTCAGCTTTGGGTCGCTGGCCCTGACGCTAGCAGTAAGCTTCGGGTCGCTGGCCCTGACGCTAGCAGTCAGCTTTTGGTCCCTGGCCCTGACGCTAGCAGTCAGCTTTTGGTCGCTGGTCCTGACGTTAGCAGTCAGCTTTGGGTCTCTTGCCCTGACGCTAGCAGTCAGCTTTGGGTCACTGGCCCTGACGCTAGAAGTCAGCTTTGAGTCGCTGGCTCTGACGCTAGCAGTCAGCTTTGGGTCGCTGGCCCTGACGCTAGCAGTCAGCTTTGGGTCGCTTGCCCTGACGTTAGCAGTCAGCTTTGGGTCGCTGGCATTGACGCTAGCAGTCAGCTTTGGGTCACTTGCCCTGGCGATAGCAGTCAGCTTTGGGTCCCTGGCCCTGACACTAGCAGTCAGCTTTAGGTCCCTGGCCCTGACGCTAGCAGTCAGCTTTTGGGTCGCTCTCCTTGTCGCTAGCAGTCCGCTTTGGGTCGCTGGCACTGACGCTAGCAGTCAGCTTTCGGTCACTGATCATGTCGCTAGCAGTCAGCTCTGGGTCGCTGGCCCTGACGCTAGCAGTCAGCTTTGGGTCGCTGGCCCTGACGATAGCAGTCAGCATTAGGTCGCTGACCCTGACACTAGCAGTCAGCTTTTGGTCACTGACCATGTCGCTAGCAGTCAGCTTTGGGTCGCTGGCCCTGACGCTAGTAATCAACTATTGGTCGCTGGCCCTGACGCTAGCAGTCAGCTTTGGGTCCGTGGCCTTGTCGCTAGCAGTCAGCTTTAGGTCGCTGGCCCTGACGCTAGCAGTCAGCTCTGGGTCGCTGGCCCTGACGCTAGCAGTCAGCTTTGGGTCACTGGCTCTGACGCTAGCAGTCAGCTTTGGGTCGCTGGCCCTGACGCTAGCAGGCAGCTTTGGGTCGCTTGCCCTGACGTTAGCAGTCAGCTTTTGAACGCTGGCCCTGACGCTAGCAGTCATCTTTGGGTCACTCGCCCTGACGATGGCAGTCAGCTTTAGGTCGCAGGCCCTGACACTAGCAGTCAGCTTTGGGTCGCTGGCTCTGGCGCTAGCAGTCAGCTTTGTGTCGCTGACCCGGACACTAGCAGTCAGCTTTTGGTCCCTGGCCCTGACGCTAGCAGTCAGCTTTGGGTCGCTGGCTTTGTCGCTAGCAGTCAGCTTTAGGTCGCTGGCCCTGACGCTAGCAGTAAGCTTTGAAACGCTGGCCCTGACTCTAGCAGTCAGCTCTGGGTCGCTGGTCGTGACGCTAGCAGTCAGCTTTGGGTCTCTTTCCCTGACACTAGCAGTCAGCTTTGGGTCATTGGCCCTGACGCTAGCAGTCAGCTTTCGGTCACTGACCCTGTCGCTAGCAGTCAGCTTTGGGTCGCTGGCCCTGACGGTAGCAGTCAGCTTTTGGGTCGATGGCTCTGACGATAGCAGTCAGCTTTGGGTCGCTGGCCCTGACACTAGCAGTCAGCTTTGGGTCGCTGAACCTTACGCTAGCAGTCAGCTTTGGGTCGCTGACCCTGACGCTAGCAGTAAGCTCTGGTTCGCTATCCCTGACTTTAGCAGTCAGCTCTGGGTCGTTGGCTTTGACTCAAGCAGTCAGCTCTGGGTCGCTGACCACTGCAGCTCATGTACTGCTCAGCAGCATGATCTCAACCCATCATGCATTTGACACTTCTGCTTCTTCGTTCGTTCTCAGCCTCCCGCTGCCGTGCCCTGAAAAGTGATTTGCAAGTAGCAGGTTGTTGTCCGGAGAACGTTGTGTCGAAGTTTACAGCTTGACTGATGTTTGCACCTTTCGGTCCGACACATCCGACTTCATCAGGCATTTTTGAGTACCAGATTAGCCATCCCTCTTCGATCCCTTCTCCTTAGCCAGTTTGCTTTGTTGCAGCCCGTTATCCAGAATTACCAGTTGAAGGTGTAGAAGTGACTTGGCAGCTCTGGCTCGCTGACCTTGACGCTAGCAGTCAGCTTTGGATTACTCACCACTGCAGCTCATACACTGTTAGGCATTCTGAGCCTAACCCATTACTCATTTGACAAACATTTATTTAGCTGAGAAAAACCTACCTCGATTTTCGCCCAAATACTTTTACTTCCGCTTGTCTCATTGGTTGACCTCCGATGACGTGACAGAAAGGCCCAATCCTCGTAGCTGTCAACATTCTCGCCTTCTGCCAGCCAAGGGAAGTCCTCTTTGAAAGTGTGTAAGCGGCGTGAATATGTTAAATCCCTATGTCGCTCCTCAGCGCTGCACGCATCTGTACGATAGAGTAAATCATGTATGGAAACTGGAGAGATCCACGATTCTGATCCTAGACTTACCCTCATATATTGTATGACAAAGTTATATATCAGAGCCAACATTTGCAGTTGATGTGGCCCTGATCACGACATCCGAGGCACATCTCCAGACCAACTTTGCGGGTATTGGATAAAGAGTTGAAGACGAGATGAATGTACATGAGCAACTCCAAAACAAAAATCATGGGGATCGCAAGATATGGGAAGAGACATCAGATAACCCGGGGAACACGAGCACTTGGGGCAGGTCAGCCACTTCAAATATCTTGGAGTTGTAATAGACAGCAGGGAGGTATCAAAGAAATTTAACAGCACAAATGGCAGCAGCTGATAGATTTTTCCTCGCTCTAAACAGAGAATTCCTCAGTAAAAGAGAAATGATCAGGAAAACAAAGCTGTATGTAAACAGCTCGACCTATGTGCCTGTTCTGACATTTGGATCTGAGTCTTTATCAATGGCCACATCCCAAGAAAGGCAACTACAAACTTATGAGCTACCTAAGAAAGGTGTCCAAGGGAAGAAAACTGACAAGATTCGTAACCAGACAATACGTAACAAGTACGTTGGGAAGATAACATAAAATACTCTATTACTGACCGTGGGCTGGATTGACAAGATGCCAGGAGAATGACAATGGATAGAACAATGTGGAATTCTCTCTATCAAACCTCTACACATCACGGTAGAAGAGGAGATACTAAGTAATTAAAAATGAAGGATACAAATGTTTTGTAAATGAAGTAATATAAAAAAGTAAGTTAGGTTGGGCCACTCTGCTCCTCTCGTGGAGCCGACAGACCCGCAGAACATGCTCCGCTGTTTATTTGTTTTCCCCACATGGACACATGTCTGTGTATCCAATTTTAAATTTGTTGAATAGATGATTTTCCAGTCTGCAGTGGCCCGTTCGCAGTTTGACAATTGTCACTTCATCTCTTCTAGGCAAACTGTAGCATGCTTCTGCTATATCAGATCGTGGGTGTTGTCTGTGCCCCTTGACTGTGAAGTTAAATTTTATCATTGACGTCATTTCTTCACATGTAGCTCTGTCGTCAGATTGTGGTTTGCCGCCTTCCTCTTTTACGAGTATATCTGCTTCCTCATTTCTGTGTGTCTTACATTGCGCAAGGAGCCATTGAATTTTTACTATGTTTAAACTTTGGCTTACATTTACGAGTACCTCAGGCAGGCTGTCTAATTCATGTTTTTCTTATTTCTGATCGTCACTAAGACTGGCTGGAAATATGTAAGTGAGACTTGTCTCTGACATGGGTCTTCTTTTTCACTATGGCTATTGCAGTTATTCGTTAGTACCTTAGCTCTGTAGACGTTTCAGAATTTTCCAGTAGCCTCTGAGATATGGATTTCCCGTCCATTATTTATTTTATGTAAATACCTCCTCCTCAATTTTTTATAGATCTTATTGCTGGTCCATTCTGTGGCTGGATATGTTCCTTGGATATATTCTAAAGCTATCAATTAGACAAAGAGTGGCTAAGACATCACTGGCGAGTAACTTCAGTTGTATCTGTATGTTTTTATCGACCCTCTACTTTCTGCTTCAATCTATTGTTACTTACTAACCATAATGTAAATAGCAGGTAGAGGGCTAGGCCACAGCCTACTTTAGATACAGGCCTTCTGACTCCCGGAGAAATTTCTTTGAAACGTCACATTCCCCGGCTGACTAAATAAGTGAACATGCATGTGTGAACTATGAGCGCAACTATAATAGCGTGTTCAGGAAGCAAAGATGGACAAGCAGTTGGTTTCAGAGCAGGATTCTGTGAAAGGATCACTATCAACAGTGATTTGTACTGTTTTTTTTACCGTGAATGTGTTTTATTTCTCTATGTGAAGCATGGATTGATTATAAAGCTTGGCACAATATGAGTTCTGTCATTTAGTAATCCGGGGAATATGATGTTTTAAGAGGTTTTCTCGGTGAGTCAGATGGGTTAGTCTAAAGTAGACATGGCTAAGCTGTCGAGTGAGACCTTATGCGGTAGAAAACGGTAGGGAACATTAAAGATTAGTGGTTTATCGCAAAAGTTAAAAGATAGAGAGGCCAGTTAGAACTAATAAAAGCGAAAGCGAATGAGCTGACAGCAGATAGGCGCTCATACCTGACTGCTTACGTTAAGGTCAGCAAAGTATAGCTGACCAAGACCCGTTTCCGTCTCCAAGTGGCAGCCCTGGAAACAGGCTCTATTCATGCAGTCTGGCTAAGAGAATATGTTGTTGTTGTTGTTGTTTGTTGTTTAGTGCCCACACTGAGTATGTTTACTTTTGTGTACGCCTTGAAAAAAGGTGGTTGTAATAACTTTCCTCACATCCCGAGCGTGTTGATGAAGGTAGATCGGTGTCTTTGAGGCGGTTGTGCTATGCTTGGCATCATCTGCATGACGAACACGTCGATCGATCGCTACTACGGGGACCACGTCTATTTACATCACATCAGCCAGACGACCTTGAATCGAAGGGAGCATGCAGCCCCGGTTTCAAAAATGCCGTGCTAAAACAAGATGAACTGTTCCAAAAAGGGTAAATATCGCAGCTCCGCTGTAAAGTATAACACAGCATCACAATGATCCTTTCAAAACGAACGCAATAAAAGAAGAAGAGGAGGAAGAACTATTAAAAGATACTGGTAGTTCTTCTTCTTCGGCGTTTTTCCAGTTAAGGACGTTTTGATTTTCTGTCATAGATTACAGCGAGCCTACGATATCTGCGCCTTTCGACCCGATACATCCTATTTCAGCTGGCATTTTTTTTTGAGGGGACATGGTTTCCCTTTCCACTGTCATCTCTATTCTCTTAGCTAGACTGCACAACAGAGGCATGTTTCCTGGGCCACCACTTGGAGACAAAATAGTGTGTAGAACAGCTCTGATTCACTGACCTTGATGCAAACGGCCAGCTATGTCCGCTCACTATCTGTGCTACATATTTGACCTTAAGGTAGCTCCATACCAGATATTGCCGTCGTGGAAGACGTATTAAGTCTCTCGTTGCCCAAGAAACATCTCTCCACATTTTACGGCAGGTCTCGTTTACGCTGTCTATCAATCGTTTTCTCGGTCTACCTCTAGCCCTTCTTCCTGATGCTCTTCTGTAGACGGTTACATGGACAATATGGTATGGATTCTCACAATGTGGCCAAACCAATTCATTTTCTGTTACTCTATGTACTCTAGGCAGGGAATTGTTCCAACCTTCTCCCGAATACTGGTATTTGTGATTATGTTTCTTCTAATGTTGTTAGTGACCTTTCGTAGGCACCGCATTTCGCAGGTGTCTAATTTTCGTTACTGGGCCTTATTTAATACACATGTCTGGCACTGGTAGCACAGGGTTGGGATGAAGATACTTTTTATCATCTGCTTTTTTGCTTGAAGGGAGATCTTGGAGTCTCTTAGTAGTGAAGACAGCTGGTATGTTACAGTGTTTGCCTTCTGCACTCTCGTCTCTATGTCTTTGTCGTTTTAAGTGGTGCTCTATATTATGTCATCACAAGGAATAGCCTGGAGACTGGACATCCGAAAGAAACACCTTCCCTCTGACCTAGTAAACCGTAAGAAGTAAACCTATGAAGGTGTACTCCAGGTCCACCTTCATCAGCACATTCGGGATGTGAGGGAAGCTAATGTAACCAGTCACAGAACGTCCTTTTCAGGGGCACAAAAGAGTAATCTTTCTCGATATGATCATTCAAGATCATCATCGTGTTCTTTGTAACATGCCTGCAATTCCTACTGCGTCTAAAAATAAAACCCCCGGAGATTGTGAAGAGAATGTAGATCTACGAGGGATGTTCAAATCAAACCGGGACTTTTTGTTCTAGTTCTTGGATGGGTTATAGCGTGCAAGAAATACTATCATTAGTTAGTGGTCACTTGTGTCTTATCACTGATAGGCGGCGAAATTGTCATGGGCCAATCACGTGACAGAGAAATAAAAATGGAGGACAACTCTGTTAGTGATTGCATGGAACACAGTGTTGTAATGAAGTTTCTTGTGAAATAAGGCGTGAAAACAGCGGAAATCTACAGAAAATTGAGACCACAATACGGTGACGAGACATTCAGCCGCCGTAAGATATTTGAATAGAGGCGACAGCCAGGCCGAGTCTACGAATGATATCCGAGTAACTACATGCATCGACGTTGAATTGGCTGTCTAGGCAAATTAAACCCTTGTGGCGTTATGAACGAAAGGTTTCCAACACTTCATGGCAGTCTCTTCTGTAGTAATTACGTCATAATTAGATTTGTCTGATTCATCGAATCAGTTCAAGTCATCCCGTAACCGGTGAGGTTGTTTGAGCACTCACGCAGACACTCCCACAACACCACGCCACTCTTCTCTGTCAGCGGCCGCTGCCTGTGCCTCCTTCTATCGGAAATTGGTCCATTCTTGTATGTTGTCCTCCACCTCTTTTTGAGACGACCTCTTTTTCGTCCGCCTGCACCTTATTGAGCTAGATCGTATTTGCAAGACCGTTTGAAGGATACACCCACCCACTAGCATGCGCCCTCCGGGTGAAGCCCTAAGATTGCACTCTGGTTGGGGTTTAACCACTGAGATCGCCCTAACTATCATAGGTACTTTCAGGCGCACACAGGCATCCAAGCACTGGTTGAAACGTTCTGCTATCGCCTGAACGACTACGGTCTGAGGTGAAAAGGACCGTGCATCCGCCAGTAGAATACAGTGAGGCAAACCTTTAACTATAAAGACAAGACCGTTTGATCTCGTTATGTGGCCGTACCAGATGCGTTTCCGTATTTTGACAGTTGCAAAGAGATCTTCAAAAGGCCATATTGCTGTTATTCTTTCTTGTATTTCTTCAATTGTAACTCGGTCTATGTATGTGAATACACCTATTCTAACCAGACGTGTATGTATTATCAAATAGTAAGTGTAACTTACCTAATACATAACAAAGAAGTAGAACCACAAGTTCAAGGAACATAGAAGGATTGAGTATATGGCGTTCCTTCAGTATCTTCTCCATTGCCGCTGAAGAATGTAGAATAATAAATAGGGATTGTACAAAGGAGACAGCAATAATAAACATAAATGACAAATGGTAGGAACAACGAAAAAACTCTATAAAATTAACATACAAGTATACTGTGATTTAAACTATAAACATTTATGTTATTTCTTTTGTTACATGTTGTGTTTAAATCGTTATATACGTTATACCACATTGTGCAGTCGACATTTGACAAAATAAACGTGATTATCTAGACTTTACCGTTGACTTGCCTCTTCTGTCCCATAATCGCATTGAGATTCAAAGTCAAATAAGTAGACGATGAGACGTCACAGAAATTGGTACTGAGAATACACAGAAGAAAAATACAAAGATTATCAGATTAAATGTAGCTAACAACAATGACCTAGACAACGTCGAACCATTGAATCATATTGGAAGTAATATTAACCCCGTATGATGTGCAAAGATCAAAATAACAATAGACAAGAGGACCTTTAATTGTATTGAGGAACCTATGGTAACCAAAATAAATTATATCAACACAAAAATAACAAATTCTTTAACTTAATGGAAAGTCCGTTCTTTTTAATGTCTCTGAAACATGGACATCAAGAAAAATAGAAAAGAAAAAGGTACATACTTTCATAACTGAATAGAGGGGTTGAAATGGTATGATACATTCAATAATATGGAACTGTTGGCACTAAGCAGACAGAATAGAAGGGTTGAAATGGTATGATACATTCAATAATATGGAACTGTTGGCACTAAGCAGACAGAATAGAGGGGTTGAAATGGTATGATACATTCAATAATATGGAACTGTTGGCACTAAGCAGACAGAATAGAGGGGTTGAAATGGTATGATACATTCAATAATATGGAACTGTTGGGACTAAGCAGACAGAATAGAAAGATTGAAATGGTATGATGTGATCAGTAATATGGAACTGTTGGCACTAAGCAGACAGAATAGAAAGATTGAAATGGTATGATGTGATCAGTAATATGGAACTGTTGGAAAGAAACAGCTATTATTAGTGGAACAAAACGTGAGAAGGGGGAGCTGGAGTTGGATAAGACACACGTTAAGGAGACAAGCTGATAGCATTACAAGACATGAGTCTCTCTTCTGGAATGTCCATGGCAAGTGAAGTAGATGCAGACCAAAACTTACGTAGAGCAAGAGACAAAGATGAAGGAAACAGGAAAGACTTGAACAGACAGATGGAACAGATGACGCAGGAAAGGAAGACTTCACATGGAGCTCAAAGGTTTTGATGATGGCTACCGACACTTGAGTCCCAGCAGCAGGGTTGTAGATCACTTCACACAGCAAAAATGCTCGTTACTGTCACGCTCCAGTCGACCCATATGGAAATTTTACCTGGCTAAGTTTCAGAGAGATTTGAAAGACTGCGAGGAAGGGAACTGGTCTACCTTATCTAAAATATAGTTGTGGCTCAGTACAACGAAGTCTCTTTCACATCATGCCCGTGGGATGTGGCTGCTTTATGATTTCCTTTTACCACTGGCACTCCCCCGATTTTGAGTAAATCCCTTAGAAGGATTATGAGCCTGATGTGGTTCGACAGGCTTAGAAAGGAAAGCAGGACAAAGACAGGTGCAACAGGGAATCTGTGGAATAAGATGGCGCTGAATATGCCACATACTGCGAAAGCTCCATTACGTATCCTGAGGCAGTCCTTGTCGTGGAGCCCATTGGGAAAGAGGAGCAAAGGAAGGCCATTTATCATTTGGAGAAGAGAACAATGCGGATATCAAGGGAACAGGGAGAGGCTAGAAATAATTAGAGAAAATAGCACAAGACAGGTTTCCTTGGAAAGAATTGTTTGATGATCTATGCATCACAAAGTAATAAGGCCAAAAGAGACATCACAGCTTTCGGTAAGTCTTTTCATTCTGGTAAACTTTACTTTGATATATAGGACCTCTATAATGAGGGACGTAATTGTGTCTGGCTCTCATCCCTTGTTTCGGAAGGTGCAGAAGGGCTAACTGGGGTATGGAAGGAAAGTGGACATACAGATCACAAACCTGCTGGAACGTGTGTGAATCTACTGATTAGACCATGTTAAGGGTGCAGGAATTAAAGAGCTGTGGGCCTGTTTTCAGGGTCAACCGTAGTGGGGACATTGGCATTTGATCAACTACTGCCTTTTGTATGAACCAGCAATGCACATTTTGCAGTATTTTGAAATTACACACGGGTTCAATATAGAGGGGCGTCGGAGACTACTGAGCAGGAGTATGTGCAAACAGCGAGCTACATGAACACTCAGTATCTACACTCTCCGCCACTTGCTGGGAAGAACTGGGCATTTATGGGTCTTCCCGAATTCAATGACGTCGATTCTTAACAGAACATAAGTTTTACTTAGACTTTGACTGTCGCAAAACTACTTGCAAGGTAGCAGGTTATTACAAGCTTTGAAACTTCTCCTGAATGAATTATCAACTACGTCTTCGTGAAAAGGCTACTATAACAGAGAAGTAAAGGTGGCTGGTTGGAATCATATATGATGTAAATATTCCCCGACTTCAAGGGATCTCATATCATTTCAAAGTCCTTTGTTGAAGCATAGGTCCACATTACATATGGCTTACGCTAACCAACTTTTACAAAAACCTTATTCCAGTTATTTGAGAATGGGACATTACAGATTGATTAGCCATTAACACCGGTTAAAATTGGCTCCATCGCTAATGTGTATGTGTGGGCAGGCAGCACAGACATCCAAACATATCCTGCAAGACTGTTATATGCTTGGCCAATTGCATTCTGAGCACTGACCCATGGAGACGAATATCCACAGAAAGCTATTTGGAAGCACAGAAGAACTCTCCACTACGGCAGCCTTTATCTAGAGATCTGGGCTTCACGTGTAGACGTAACAAGAACAAGCATGGCGAACGAGAAGAAGAAGAAAACGAAGAAGATTTGTTGAAGCATAGATCCAATACTACATTTAGCGCACACTAACCAGCTATTTTAAAAGCCTGATTCTAGTCATTTGTTGAAGCATGGATTCAATACTACATTTAGCGCACACTAACCAGCTATTTTAAAAGCCTGATTCTAGTCATTTGTTGAAGCATAGATTCAATACTACATTTAGCGCACACTAACCAGCTATTTTAAAAGCCTGATTCTAGTCATTTGTTGAAGCATAGATTCAATACTACATTTAGCGCACACTAACCAGCTATTTTAAAAGCCTGATTCTAGTCATTTGTTGAAGCATAGATCCAATACTACATTTAGCGCACAAGGCAAAGGCAAAGGCTGCCGTCCATCGTAGACGATGATGGCATAATTTATTTTGTTAGCGCTATTTTTAGTAAGGTTTAACTGCGCCTCTTTTTATCCCCACTCTCTCGTCTCGTGCCGCCCGACCCCATGAGCAAGTCAAGGACAAGACGACTAGGGGGCGACTATGAGATGCAGGGGACTCCGCATCAAGCACCCGGGAAAGAGACGGCGGAGTCTGGAGTCGAACCCACACCACCTGATCACTAGGCCGACGGCTTAACCACTTCGCCACGTAATCCAACTTACACTAACCAACTATTTTAAAAGCCTGATTCTAGTCATTTGTTGAAGAATAGGTCCATATTACATTTGGTGTACACCTACCAACTTTTAGATAAACCTGATTCAAGCCATTTGCAGAATGTTTTATGGCAATGCTTTTTGTATGGTGGGTTTTCCAGGCCAACGAATAGTCTTCTTGAATCGCCGTTTACGACAAACAAGATATGATTGTATTCCCTCCTCAACAACTCGGGATCCGTTTATTTCATATCCATTTAGTATTCGCAGGGTCTCCATTGGCCGCGCTCTCTTGTCTTCCTGTGCAGGCTTCAGTTCAGCTCGTGTCTGGATACACGTCAAGAGTTGTCAGGATGATGTGGCATATCGCAAGTTTCCTTATTGCGTCAGTTGTTCTCTTGTCTTCACAACTATATATTTATAATTTCATCTGACATTATAATTGAAAGTATTTTTCAATCAATTGAAATATACATGTTCAATTAAAATATTCATGTTCAATTAAAATATGCATGTTAAAAAAAATGTACATATTCAATTAAAATATACATGTCCAATTAAAATATACATGTTCAATTAAAATATACATGTCCAATTACAATATACATGTTCAATTAAAATATAGATGTTCAATTACAATATACATGTTCAATTAAAATATACATGTCCAATTAAAATAAACATGTTCAATTAAAATATAGATGTTCAATTACAATATACATGTTCAATTAAAATATAGATGTTCAATTACAATATACATGTTCAATTTTAATAAGCGTGTCCCCTATGGAACACATGTTTTCACTAAATGCACGTTATGTCTTACAATTGTGTTTGTCTGGTTCTCATTTGCAGTTGCATTACAGTGATCTTGCTACATCATTTTCTTTCTATTTTGCGAATTAATGTTAATATCTGTTTCGTTGTTATTGTTATTTATATTGTTCTCCATGTTTCAGAGTCATACAATGCAACTGTCTTCATACTCAAGTTTCAGAATTTGATTTTCGTGTTCAATGTAATTCACTTTTTTTCTCTGAATTTCTCCCAAAACGATGCAAGCTCACCTCTACAGAATGGGTCTTAGAGGCATCGCCAGGTGAGATTGCGGAGCGCCCAAGCAAATACCAGAACATATCTGCAAAACTGCACCATCATGTAGACTAAGGAGAGGCAGTCTGACCTAGGGGAGCGACTATGCTCGAAAAGCTGAAGGGGATCAGCTAAGACCTAAAACAGCATAGTCCTCTTCGCAAACCTCACCAGGGGCTGGAAGCATCAGTTGATCGTACAATAAGAGAAGAAGTAGAGGAAGAAGAAGAAGGAAGAAGAAGAATAATAATAAGAAGAAAAATAAGATGAATAGGAAGAAGAAATAGAAGAAGAAAATGATGAAGAAGAAGAAGAAGAAGAAGAAGAAGAAGAAGAAGATGCGCGCTCATCTTGTCTTTAGTGTTCTTTTTTTATATTTGTGTCTGTTTCTTCTACTTTGTCATATTGTAAAATTCAAATGACGCTTTGTCCATATTGTAAATTCAAATGATGCTTTGTCCATATTGTAAAAATTCAAATGACGCTTTGTCCATATTGTAAAATTCGAATGATGCTTTGTCCATATTGTTAAAATTCAAATGACGCTTTGTCTATATTGTAAAATTCAAATGACGCTTTGTCCATATTGTAAAATTCAAATGATGCTTTGTCTATATTGTAAAATTCAAATGACGCTTTGTCCATATTGTAAAATTCAAATCATGCTTCGTCCATATTGTAAAATTCAAATGATGCTTCGTCCATACTGTAAAATTCAAATGACGCTTTGTCCATATTGTAAAATTCAAATGATGCTTCGTCCGTGTTGTAAAATTCAAATGATGCTTTGTCCATATTGTAAAATTCAAAGGATGCCAAAGAGGTGTTCCTTCTGATTGTTGTTAATAACTGCAGCCAGAGGCGCACCCAGGACCTTTTTGTTTTTGTGTTGTTATCTTTAAATGTAGTTTTCATTTATTTAAAAAAATTGTATTTAATTAAATTAATTTATTTTTGGGAAGGAGGCCTTGGATTCTTTAAAAAAAAACGTATTTATAACGCACGTTATTGTATGTCAAGTTGATATTTTCATTCGGGGTCTTGTGATCAAAATTCTGAGCAGTGCATGAGCAGCAGCGGTCAGCGACACAAATTTGACTACTAGCGTCAATGCCCGCCAGTCAGTGCTGACAAGACCCTTTTACACCTCCACTAGGTGCTCCTGGATAACAATCTGTAACAGAGCAGACTGGCAAATGAGAAAGGGATTGAACAGGGAAGGCTATTCCGATATCCAAAAATGCCTGCTGAATTTGGATGTGTCAGACCGAAAGGTGCAGATATCGCTGCCAAGCTGTAAACTACGACATAACGCATGCAGTCTCATGACAAGATCATGTTACTTGCTAAGCCCTATTCTGGGCTTGGTAGCGGGATTCGAGTTCCCAATCCGTTTTTCTTAGATTCAGCACATCCCAGAAGTAACCCAATTTGTTGATTTTCGTCCCACTATTTGGCAGCCCTTCCTGGAGCCCTCCAACTACATATGTGTATTCGCCACGACCTGTTGCTCTTATCTACACTGTGTGCATCCGTAGAAACGTTTAGTTAACATCTACATACATCACACGTGATTTGATGAGACTTGGTTTTACAAAGCAAGCTAAAATGTTAATTAGAGCTCATTGAAAAAAAAGAAAAATATATAGAAATCTGTGGAGTAGAGGGCGACTTTAGCCCATTTTAGCACCTCCAGTGGCTGCGCTCTCAATTGCAGCAAATATTCAAAATTGCAATGATAGAGTTGCGTCCTACTACAAAACATTGAGAATACTAACAATAACAGGCTACGATATTAATTGAACTAGCAACAATTAGTACTAATATGAACGCATATAATAATACTCGTTACCTTGGTTTCTGTCATACTCAAGACATATCGCTCTATGGATGGTCACACGTGCAGCGGCATCCTTTCAAGACTCAATAGTTTACAACTCTCGCTTTCTCGCGGTCTTTTCTCTAGAGCCGGTGGCGGTTTGCGTGTTCTGTTTCCATAGATACGATGGCAAGCGTCGTATACGCGTCTGCAGGAATGTTTGCAGACGGATAAAGCAGCTTACGCGAAGGTTAGATTCATAGATCGATCTTGTGGTTTTACATAAGCTTAAATTGAGATCATTATCGTCATTGAAATACAGTCCACGCACATATACATTACAGCTTTAACCGATTAGTAAAACCGTGCCACACTGGTAGCAATGAAGACATATTAGGAGGTACAGAAAAAGATGTAGGGTTAAGAATACAGAAAGAGAAAGGAGTGATCACTGCAATATGGACCTTTCGAAAATTAAAAGAAATGTAAAATACCATAAAGTTAGAGATCTTCAACTCCAACGCTAAGACTGTTCTATTATATGAGTCTGGAGCATGAAGGTCATCAAAGACACTTACGAAAAAGGTACGGACTTTTGTAAATGGTTGCCTGGGCAAGATGCAAGAGTGGAAATGGTACAATAAGATCACCAGCGTGGAACTGATGGGGAAAACGGGACAAATGTCAGTGGAGTATGACATACAAGTCCGTTACCTTGAAATGGTGATAAGGGAGCTGGCATGTCTTAATGATAACAGGAGCTAAGCCAACGGAAGTGAAAGCTTCCAAAAGGGTCACCCAAGTTGGATAGGTGATGGGGGAGGGTTTAGACTAAACACGGACAACCCATCTAGATATAATAGGTTAGGTTAGGGCCGACCAGACAAATCTATTTCTAAAAGTAGGTTAAGAGAACTTCAATAACAATCCAAAAGCAAACGGCCTTGGGAAAGGAAGGGCCTTCGGAAATGAGAAGAATGACGCAGTGGAGTGAAAGCCGCAAGGAAGCTCCGCGGCTGACTGCCCGTCTGAATACCAAGAACAAAACAAATATAACGACATGGAATGTTAGAACAATGTACCAGACAGGTAAAATAGCCCAGATGAGGAATCACAAATTGACATCGCTAGGACTGTGCGAACCAAGATGGGCACAGCCAGGAAAGATGAGACTCACTACTGGAGAAAAAATAATGTAGTCTGGAAATCAGGGAACTGATGCCTAACATGCAGAGGGAGTAGCACTGTTGCTCTCCAGAGAAGCACATCGGTCGCTCATAAAGTGGGAGGCTATTACCACCCGAATTATGAGCGCAAGCTTTAGAACGAGGAACAAACACATCAATATAAACATCCTTCAGTGATATGCCCCAACTAACAAAGCTGACGATGATAAAAAGCAAGAGTTCTACAACAAGCTGGAAGAAGTCCTTGACACGATAAAAAGAAAGAACTGTTAATTGTAATGGGATACTTTAATGCTAAAGTGGGAGCAGACAACCTAGATTACGAACATATTATGGAAACACAAGGAATGGGACAGATGAACGAAACTGGAGAAATTCTTGCAGAGTTATTTCCGCTACATCAAATGATAATTGGAGGAAGCACGTTTCCACATAAAAAGATACATAAAGCTACATGCCTGTCTCCAGACCAACGGAAAATCAGATTGATCACATCTGTGTCAGTCAAGCATTCAGAAGTACACTACAAGATGTAAGAGTAAAGCGAGGTGCAGATGTAGCGTCAGACCACCACATTATTCTAGGGATTTTGCAGCTCAAACTGAAAAATCACACAGTACAGGGCGCAATGAGAACAAAATAAAACGTACAGTTATTGCAACATCAGGAGAAGAAGACATAATTTAGCTTAACACTTTATAACATTTATCAAGTGCTACAAAAGCTATATGAGGATGGGGAAATGAACATTAAGAGTATGTAGGACCAGGCTAAAGCGATGTGGAATAAGACATGTGAAAAAAACTGTGGAATTCAAGATAAACCTACCCAAAGAATAGATCACAACAGAAACATTACATAAACTATAAGAAAGGAAAAAGAAGAAAGCTTTACTCAACAATTGCCGAACCCGAGCCACCAAAGCAGAAGCACATAATAATTATACTGTTACAGACAAAGAGGTTTAGACATGTATAAGGAAAACTAAAAATGAATATATTGACAAGCTGGCACCGGAGAAAGAAGAGGCAGCAGATAGAAGAAAAATGAGAGGTTTATACTCATTAACAAAGAAAATGGCAAATATATATATATACAGACAAACAAACCAATCGAAGATAGGAAAGGCAGGATATTGTTATCAGCGGAGGAACAACAGAAACGATGGGTTGAGTATTTCAAAGAAAGTTTAAATAGACCACCACCACAAGAAACACCAAACGTCCTACTAGCAGAGGAGATTATGAACCTGGACTGCAACCCACAAAGTAAGATAGCAATCCAAAGGGTCATATCCAAAACTCAAGAAAGGGAAAGCGGCAGAACCAGTTGGAGTAGCAGCAGAATCCATTATGGAAGATATAGATAAGGCCACTGATATATTGCAAGGAACATTCAAGAAGATATGGGAAGAGGAGAGAGTGCCGACAGAATGGGAAGAGGAATAGTGCCGACAGAATGGAAAGAGGGGAGAGTGCCAACAGAATGGGAAGAGGGGAGAGTGCCGACAGAATGGGAAGAGTGCCGACAGAATGGGAAGAGGGGAGAGTGCCGACAGAATGGGAAGAGGAATAGTGCCGACAGAATGGAAAGAGGGGAGAGTGCCAACAGAATGGGAAGAGGGGAGAGTGCCGACAGAATGGGAAGAGGGGAGAGTGCCGACAGAATGGGAAGAGGGGAGAGTGCCGACAGAATGGGAAGAGGAATAGTGCCGACAGAATGGGAAGAGGGGAGAGTGCCAACAGAATGGGAAGAGGGGAGAGTGCCGACAGAATGGGAAGAGGGGAGAGTGCCGACAGAATGGGAAGAGGAATAGTGCCGACATAATGGGAAGAGGGGAGAGTGCCAACAGAATGGGAAGAGGGGAGAGTGCCGACAGAATGGGAAGAGGGGAGAGTGCCGACAGAATGGGAAGAGGGGAGAGTGCCGACAGAATGGGAAGAATGACATCTGATTAAACTTCAGATTGCAGCAATTATAGGGTGATTACATTGATGTCGGTGCCAGGCAAGATATTCAACGGAATCATCTTGGGCAGATTAAAAACTGAAGTAGACAAAAAAACGAAAGGAACATGACAGGATTTCGCCAGGGAAGATCATGCACAGATCATATATCTACGCTACGCCATACATTAGAACAAAGCAGTGAATGAAAATCATAACTATACGAAAATGTTATAGACTACGAAAAGGTGTATTATAATGTGCATCGAAGTACTCTATGCCAACTGTTGAGGCACTATGAGATACCAGAGAAGTGCGCAACTCTCATCCAGAATATGTACAAAGACACAGTTAGTTTAGTAGTACATGAAGGAGTACTGACTGACATGTTCTGGGTGTAAACAGAGGTGAAACAGGGATACCTGCTCTCACATTTCCTGTTCTTGTTGGCTATAGATTGGATAATGAAAACACCAATCGAGAGGAAACAAATTGGTATTCAGTGGGCACTATTATTTCAATTGGAGGACCTGGACTACGTAGATGATCTGGTACTTTTGTCCCACAGTCATAGCCAAATGCAAGAAAAACTTGATAGGGTGAAAGAACAATATATTCAACAAGAATATTCAAGGCAAGTGTCAAGTCGGTATTACTGTATGGAGCGGAGACATGGAAAACGACCAAGGACGAACAAAAAGATTCCAGTCCTTCATTGACAGATGCCTACGAAGAATAATGGACATAAAGTGGCAGGCATGGTAAGGAATGCGAACTTGTGGGATAGGAACCAACAACAGCCATTGGAATAACAAATTAAGCGAAGAAAATGGGGCTGGATAGAACGAACGCTGCGGAAGGCAGTCTAACATAGCCAGACATGCTCTTACTTGGAACCCTTAGTGGAAAAGAGAGAGAGGTAAACCCAAAAATACGTAGAGAAGAGAATGTGAGAAGAAGCTAAAATTAAATAATGACACCTGGAGATAGGCAGAACAAGCAGCCCAGGACCGTGTACGCTGGCGAGAAGGTTACACCTGGAGATAGGCAGAACAAGCAGCCCAGGACCGTGTACGCTGGCGGGAAGGTTACACCTGGAGATAGGCAGGACAAGCAGCCCAGGACCGTGTACGCTGGCGGGAAGGTTACACCTGGAGATAGGCAGGACAAGCAGCCCAGGACCGTGTACGCTGACGGGAAGGTTACACCTGGAGATAGGCAGAACAAGCAGCCCAGGACCGTGTACGCTGACGGGAAGGTTACACCTGGAGATAGGCAGAACAAGCAGCCCAGGACCGTGTACGCTGGCGAGATGTTGTCCATGACCTATGCACCGAGAGGAGCGACGCGCTTTGATTAATTGTTTGATTGATGACATACATACGAGGCGCTGGCACTGGATAGGCCACTGTTACGTAAACCAGCTGATAACATTACAAGACAGTTTCACTTCTGAAATCTACAAGGTAGGGGGAGTAGTGGACGACCGAGACACTCATTGAAGAGGGAGCTGGGTGTCAGTATCAGGGCGCTAGTCAACGCGTCAACAGCACTGATACGGATGGTTCATGAAATTAAGATTTCTAATGTATTTGTTGAACACTTTAGGTCCACACGGAGCGGTCAGTTTTTTGATTGATTGATTTATTGATTGATTGATTGGTGCCATACAAACGAAGAGACATTATCAGACAACCTTAAAACCAGGCTTGGGTTTGATCAACCAGAGCTGGGGATAAAATGAAGAGACATCAGACAATCTTAAAACCAGGCTTGGGTATGATCAACCAGAGCTGGGAATAAAATGAAGAGACATCAGACAACCTTTCAACAAGTCTTAGGACCGAGGAACCATAGGATAACTTGAAATAAAGAGACATACTCAGACAACCTTAGAACCAGCCTTTGGACTGACTAACCAGTGGATTGGGTCCAATGACAAGGCATGTTCAGGCAGCTTTTGGACTGACTAACCAGGGGATTGGGTCCAATGACAAGGCATGTTCATGTAGCCTTTGGACTGACTAACCAGGGGATTGGGTCCAATGACAAGGCATGTTCAGGCAGCTTTTGGACTGACTAACCAGGGGATTGGGTCCAATGACAAGGCATGTTCATGCAGCCTTTGGACTGACTAACCAGGGGATTGGGTCCAATGACAAGGCATGTTCAGGCAGCTTTTGGACTGACTAGCCAGGGGATTGGGTCCAATGACAAGGCATGTTCAGGCATCCTTACAACTAGCATTAGGACTGAACAACCAGATAATGATAATGAAGATGATGGGGACTGCACAGGCCCACTCAACGTTTCTTTAGCCTGTGTGTTGTTCTCCATGTTCTAGAGCCACACAATAAAATGGAACCTACAATGGGGTTCAAGAATTATATCTTTATGTTGGACTTAATTTAAGCTCTTCTCGCGTTCGACATTCTTATTTTGATACTGGTATCCGCACCTTATAATTCGTCTATATAGCTTCCAAGATGTTTGAATGATTCCGCATCTTGTGGAAGTGTATTTCTAATGCAACTTCATTGTCACCAGTTGCAGCTATTCTAAAAAGTACACTTAGGCAACCAGTACCCGTCGTGTCGAATGACCATGGCCCCGTCCACGTCTGATGGCCGCGTCTCAGGCGGCCTGCAGTCCTATTGGAAAGGTGGCGATCTGTTTTAGCCGGGTGTTGCGATGGCAGCCTCCAGGACGAAATGAGCACGGCCTCTAGCAGCCACGAACCCCACCCTTACCACCACATAAACCCCAACCTCCACCCTACACCCCCTCCCTTCCAATCCCCCTTCCCCACAATTTACCGAAGCATATCGTGGACTAGGGCATCCCTTGAAAAGCGAACAGCGTGACCGAAGAGAGAGAGAGAGAGAGAGAGAGAGAGAGAGAGAGAGGCGACGGCGATCAGCAGTTGAGACAATAGTTGCAAGCTGATTACGTCCAACTACTTCACGCTTGGAAATCAGGTTGTGCCAGTTGATCCCGGAGACGCGCCTCTGGTTGCGCAAATGGAAGGCCTCGAGACGCTACCGGTTCCGCTGTAGCCGTGTTCAGGTCTCGGAGAATGGGGACGATGCAGGAGGAATAAATACGAAGCCTGGTCTCCAGGGAGAGCCTTCGCTGGGACCAAATTCTGAACTTTTTCTGGTCTTAAATCCTCCATCCCGCTACTATAAATCGTTTTCTGTTCTATAACGTTCTTCCAAACGCAGATAGCTACTCCACACTAAGTAGGTTTTTGACCTGTATGAATGGCTGAATATGCAAAATTGGAAAGTCTTCTACATAAAAGCGGCTAGTCGTCTCATATGTCACGTTCTTCGTGTTGTTGTGTCGTCTCGTTTATCTACCGCCCGGTAACCTCCTGGAACCGGAAATCAGCAAATAAAAAATAACGACTGAGACGGAAATACATAAATGGCGCTCCGGAAGAAACCGAAAATTCAGTCTGATCGTAGGCCTGACGTGAGATCAATACATCATCAATAATCACGCGACTAAGCATGTGGACTCCAGCCTGAGTTATTTTGTTTAGAATTTAGAAAAGACTGTTAAAGAAAATTGATTATTAACTCTATAAATACTGACACGTCAAAATGATGTATGCCTCAGAAGTAGGTTACGCTTTAACGAATTAATCATCACAGGCATGCAGATGACACCGTTCTGCTGGCTGAAAGCAAACAAAAGCTGCAGGAATTGATGATTCAAGTAATGAATAAAAGACAGATGTATAGATTGGATATCAACTCCGAGAGAACGAAAACTGTAATAATTAACAAAGGGTGATTTAACTTAACGTCATTTTACTAGTTTAGAAGACTCTGTAGACATGTATGCAACCAGTTTCTTTTACGTTTCATTGCTCTAAAAGCTATGCGCCTTCAATCTATACTTAAATACATTAATTGTCCCTGCCTCCACTACTTCCTGTGGCAATGCATTGCATGCATGCATCACTTTCTGGCTACATAAATATTTCCTAAAATCTAATCTAGATCTTTCTTTAGTTTATTTGTAGCTATGCCCTCTTGTTCTTGTAGGTGGTTGTAGCTGTGACCTCTTGTTCTTGTAGGTGGTTGTAGCTGTGACCTCTTGTTCTTGTAGATGGTTGAATTAGAATTCTTCTAATGTCTAGGTGGGCCGGTTGTTCCGAGTCTTTCCTCATAATTGTATTTGTTCTGCAAATGTAAACGTGGAATCAAATACAAAAAACAGGTCAAGAACTTTAGCTGTCTTAGAAATGTAATCGCTGAAAATGGAATCTGCAAAAACGAAATTAAGAAGAGCATAGCTTTGGTCAAATTTACTTTCATCAACATCAGTCATATGTTGACATCTAAAGAAATCGTTCACAAATCACAAATCACAAATCTTGTGTTATGTACTCTCGTCTTTACTGTATGGAATACACACTCGGACAATGAACAAATAATTGCAGAAGATAATTATTTCATAAGAAAAAATGCACTGCTGATAAGGGCATGGCGTCTGTGTTCTTGAACAAGCTTTGGTAGTTTTAGCTCTACAGTACCATTTATCGATGTGTGCATGGATGTGTGTATGTATGTATGTATGTATGTATGTATGTATGTATGTATGTATGTAGGTATGTATGTAGGTATGTATGTATGTAGGTATGTATGTATGTATGTAGGTATGTATGTATGTATGTATGTATGTATGTAGGTATGTATGTATGTATGTAGGTATGTATGTAGGTATGTATGTAGGTATGTATGTAGGTATGTATGTATGTAGGTATGTATGTAGGTATGTATGTATGTATGTATGTACTATGGTATGGTATGTATGTATGTATGTGTATGCATGTATGTATGTATACATGCATGTGTGTGTGTGTATGTATGTATGTATGTATGTATGCATATTTGTGTGTGTATGAATATATGAATTTATGTATGTATGTATACATGGGGTCGCTGTGGTCGAGAGGTAAGGCACATATCTCAAAGCGATGAGCAAAATGGTGGTCAATCGAATCCCGCAAGTGTTAAGTAATCCCTCGTCTCAAGGGAGGTGAACCGAGAGTGCCTGCATCCTGAGTTACCTCCAGTCATCCTAACTTATGTCTTGCCACTGGTTTAAGGTAGCTCGAGACCAATGAGTGAGTTTGGCGAGCAACGCAGTCTCTAACTCGTTATAATCCAAATACAGCACAAGATACTCCATCGCTTGCAACGAGCATCTAACTTTAAAAAAAAAAATTAAATTTAAGTTGATTCTCGTAATATTTTCAAACCATATTATTTTCTGTCTTTCCGTAGGGTTCCGTACAAGGGGTAGTCCTCATACTATTTCTAATGTCATCATATCATATTGTATCTCTACTGGAAATATGTATTGCTTTTTTTCCAATATTGAATTTCACATGTTTTCTCTCATGTGTTGTGAATAAGGTGAAAGTTTTTTTCTCCTTCTTCCAACAAACAGCTAGGGCTAACAGAAGGCTTGCTTCTCTCGCAAAAATAGAAAATTTGGAACAAATATCGGGGATCTAAATCTGTACTTTTGCAGAGAGAAACAAGCTCTCTGCTACTCATACACGCATTAAAAATAACAAGCACCTATAGCTCTGTCCGAATTGCAGTAAGGTTGATGTCTATTTTTTCTAGCATTAATTGACCGAAAGTTTCCGACATTTTCCGACTCATTCCGAGGTCAGTGGAATTCACCTTTGCTTAGTGACGTCACAGCGAGCGTGGGGAAATTCTTGGCATTTCATAGCGGCCATTTTTGTAAGCATCTTCTGCTGTCTACCTTAAGCTGGTGGTCTAATGGCGTAACCTGACTTATACACAGTTTCCATATCTTGAACTAGTTTTCTAACAATTAAAGGTAAGTTTCAGTAACTTTAGCTAATTGCATTTTAATTTTTGACAACGTTTTTCTTCGCAATTAACGTGTGTTGTGCCCAGATAGTGCAACGGTACATCGGCGTCGATTCAGCTCAGCCTCATACCATTTTTATTAGTCACCGCGTTGATGGTAGTGGTCGAAGAAAAAGGGAATACAACTTAAAGTGACTGCGGGAACTAATTAAGCATTCAATAAGTTAAGAACATATAATTTTATTTGTAGAAATCAAGTTTAAAATTGAGTTTCTTGTTGATTATTCAAAGATATAGCGAGAGTTTTGATGTGAACATTTTGGAGAGAATGTTTGACCTACTTATTATTTGTGTAGGTGGAGTTAATTGAGCGTATTACTTTGACAGTTTTGTTTTCTTTGGTTACCTCCCCTCAATTTCGTTGGTCGCATTATCTGAGACTGCCGTCGAGGATAAAGTGATTGAGACTAACTCATAATATCCACTTAATTAAACCACGTTCTTATACGCTCAGCTGCAGAATTATATGTTGAGGTTAGAGTGCCGCTACAGATCTAATTGCATAATTCCATGTTTCGTTTTCTATTTATCTTTTGTGATGGACCAGTGAGAAGCAAATATGAAATATGACTTGACTTTGGAAAAACTGGGAAACAAAAATTTGCAAAATAACTTTGAGCGGTGGATCACTCGGCTCTTAGTCTATGACTAAATCCACTCTCATCCATAGGCCTAACTATTTAATTTTAATTGATTAATTATTGAAAATTATTTTCACAACTAACTGTTGCTGTTAGTAGTGTTAGTGTGTAACTCACCACGAATTATCAACGTTGGTAGTACTGATTAATTTAACTTAACTTAACGTCTTTAAACTGGTTCAGAGGACCCTGCAGAGTCTGTATACAACCAGTTACATTTACATCACCTTGCTCTAAAAGCTATGTGCATCCAATTTATTCTTAAATGCATTAACTGTCCCTGCCTCCACTACCTTCCCTGGCAATGCATTCCAAGCAGTCACCACTCTCTGACTAAAATAATATTTTCTAATATCTAATCTGGACCTCTTCTTAGTCAGCTTGTAGCTATGCCCTCTTGTTATTGTGAGTGGCTGTATTTTAAAAAACTTGTTATAGTCTAATTTATCCATTCCTCTGATCATCTTATAAACCTGTATTAAGTCACCATGAATTCTTCTCTCTTCTAGACACTAGGCCAGTTTTTCTGAGTCTTTCCTCATAACTGTAATTCTGGAATCCCACTATCATCTTTGTCGCTCTTTTTTGTATTCTTTCCAGCATGTTTATATCCCCTCTATGATAAGGACTCCACACCTGTACACAGTTCTCCAATCTAGGTCTAACTAATACTTTATACAGTTTGACTATCACTTCCTTGCTCCTTTGTTTAATATTTCTTTTTATCATACCTAACATTGCATTTGCCTTTTTCATTGCTACCTGAACTTGTTCACTCACCTTACCTGTTTGATCTATTATAACCCTGGGGTCCTTTTCCTTATCTATCTTTCTAATATTGTTCTGACGTCACTTAATAGCAAGTAGTTTCATTGTGAGAATTGAGACGTCACTTACAATCAGCTTAGCTGATTGCTTGGACCCTTAATAATTAGCTCACACAGCGCTCTTTTTGAAATCTTAATGTGTGAACAGTTCTTCTTCCTTTGGCCGGTTCTACATCAAACATTGAAATCAGAATGTAAGTTTGTGATTGCTTCTCCAATGTAAGTGTTAGATTGAATCTTCAAGATAAAATTAGGCTTATGATTTTGGAGGCATGAGTTTGTTGTTGTTTTTTGGGGGGAGGGAGAGATGGTGTTAAGGAAGTGCGCAGGGGGGGGGGGGGGGGGGGGGGGTAATTTAATTGTTCCAATAATGTTGTTTCTTTCATATTATGCTGTTCGATTGGCAGGTAGATGTTCTGAAAAGGCATTGCTAGTTTATCATAATTTTCTTATTTTTACAGGTAACAATCTACATCAAAGATATTGTCTCTCAAATACAAAATAATCAGAATTATAAAGGCTATAAAATAAAACTACTATATATTTGGGGAAAAATGATATACAATGAGCATACGGTATAAAACTTTCTTCAGATACTTACTAACAAATCCTTTGATATATAATAACCATCTATACAAAATACAATCATTTTCTATGTATGTTGCTCAGGATCAGGCTGCAGAACAAAGTGTCCAACTCTGGAATTCCTAGAGATACTAACATGTTGAGCATGCTTCTATACACTTCTGCAAATAGCTCGTCTAAGATGGACTGAGCATGTTGAGTGCATCCTCAAGCAGCTGTAATATGGTGAGCTCACAGCAAGCAGATGCTCTCCAAAAGGGCAGAAGAAACGCTACGGAGACTCCTTGAAAATTTATCTGAAAAGCTTCAACGTTGATGTCACCTCCTGGGAGATGCTTGCACTAAAACATACTACCTGGCACTCTAGTATCAGGGATGGTGCTCAGATTGCAGAGAGTATATCCATCAAGGAGGCTCAGTGAAAGTGTACTGCCCAAAAATGCAAAACGTATGAAGATTTCACAACCAGCTCCTCACACGTCATTCCAGGATTGGTATTTAAATCCATAAGAGAACACATTTCGCAGCAATAGTCTTATGCTGCTACCATCTTTGCTAGCGAATAGCAGCTATTATTAACTATTATACACAATACAATATAACAGTTTTATAATTTTCATCACTAACCATGCCAGATTAGTCAGGGAAGAATTACAAGTAAGAATGGATAAAGTGGATCATTAAGGACATCTTGCAACCACGTTTGAGTATAGAGACATATTCTCAACCAGTTTCTTGTAATTTCCTGCCCTGACATTCCTGAGGAAGTTAGGTGAGACCAGATGAAACATGTCTCAAGTTATTTTCTTGTCACCCTCAAGCAGCTTGTCTAGCATCCTGATCTCTGAAGAGTTTGCTGATCTGAGGACTGACAAAAATGTCCTCTTTAATTTTCTATTTGTTGAGTCGAGGGAATATGTCAGCAAAGTACTTGAGAGCTGATCAAGTACAGTCTATGGCTTTAACAAAGTTTTTCATCATACCGAGTCTGATGTGCAGATGATGTAGCAGAAATAAATGCATTTATGCCAGGTCCGAGTGCTGCACATTCTTCTCTGAACTCAAGAATACCTGCAACATGAATTATCTTCAATCGTCTCAACTGGTTGTCATACCACCGGTCCACGATGCTCAGAACTAGAAAGTAATGTAGATGACCAGCGCAATACCTTCCTAACTATAATTCAAATACAGTGCAAGTTACATCATCAAGACAAAAACCGTCTGATGATGTCACCATCTTCTCTTGTGATGGGCAACTAACTAACGAATGTTAGTTTTCACTCTGGCCTTCATAGTTTTTTTCTGAGGCCAGTCTCTCTTCACATAGTGTAAAGTCTTTTCTTCACTGCCCCACTCACATAAGAAACAACAGCACATTGTATATCACATCTGCAGACAATTCAACAGAGTCATATCCTTCCAGCTCACAATAGAGATGTTAGTCATACATATTGTATTGAAGACAGTTCAAGGGCTGTTTTAGGCTATCATAGGTTTCTTTCAATGCACACATTTCCAACTGGAATGGATGGAAGTCAGTTTCCATTATGCAGCAACAATAGCCTTGAGACTCAATTTAAGAGGAGTCTATGAATAGTTACCATTCGTGCAGATGATGTTTGATTCCTAGATCATTCACCAGGCCATCTACAATGGATCAGAACACAAGGTCATCTTCCTTTCCATAGTAAGGAGAAAACTGCTCTTGAAGGCTGCAAAATGAAGTAACTCTGATATTTTCCTTGAGAAGATTTCAACTGTTTAACTCCTGATCCAAGTAACTCCTCTTTGTCCTCGGACATCTGCAGATTACAAACATGATTGTTCAGTTCTTCTTGCATGACAATGGGTGACACAGATGATGCAACATGGCATGGATCATCAAGAAGCGTCAGTGGCTGCGGATATCCTAACGTTGGTTCGTCTCAATCCTCAATGTCTGACCTTATCGAAAATTGATTTTTGGCAACAGGAAATTCTTGAAGTCAAAATGTGAAGGTGAACTAGGCGTAAGGAGATATGCTGCTTTGATAGTGGAAATACAAAACTATTATAATATTTGTTAAACAGGTCTTTAGACTATGACATAGAAGACCTAATACACAATAACAGTGAAGAAACTGTTTTCAATGTCTTGTCTCAATCATTTTTTAAAATGTTATTTTTCATTAAACATAAATAGTATCAATTATAATAACAGCAACGAAATCATATTAGCAATGTCTCACTGTGCCTTTTAATGTTATTTTTATTATTTTTTTTTAAACAGATCTCAATCATCATTTTAACACAGATAACATAAGATATGAAAACATCCTAGAAAGTCTTTCATCAGGGCTACGGCGGATTGACATGCAGAACTACAGGGACCCTCCCCCTTACCCAGGTCACTCAAAACAGGTACATTTTCTTACTGTAAATTGTGCATGTAACTTTTAGGGACTGAAACATCGTTATGTTTAATGCAACTCTTATTCATGGGGATACATGTTGTTCATGCTTATTCCTGCATCATATATGGACGATAAAAACATATATAGTTAAAGGCTCGGCGACCGCATAAACCAAAACTTCTGTTGTGGTCACAAGGTCTTTGCTAATGACAAACTGAAATAGTTTCACAACAAAAACAAAGACAATGTACATTATGGCGGTATATTTGATTGGTTGGTTATTGATTCAGCAGCCTGTGGGCTCCTGCCCTTTGGCCCAATGACATGTAGTGGTATCTGCAAGTGTTTGTAAGCTGTAGTTTAGTTCCGTTCAGCGTGTTCCATTTGTTCGGAGGAAGAAGCTCTTTTCTAATACCAGTCATCTTAGAAAGAATAATCCCACCTGCTGGATTTATTCCAACATATATCAATCATTATTTCTTTAAACACAGATAACATAATATATGATGTTGTTACAGATCCAGCAGCATCCATGCTCTCGCCCTTCAGCCCAATACCAAATAATACTATCTGCACATGTTTGTTAGTTGTTTAGTACCATGCAAAGTGTTCCATTTATCTGGCCTTCGGAGGAAGAAGCATTTTCTTAACATCATTGAGCACCAAGCACTCAAAGAGATTATCAACAATTTCGTATGGGTGTGTACACAGCTGACAGTCTGGGGTGTGTGAGGTTAACACACTGCTTTCCTTAGAAATGTTCCAGTTGGCATCGGAAGGCATAGAAAGGACAGGCTCTGTAGAGGTCCCAATAACTGCAAGTTGTTCACTGCTTTCCGTAGAAATGTTCAAGTTTGTTTTGGAAGGCATAGAAAGGACATGCTCTATAGAGATCCAAATAACTGCTTTCCTTGGAAGCTATGGAGAAGCACACATGGTCATCACCAGTACCGCTCATGATCAAACTAAATCAATCAATGCCAGTTGCTTCTTTCAAAACATATGTCATTGAAAACCCTCCTTCAGCAGGTTTGTTGAGTTGCTCTCTCTACCTTACTCCAGTTGAAGTCCAGGGACTGAAGTTCATTTTTACAGCCTCTTCTCCAGATGTTTCTTGACCTACCCCTCTTCATCTGTGGATTATATGTTGGGGCCTACTTGGCCACATTTGATAGTGATTTCTGTAGAGTGCGTCTTATCCAACTTCATTTCCTATATTTGATCTGTTGCTCCACTGCTTGTTATTGATTCCTTTCCTGTTTCTAATTAATTCCTCGCCATTTCTTGCGAAGCTATACCCATTATCCTCCATAGACATTTATTAACGAATGACTGGAGTTTCTTCTGTATTGCCTTTATCCTTGCTCAATAAAGGAATACTGACTTGGATCAAACTATCTGGAGACACCAATAACCTTAAGCTGATCAGTGTTGTCTTTTGGTAAATACAAGTTGACATGTAAAACCAAATGAAGATACAGAACCACGTTTTCACTGTTTTGATTTCAACTCTGATTTTGGATTAACCGTTAGCTCAAGATAATTGAGAGCTTACTGCAAATTTGTTGTTTTATTACTGGGACCCGAAAGGGGAGCAAATAATAGTTGCACTGTAACCTGCCAAGCATGCCATAAGATGCAAGGCAACAAATGTGAATTGGGCATAGGGCTGGCTACCCCATCATGTAGAAACTTTAAGCCACAAAAATCTTCTTCTTTGTCGTTCATTCTCAAACTCCTGCTACCGAGCTCTAAAAAGGCCTTTGTAAGTAGTATTATGTAGTGCGGAAAACGGGTTGTGTTGTAGTTTACAGCTTGGCTGCAATATTTGCACCTTATGATCCGACATATCTGACTTCTATTATGCATTTTTTGACTACCGTGCCAGCCTTCCCTCTTCAATTCCATTTTCTTTAGCCAGTTTGCCCTGTTATCCAGGATCACCACATGGAGGTGGTGATTGGTCTTGGCAACTCTAGGTCACTGGTCCTGATACTAGCAGTCAGCTTTGGGTTGCTGACTGCTCAGCATCTTTATCCCTACAAAAATTTCAATATTTATGGAAAGGTCAACATTTTATGACTTGACCTGTATTTGTTTTTGGAAGACCTCTTCTCCACAGGGAACTGAAAAGGTTTTAATTGAATACACTATCGGTTTGCTTTTTTGTGTACTCTTTAGGTCTATTCCAACCAGCCAGGATTCCGCCAAAGCTTTTCTGGAAGTGAGACGAGCACAGATGTTTCTATTTCATCTAATGAAAACCTGGCTACCCTGCAACGTCAAGAACCCCAGGGAGAGGAAACGCAGACGACCTTTAACTACCATCTTGACCTCGGAAATACGGAAGGTAGCAGTTACAGCATTCTAGAGCGTTTGGGAATGCCTGCCAGTGCATTTGATTCATCTGGGAAGTTCTCTGGCTCCAATGTGTTAAGCCTGCCATCCCAGGACAGGTCATCACGGCAGCAAAATCAAACTGCAGTCATTTCTACTTCAGATAGCTTTGTGCTTTCTGATGCTTCCTCTCCACTGTATTGCCAAGGACATTTGACAATACCACAGTGGCATTTAGCAAATAAAGCATTGCATCTCCAAGGAAACTATACTCAGCAGCAGAATCATGAGACCACAACCAAGTTAGGGGAACATTTGCCCCCATCTTCGTTATCTGAAACCAAATCAGTATTCGCCTTAACGTCCTCCTCTGTAAGCACACACACTACGGTTAACCGAGATGGACTGGCAAACGTTTCATCTTACCCTTCATCCTCGGATCGGGTTGGGTCCGGAGAAGGAAGTAGTGGCGCAGGATCTGTACAGTCGTCATCCTCAAGTTATCAGTATTTATCTCCACGAGTGCCATTAATATCTACCTACCACCACCCCCACCCATACGTGAACACTCATTGGATAGTAGGCAGTGACGACTTCAACCTCAGCTCCTACCCCTCCTACTCAAGTTTTACCACCGCCTCCTTGGCTGCATACTCTCAATCGGGTGTCAAACCCACCTCTGCGGCAGGTGCCAACACGTACTCCGCCTCCCATGGTCAGTCTTCTTCATACCTCACTAATCTCCCTCCTCCACCGGAATACCCAGGAGGAACCAGAACAGCTCACACTTTATCTCCCATGTCAGAGAAGGCTGCAGATATCCGGACATGCAGATCTTATGAGGCAGTGGATAAAATGGGTGCCCCGAGATCGCATCCTGATTTGAGACTTTGTGCATCCAGTCCAGGCATTTTCATGCATGATGTTAAGTTTCATAGTCCACATAGGTAAGAGTTTTGCAGTTTTTTTTTTGTCTGTTCATTATTTTTCTTTTTTGTTCGTTCTCAAACTCTCTTTACCAAGCTCTGAAAAAAAGGGTTTTGCGAGTATCAGGATGTAGCCCAGAGAACGGAATGCGGTGTGTCGTAGTTTACAGCTTGACTGCGATATTTGCACCTTTCGGTCTGAGACATCTGACTTCAGCATGACATTTTTGGGTACCGGGTTAACCTTCCCAATTTGATCCCTTCTCCTTAGCCAGTCTGCCCTGCTGCAGCCTGGTATCCAGGATCAGCATGTGGAGGTGAAGAGTCTTGGCAGCTCTGGGTTGCTGGCCCTGACTCTAGCAGTCAGCTTTGGGTTACTGGCCACTACAGTTCATGCGTTGCTTAACATCTTGATGCTTATTCATTATTTGAATCTAGGGTTAGATCAGTTTGTATATCTGTATATTTGTTTAAGTATTCTTTTCATTGTTTGTTATGTATATCTGGTTATGTAACGTTTTTTGTCTTTTGGCATTATTATTCTTTCAGTTACAATTTAATTTTTTTTAGTTGTTTATAAAAATTGTAATGTTTTAACATGTGTGATTAAAAAACTTTTCTAATTGGCATAATTAATTCCGGATACAGCAGGAAGTTGCTAGGCACAGGTTGATTTCTGAACTTAATGTACATGTAGCCTGAGCCACATCTGACTTACTCATCAGGTTTGTTTGTAGTAGTACTTTGTCCTTACGTATGTCAACTGTATTTGCCACATTGTTATGACGGAAAAAAAATTGATCAACATACATGTTAAATGTCTTAATTGCCTGAAATTCTGTGAAACATGAGTAAAACATTACTGAAGATAAATAGGTCTCAAGTACATAATATAATGTGGGAACAACTCAAAAATAAAAACGCAGAAAGAAAAGAAATACAGGCATGCCACACTCATATGCCATCCTTCTTGGATGATTAGTTATTGATCCAGCTGCCTGTATACCCCTGCCCTTTAGTTCAATGCTATATAGTGCTATCTGCAAGAAATTGGGAGTTTTAGTTTTGTTCCATAAAGTGTGTTCCATGTGTTTGGCCTCGGAGGAAGATGTAGAGCACTCAAAAAGAACGTGTTCAACAGTTTTATTGGTATGTGTGCATAGCAATCACTGGAGTTTGCTGTGGTTGGATTCTGTTTAAGTGGCTGTTAAGTTATATGTGTTGAGTATGAATCCAGGAAATAGTGCTTTGATCTCTCATTTTCATGAGCTTGATGTTGTCTTTAGGATTGTGGGATATGTTTGTAGGTCTCTGTCCCATTTGTGCCCATCTGTTCGGCCACACCTCTTTGTTTGAAGTTTTCTATAATTATTTGTATGGTTGTTGATGTGTATTGTTGTTCTTGATTTGATCTCATCTTAGTCAGTCTGTCTGCTTTGTCATGTTATAGCCAGGTGCTTCTGAGTGGCCAATGATCTACTGCACAACTACTCTGACTTTGTGTGATGTAATAAGTGTTTAGTATCTAGGGATATCTTGGCAAGTTCATACTTACAATGCAGTGGCCGTTAAGCCTACTCTTTTTAATTTCCAACTGCCAATGGATTTTTAATGTGCGCGACTCTGCACATGGACATCTTATCTCTACTACCAAAGATATCCTGGGATATACAAAAAAAACCTGGTCTCCACCGCGATTTTAATCCGTGACCTCCAGCACTCAAGACAGACGTCTTACCACTCAGAAATAAGATTGCATCTCTTCACACAAGGACACAGCGAATGAGATGTAAGAAACACTACATAGGCATGGATTGAAACTGACAACATCCACACAGATGGCACAAGACGTAAGATTGCATCTCTCCACATGTGGGTACATCAGATGAGATGAAAGAAACACTACATAGACATGGATTGAAACTGACAACAGCCACACAGATGGCACAATAAAGATTGCTACTTTGTGGCGCAAAGACAAAGAGAAGCAAACTATTGTAACACTGTAACTTATTAGGCTTGTCGTAAGAGGCAACTAAGGTAGACTGGGCATGTGTCAGGTTACCCCATCCTGCAAAAACTTGCAAAAACATAGATATAGACAGGTCAACTATTCAGTCAAGCTGTAAACTAGCGACATAATGCATTCCGTTCTCTGGACTACATCCTGCTGCTTGCAAAGCCCTGTTCAGGGCTTGGTAGCGGGAGAGATTGAGAACGAACGCAGAAGAAGAAGAAGACAGCTCACGTTTGATGACTTGGCATGTATTTGTTGAAGACCTGTGCTCCACATAGAGCTGGAAAAGTTTTGATTGATGACTTGGTACTTCTAAGGGTAGGAAGGAGCAGGTGGGATTGGGAATAAAGCGTAACATCAGGGTCAGGTGAAACATATAATCAAGACCCCACCTCACATCCATGTCAGGCTCCCTAAAACCCCATACTGGTGAGCTTACTGAGAAGTCTCACATTGCACTATAGCCAGGAGGACATTAGTTCACTTTCTCAAGTACGCTTCAGGATGTAAGAAGAGCCACTGTAACCCACTAGCAAAGAAACATCAAGATTTGAATTTACCTACTTAACGTCTTTATACAGGTTTAGAAGACTCTACAGAGTCCTATACAATCAGTTTCTTGGAGGGTGGTTAACCGATGTGCGAGTCCATCTTAATAAACTCAAACACTAGAGCAAAGTAGACCCACAGCCTGTTAGGCGGCATCTATGCTGCTTTTAACACACCACTTAACCATGGCCGGTGTTATGCCATGTCACACAGTTATTCGCCTCTTACGACATGCTCTCTGTGGGGCAGTGGTGCTATTCTTGTCTTTGTCATAGACAAAGACCCTGGCAGACCACTCAGTAATTGGTACTGACAAACCCTTAATGTGAAACAGTGCTACAACCACTGTAGAAGGTAATTATAGAGGGGTGTACTTGGTACTGACAGACTAGAGTGGCTCTCACAACAGCAACACCAGGAAATAGAAGATGCCTACCAGGAACAGAAACACACAGTAGCGGTTTGGGTGGACCTGGAAAAGGCATTTGACAAAGTCTGGAAAGAGGGACTTAGAGTCAAGTTAAGAAGAAGTGAAGTTTGTGGGAAAATGTACAAAGTGGATCAACCACTACCTCAAAAACAGAACGGCCAGAGTTCAAGAACAAGGGCAGAAGAGCAAAAAGGTGACACTTGAGCAGGGAGTACCCCAAGGGGGAGTACTGTCACCCACACTCTTCCTGGTGTATTTAATGACATTACAGAGAATATACCAAGAAGAGTCCATAGCTCAATGTTTGCAGACGATCTGGCTATGTGGACCTCTGAAAAGAATCTCACCATAGCAAGAAATCGGATGCAGCAGGCCCTAACATCGCTGGAAGAGTGGGCGAACTCATAGCTGGTCAAAATAAACGAGGAAAAAACGACATGTACAATATTCTCGCTATCAATCAAACCCCAAAAGACCAAATTAAGTCTAAACGGCAAATACCTGCAGCCAAACGACAACCCAAACTACCTGCAAGTCACATTTGATCGGCGCATGACATGGAAAAGTCAGATCGAGAGAAACCGAATGAGAGCCAGAGAAAGAATGGCAATCATGAGGAAACTTGCTGGCACAAGCTGGGGAGCAGGCGAAAGTATACTAAAGAAACTGTACACTGGAAGAGTGAGACCAGTTCTCGAGTATGGCATTGCGGCATGGACAACAGCAGTAAAGGCGAACTTCGATAAAATTAGCAAACTCCAAAACCAAGACATGAGAGTTATAACAGGAGGCATGAAGTCAACGCCAATTGTAGAACTCGAAAAGATTACAAAACTGCAATCCATGACCGACAGAAGAGACTGCAGAGCCCAGCTGCAGTCAGAGAAACTCAGAAGACTGACTGACCATCTAATGCACCAGAGACTAAACAATTTCGGAAATGGGAAACTAAAGCGATGAAACTTTACAGAAATAGCCAAAGCAAAGATGCACGAAAACCCCATGAACGCACTAACACCAAAGCCCATCCCTACTGTATGAAAACCTACCTGGAGGCAGCATATATTTCCAGAGGTGGTAGAAAAGATACCAGGTATTGGAAACAAAAACTGCCAGTCTGAATAAGAAAGAAGAGATACTACCCTGAGTTACATAACAGAAAACTACCCAAGCATGGACTGGACCCATGCATACACCGACGGTTCCGTAACAAATACAACACAGAACGGAGGGGCAGGAGCATTTCTGAACCTACCAAATGGCAGAAAAATAACACTGTCATTCGCTACTGGGAAATACACAAGCAATTTCAGAGCGAAGGCAGAGGCACTGAGCGGCAGTGGAAGAAATGGTGACAGGTAAAAGGAATGAAAGCCACATAGTCCTGCTTACAGATGCTCTGGCCGTAGTCACAGCACTAAAAAGCCAGAAAAAAACTTAACTTAATGATTTAAGAGCAGTATTCTGTCAACTATGCCAGCAGTTCGCACCAAAAAGGGTAGTGGTGCAGTGGGTTCCATCTCACTGCAACATCCAAGGCAACGAGGAGGCAGACAGACTGGCAAAAGAAGTTGCAAAACTACCACAACCAGATACTAGTATGACATACGAAGAGTCAAAACGGCTTATTAGAGCTAGATATATGACCAAGTGGGAAACCGAACAAACTGGCTACACCAAAAACGATGCCTATTACCAGTTGAACAGAAGAGAGCAAGTCGTGGTCTTCAGACTTCGCACTGGCCACAATAGACTGAGGTACCACCTATTCAACAAATTGAAGATAGGTGGCACCGACGAATGCCCATGTCATACCGGGAGAATGACCGCAGAGCATTTGCTGCAAAACTGCCCGACATACGAGGATCCGAGAGAGCAGATGTGGCCATCACCAGTGGCAACACTAGACAAGCTCTATGGCAGTGTCGACAGCCTCAGGATGACCGCTGCCTTTTTCGATAAAATAATGGTTACTGTCTGACTGCGTACGATGATGAAGAAGAAGAAGACAACAGCAACAAAGGGAGATGAAAGAAACACCTCAGAGGTATGGATTGGAAGTAACAACAGCACATAGGTGACACAAAAAAAAGATTAAATCTGCCCTTGTCATAAGTGGGCAGATCAGATGAGATTATTTCAGTGGGGTTTAGGGTTTCTTATTTGCAAAACTTTCTATCAACAGAAGTGCCAATAACAGTGCGGATGATGCTGATCAGATATCCATTGCTGGCAGGGCTAGTCACATGGTTGAAATGTTGAGTGAAGAAAACAGAGCTCTAAGGGAGGAAGTGGCTGTAGCGGCTGTCAAAGTAGCCAAGTTACAGAAGGTAAGTGACTTCTACTTCGCTCGTCCTGAAAAGGACGTTTTATTACGTCAATGTCTCTCGCATTTGAGTTAAGTGCTGTTGGGGATAACTTTATTTGGGGGTAGGTTACAGTGACGCTCATCACACCCAAAAGCATATTTGAGAAGGTGGTCTAGTGTTCCTCCTGGCTGTAGTGCAATTCGAGGTTTCTCAGTAAGCTCACCGCTATGGGTATCACAGTTCCGACCCCCACCTGATTAAGTAGACTGCCAATAACAGTCTGTTTCCATGGAAAACTGCTTGAGACTAGGTGTGGTCTAGATCATTTTTTCTTACCTAACCCCGACTAACATAGTCTGATCTGTATGTTTTGTCTGGCTGGATGTTAGTCTCCTCTCCCCTTGTTAACACGTAATTTACAGCGAGGCTGCAATATCTGCGTCTTTCAGCCTAACACATCCAGTTTCAGCACAGCACATTTTTAGGACTGAGTTTGCCTTCTCTCATTGATCCATGTTCTCTCAGTCAGGCTGTTCTGATGTAGCCTGTTCCCAGGGCCGCCTCTCGGAGGCGAAATAGGTCTTGGGCAGCTCTGGTTTGCTGACTTGGACATAAGAGTGATATTCACCCTTGTGTTACTGAAGTCCAAAAAGGAAAGAAAAGAATAGAAGTGGTCAAGTAGGGATGAACATGGAACTGGGTCCCCATATGGTGTTCATACCTTGTCACACCTCGTTTCACCCTCAACTCAACCAGTCACACCAAGGACGTAGAGTCTGGATCAACTCCCGAATATTCTGGATTAACCTAGACACTCGCTCTGTCAAGTGGGACATTCATACAGAAAGTCTGCAGGAAATTCTCAGGTAGCTTCATCCATTCTTCACCTTGTCATATGTAAGCCAACGCACACACCATTTGCACATCAGCCTCAGCCTGACCTATCCATGATTGTCCCATTACAAGTCCTGTGCTTTTCGTCTTCTGTAACCCCTCATGCAACGGATGGCCGTCGTTCACGCTGTGGGATTCAGGCAGCAGATGCGTCAGGCCCGGGCTCACTTCCACCCATTCATTTAAATTGTTTTATCTGCAGCTGAAGGTATGTTACCGTAATTACTAAGTTGTCAATATAAAAACCTTGCAGCTTCCTGTGGAGCACAGGTCTTCAGCAAATACATGCCAAATCATCCTGTTCTAGGCCATCCGTTTCAGCTCTGTCTTCCCTGCTACCTTTATGTTTGTCTCGATCTCTCTTCTCTGTGTGTTTTGGTCTGCCTCTACTTCTTTTGTCTTATGGATTCCAGAACAGAGACTGTCTTGTAATATTATCAGCTAGTTTCATTAATGGATGTCCTATCCAACAACTGCACCTTCTCCTCACCTCATGTTGCACCGATATCTATCAGATTCTTAAAGAGTCTCACATTAGTGATCTTATCATACCAGTTAACTTAACTTGTCTTTATACTGGTTTAGACGACTCTGCAGTCTCAATATAACATTCACTTGATCTAGAAATAGCTATGCACATCCAATTTATTATTGAATGCATTAATTACCCTACCTCAACTATTTCCTGTGGCAATTCTTTTCATCTACTCTACACCGGCACCAATCTATGAAAGTCTGTAGCATTTTGGGTGTTATTAATTAAATCTGAAGATCCTGAGAACATGCAAATTCCCTGTGGCAATGTACGGGTGCAAGATATGGTCTATGACACAAGTATCAAGGAAGAAAATTGAAGCGTTCGAAACAAAATGTTACAGAAGAATCCTAAAAATTCCTTGGATAAAGAAAGTGACAAAAAAACCACCCTAGACGACCTCAATGTTGAAGAAAACTGGCTGATAAAGACACTAAGTTGAGTTATTATCTGTATCTGTGCCTCCTACTTTGTCTATATTGCTACCAAGATATATAGTATCTGATTGTCCTTAGTTGCATTTATTCTCATAATCTTAGTTGTTTTTCCTCCAGGTATGGTATCTCATTTCACTATAAAGCGGGCATTTCTGTAGAATGTGTTAAGGATTCTGGCCTCTATTGGACACTCATCTGTGTATGAGAACCTTAGTCGGTATGGATGCTTTAGTAGTCTGCAGTGACCAGTTCTCAGACTAAATAAGGTAGTTTGTTGATTGCTTTTGAGTTAGTGAATTGGGTCTGGTCTACTGCTTATGTACATGTCTTCTCTTCATTGGTGTATGAACTGGTTTCTGATGATGTTCCTGATCTCTCTGTATGGTACTTGATGAGTATATTATGCCTTTCTGCTGCCATCTTTTGCTAGAGCAACAGCTCTCTCATTTCCTGTGACTCTGCAGTGGAAGGGTAGCCATTGGAGCGTTATTGTTGAGGATCTCTGGAGTTTTCATAATACTGGGCGCTCAAAAAAGATGGTGTTCAACAGTTTCGTAAGAATGTGTGCACAGCTGGCACTCTGGTGTCTGTTGTGATTGGATTTTGTTCAAATGACTGACTTTAGTTGCATATGTTGAGTTCACAGGAAAAGTTACTTTGATCTCTCCTTTTCAGGAGGTTGATGTTGTATTTTAGATTGCCAAATGTTTGAAGATCTCTCTCACAGTATTATCCATTGCCCATGTCTTCAACCACACCTATTTGTTTGAAATGTTCAATAGTTGTTTGACTGTATGGTTGTTGGTGTGTGTTGTTGTTGTTGTTTGTCTGCCTTGTCATTGTCAGGTGTATTTAAGTGATCAGGGAACCATTGAAAAACTATTCTGACTTCTTGGGATGTGATAAGCTGATTGGTACCTAGGGATATTTGGGCAAGTTCAGACTTACAAGGATCACCATCTTCTAGAGCTTGAAGGGCAGACAATGAGCCTGTAAGTTTTAGGCCTTTGATGGGAACGCAACAACTACAGTCTTCAAGTGGTACAGCGCTATTTTCAGTACTGTAATGTCAGCTTCATAGTTAGAACATATCTCCTCACTTCAACAGCTTATCACCACTTTAACAGCTTATCATATTTTATGTCTGGGTATGTTTTGTAGACTCCAAATTCCGTACGGATTACAGAATGAAAATCAGCATACAGAAAAATGAAGTTATGACGATTGCCAGAAAAGAAATAGGAACAAAAATATTTATACAATACCAACAAGTAAAATAGGTGAAAAATTTCACGTACCTGGTTAACATAATCTCAGCAGATGTCAAAGGAGACACTGAAATCCAGCACAGATATAATAAAGCAAGTCAAATCATTTGGCAAATGTCCTCGATATTACAATGCAAACAGGGGACAATGGATACAAAATGAACACTATACAACATGATATTCCTATATACGTTGTGCTATCAGTGCCAAAATTGGATATTGACAAACAAAGATAAAAGAAACATTGTAACAACAGAGATGAAATGCCTGCGCAGAATGCTTGGAGTATCAAGAATGAATAGAATCAGAAATAAAGATATTAGGAGACAAGTAGGTACAACACCAGTGCTAGACATCATCAAGAGATAACATTACCAAATGGTTCGACCACATGACATGCAAACACCATATAGTATCCCTCAGAAAGCTTTGCTATACAGATACAGTGGTTACAAATGCTCACCATGCAAAAGATGGATAGCAGAAATAACAGAAGCAGTAGAGTTTCCCGTGTGCAAAGTACATACTAGGGCCCGGTCAAGAAACCTCTTTATAACCTGACACTGAAAGGCACAAGCAGGGCATAAGAAAAAAAGAAAGATATCCCGTTCTAATGGTGGTCTTAAAAGCAGACACATAAGATTAGACATGTATCCATAAAGTGATCCCTCTGCTCTTCATTATCAATCAATCTAAATGAGGCTTTCATGTGTATTCTGTTTTCTCACTTCCATTTTTTTGTGCTCACTGATCTGCAGTCTTGTCTATATTGCTACCAAAGTTATTGATCTGTTTGTCTGCTTCGTGACATGTGTTGTTTGTGTTCTTGAGTACACATATTGTATGTTTCATATGTGGTTCCTCAGTTTGAGATGGAGATCCAGAAAGTCCATGAGTCCCATGAATCTCTGGTGAAGTCCTCCCAAAAACAAGAAGCACTGTGGCTAGCAATGAAGAGAAAGCTGGAAGAGAGGATCAAGGATCTGGAGTCCACCAAGGCAGAGGGAGGTTAGTAGATATTAAAAGAAAGCAAGTCAGAGGAACAGGTGTCTTGGTGTTTGGGATGCAGAAGGACATGAGGTTTAGTAGATGGGTCTCTAGTTAAAGAAAGATAGTCAGAGGAATGGGTGGTTGGGATGCATGAGGCTTAGTAGATGGGTCTCTAGTTAAAGAAAGATAGTCAGAGGAATGGGTGGTTGGGATGCATGAGGTTTAGTAGATGGGTCTCTAGTTAAAGAAAGATAGTCAGAGGAATGGGTGGTTGGGATGCATGAGGTTTAGTAGATGGGTCTCTAGTTAAAGAAAGATAGTCAGAGGAATGGGTGGTTGGGATGCAGGAGGTTTAGTAGATGGGTCTCTAGTTAAAGAAAGATAGTCAGAGGAATGGGTGGTTGGGATGCATGAGGCTTAGTAGATGGGTCTCTAGTTAAAGAAAGATAGTCAGAGGAATGGGCGGTTGGGATGCATGAGGCTTAGTAGATGGGTCTCTAGTTAAAGAAAGATAGTCAGAGGAATGGGTGGTTGGGATGCATGAGGTTTAGTAGATGGGTCTCTAGTTAAAGAAAGATAGTCAGAGGAATGGGTGGTTGGGATGCATGAGGTTTAGTAGATGGGTCTCTAGTTAAAGAAAGATAGTCAGAGGAATGGGTGGTTGGGATGCATGAGGTTTAGTAGATGGGTCTCTAGTTAAAGAAAGATAGTCAGAGGAACAATTGGTTGGGATGCAGGAGGACATGCGGTTCCTGTTCTATCTTTTTAATATTGTTGTCGACCATTCTGTAATCATGTTCCATATTGGATCCACCTATGTGGATGACTACATTTATCTACATTAAACTTCATTTGCCAGCTCTCGGACTGTTCTTGAATTTTATTTAAATCTGATCTCAATTTATTCACCTCTGCTTTAGATGAGACACTACTGCATAGTTTTGTGTCATGTGTCATTCTCGATAGTCACCAGAAGCTCTTCTTCTTAATGAATGCATAGACCTGCCACTACTTCTGTTGCCGCTGGGATTCCACAGCACAGACTGTTAAAGAATTATGTTAATTGGTTTCCTTAATGTATGGCTTATCCAACACACAATATCTTCTCTTCACATCATGTACCACCGGTATCTGTCCAGCTGTTCCCCACTGATCCACATTAATGACTTTGTCTATATCATTTCAATCCCTCTATTCTACATAAACACCCATTCATATCTGTACCTTTGTTTTAGAGCCATACAAGAATATGGACTTTACATTGGAGCCGAAGATTTGTATTTTTACGTTGGATTTAATTACTAATGAGTAATTAATGTAACTAGAGGTTAGAAGTTAGAGATGAGTGAGCAAGTTAAGGTAGCAGTGACAAAGGCAAATGCAATGTTAGGTATGATAAAAAGAAATATTAAACATAGGAATAAGGAAGTGATAGTCAAACTGTATAAAGCTTTAGTTAGACCTAGATTGGAGTACTGTGTACAGGTGTGGAGTCCTTATCATAGAGGAGATATAAACATGCTGGAAATAATACAAAAAAGAGCGACAAAGATGATAGTGGAATTCCAGAATTACAGTTATGAGGAAAGACTCAGAAAAACCGGCCTACAGTGTCTAGAAGAGAGAAGATTTTGTGGTGACTTAATACAGGTTTATAAGATGATCAGAGTAATTGATAAATTAGACTATAACAAGTTTTTTTTAAATACAGCCACCCACAATAACAAGAGGGCATAGCTACAAACTGACTTAAGAGAGGTCCAGATTAGATATAGGAAATATTTTTTTAGTCAGAGAGTGGTGTCTGCTTGGAATGCATTGCCAGGGGAGGTAGTGGAGGCAGGGACAGTTAATGCATTTAAGAATAAATTGTATGCGCATAGCTTTTAGAGCAAGGTGATGTAAATGTAACTGGTTGTATACAGACTCTGAAGGGTCTTCTAAACCAGTATAAATACGTTAAGTTAAGGATGAATAGACTTGCAAGACGTGGTGAGAAGCGAAGATCTATGGGAAAGAAGCTAACAACAACCAATAGAGCAGCAGATCAACTATATGAATTGGGGTTGGATAGGACGGACGCTGCTGAAAGTACCATCAAATGTGGCCAGACAGGCTCTGACATGGAATCCTTGGGGAAAAGATGAAGAGTGTTAGACCAAGAAACACCCGAAGAAGAGACTGTGAATATGAGATTCGGTGCCTGGACCTCAACTGGAGAGAGACAAAACGGACAGCTCAAGATCAAACTCCCTGAAAGGAGTGATGGGCATCAATTGGTTGATTGATTGATTGATTACTTAAGATTTGCATTGGTCACAATCCAATGAAAACAACTCCCACCTTTCATATCTTCAATCTGTATCTGTACCTCCCTTTTTATCTATAACTGCTATCAATCAAACCATTTTAAGCTTCCTGCTGAGCATGTTTTCAACAAATACACACCAAGTCATCAAATGTTGACCTGTCCAAATCGATTTAAGTTTTTGGGGCTTAAAATTTCTACAGAAGGGAGTAGCCAGCCCCCATGCCAGCCCTCCTTAGTTACTTCTTATAACATGCCTGGCAGGTTACAGTATTACTCTTCTTTGCTCCCTATTCGGGCCCCGGCAAAATCTGTAGTAGCTTTTAGAGCAAGGTGATGTAAATGTAACTGGTTGTATACAGACTCTGCAGGGTCTTCTAAACCAGTATAAAGACGTTAAGTTAAGTTAAGACTAGCTCTATAAAGAAAGTCTCTAAAACTATATACGCGACTCGGTATGTGCTTAGAGACAGTGACATGGATGAAGTTTTTCCTAGATGGCAATATCTGCTATGGTAAAGTTCATCCTGGGTGAGAAGAAAGGGACCACTTGAGTCCAAGGCTTAAAAAAAAGACAGAGGAGATGGTGAACTTGAATACATCAAAATCATATACTCTGAGAAAAAGAAGAAAACAGATGCAAACCAAAAACAACTATCATACCATAGACCTGTAGGGACAGATCACCATTCTTCGTCTCAGGACAGGGCACAACAGACTGAATGAACTCATATATACAGACTCTGTAGAGTTTCTAAACCAGTATAAAAAAGTTACTTTGAGTTCAACTTAAAACTGCATGGAGTTAAAGAGGTCTCGTAGTTACACCACTGCCATCAGGAGTCAAACCTGCTTCAATGACGCCATAGAAACGGCGTTGCAAAGAAAGCAGGCTACATGATAAGCATGCCTGTAAATAGATGGACACTTAAAAGTGACGTCACGGTAATCCTACATCTAAAATCGTTGCCCCGGACATCCACCAATGAGATGGAGAGATGGCCTGAGACTAAAGATTGATCCAGCATGGTACTTTAAGGCAAAAGACAGAAATGAGTTTATAGACGACATTTGGCTGCCTAGCATAGGGCACATACTGTGCTTGAGTGAACACCAGCATTACAGTTGAGAGGAATTGCAGACAATGGTCGAGTTTATCACGGGGACTTGTCTTACGGTAAAACATGAAAGATGAAATTGCAAGAAGAAGAAGAAGAAAAAGAGGACGAAAAAGAAGAAACTGTGAAGTGCAAGAACCATCATTGTGAGAGATTTCTGTATTTACTTAGTGATAACATGTTCGTTTATCACTGCTATGCCCTCTCTAGCTGATACTCAGGTACCCATTTACAGCCGGGCAGATTAGATTAATACAGCATTCATAGGCTGGTATTCAAACCCTGGCCCTATGCGGCTACAGACAAGCTCCCAACCTCCTCTTCCACACTTTCCGTTATGGAAATGCACCCTTGTTTTTTTTTATCTATTCACTCTCATTCCTGAACCACACCAAAAAAAAATTTTTTTTTAAACTTTCGCAAAAATGAAGTCAAGAATTATGATACTATGCCGTAAAAACCAAAAGAAAACTCCAGCTATGACTCACCTTTCTCCATCTCAAGAATTTCTAGACTTGGCACCTGAGCGTGGGAAACTCAAATTGGCACAGGTAGGAGCAGCATTCTGAAAGAGGGGAGGGAAGAAGGGGGGGAAAAACATAACATCGGCATTTTGGAATTTTGTTCGATGGGATTGACAGAGGCGGGGGAAGCAAGCATAAGGATGGGAATTATGTTCTGTTCATTTTTTGTTTGTTCTTGTTCCATTTTCGTTCTTGCTGTGTTACCGGGCCTGAAAGGGGAGCAAAGAATAGTAACGTTGAAACCTGCCAGGTGTGTTGTAATACTAATAGGAATAGGTGATTAAGGAGGGCTGGACATAGGGTTTGCTACTTTTACTTCCTCCCACAACAGTATGTTCGGAGCTACACATTCTGAGTTAGCTCTTGATAATGCTTTTTTGGTAGCGCGTTACAGTGGCTCTTGTCAATTTTTTTCCGGAGATCCCTCGGTTCATCGCTGGAGCTACAAAGTTTGTGCTTTATGCAATGCTCTCGACCCATCTGCCGAGAGAGAGAATTTTAAAAAAAATCTTTTTCTTAAAATGGCTCTTATTACAAGCTTTTATCACATGCTATTACTTAACATAACGTGACCTGTTTGTCTGTTTGCATGGACTTGTATTTCTATTAAAATAACCAACTTCCCCATAACCCAGAGAGCTAAAATTGTGTACACAGAATCTACTAGTGCGACCTGTTAATCTATCAGATTTTTGACGAATGATGGCCAGGTCATTCAAGGACTTTTACTGAAAAACGTAGATAAAAAAAAAATTTGCTTGTTATATACTGAGAGTGACTGATTAGCGCAGTGGTAGAGCACTCTATTTTCATGGGAAAAATATGGGGTTCCTCTCACATTACCGGCAGCTTCAGTCAACCCAGCTGTAAATAGGTACCTGACTTGCGGTTAGGGAAGGAGACGACTGCAATGAAGGGAACGGGCCACTCCACCTCACAAGCTGAGGCTTTGTAGTATACTGGTCTCCAACACTTTATTCCTAACCAGTGGTTAAGTCTGCTGAAGTACTTCCTTTACCTTTTTTATACTTTGAGGGGGGGGGGGGGGGGGGGGGGGGGGGGTCTTCGAGTGTGGCAAGGGCATGAATAGCACCACTACCCCACAGAGAGCATGCCGTAAGAGGCGACTAACTGTGTGAAATGGCATAACATTAGGGAGTTTGTTAATAGCAGCATAGATGGCGTCTAGGCGTCTGCGGGTCTCCTTTGCTCTAGTGTTTGAGCCTATTAAGGTGGACTCCCACATTGGATAACCACCATCCGTTGCAGTTGTCCCAACACAACGGAGTAATAAGCTGCTAGAGCCAAGCCCGCTAAGCAGAAAATCCTTCTTCCGACTACATCCAGCTCATACCAGAGAAGTACAGGTCGACTAAGAATTATAACAGCGCAGAGGCAACATATTTTGATAAAACTATGGTAGAATACCAGCAAACTAACAAAAGTGAACATTTTGAGAACCAGTGTTTTTCCTGTGACAGCACACAGCTCTGACACATGGACAGTTACCCAAACCTCAAGGACAGCACACAGGTCTGATACATGGACAGTCACCCAAACCTCAAGGACAGCACACAGCTCTGATACAGGGACAGTTACCCAAACCTCAAGGACAGCACATGGCTCTGATACAGGGACAGTCACCCAAACCTCAAGGACAGCACATGGCTCTGATACATGGACAGTTACCCAAACCTCAAGGACAGCACATGGCTCTGATACAGGGACAGTCACCCAAACCTCAAGGACAGCACATGGCTCTGATACATGGACAGTCACCCAAACCTCAAGGACAGCACATGGCTCTGATACAGGGACAGTCACCCAAACCTCAAGGACAGCAGATGGCTCTGATACATGGACAGTCACCCAAACCTCAAGGACAGCACATGGCTCTGATACAGGGACAGTCACCCAAACCTCAAGGACAGCACATGGCTCTGATACAGGGACAGTCACCCAAACCTCAAGGACAGCACATGGCTCTGATACATGGACAGTTACCCAAACCTCAAGGACAGCACATGGCTCTGATACAGGGACAGTCACCCAAACCTCAAGGACAGCACATGGCTCTGATACATGGACAGTTACCCAAACCTCAAGGACAGCACATGGCTCTGATACATGGACAGTCACCCAAACCTCAAGGACAGCACATGGCTCTGATACATGGACAGTCACCCAAACCTCAAGGACAGCACATGGCTCTGATACATGGACAGTTACCCAAACCTCAAGGACAGCACATGGCTCTGATACATGAACAGTTACCCAAACCTCAAGGACAGCACACAGCTCTGATACATGAACAGTTACCCAAACCTCAAGGACAGCACATGGCTCTGATACATGGACAGTTACCCAAACCTCAAGGACAGCACACAGCTCTGATACATGAACAGTTACCCAAACCTCAAGGAAAAGAATCAAGTCCGTCTAGTCAGAATGTTATAAGAAGGTTTTCTGAATACCATGGACCAAAAAAAGTACAGAAAAATTGAATACTTTAGTCACATCAAAAGGCTCAATGGTCTTGAGGGAACAATGATGGAAGGTATGGTGCCAGGCAAGAGAGGCAGAGGGAAACCAAGAAGACGATGATACCAAGATGTAAAGAAAAGCTTAGGCATGACTCTGGAGCAGGCTGTAGATTTTGGAAAAAAGGTTGAGTTTCTTTCAGATCTGCTATGATGGGAACGTCATTTGCAAAAGATATGCCACATGATGATGATGCATTAAAGACTTAGAAAAAAACACAGACTTAGTGGTCAATCACTAAATCTTCTTGAATTTAGATTTTAGTTGACGGTATGGAAAATTAACCTTCACAAAAGTGAGCACAAAGTTAAAAAAAAGGCTGACGATCCCTGCTCTAACACTTCATCCCACAGCAGCATCTGCTTCGGCAGTACTTCACAAACATTTTATTTTGAGGGATTCAATCAATCAATCAATCAATGCCCGTCACACCTTTCAAGGCATAGAAAATTGACAGCCCTCCTCTAGCAAGTTTGATCTTGACCTGCCTTTTCTGTATCTCTCCAGTTGAGATCCAGGCAACAAAGTTATTTTCAGTCTTCTCTGGGTGTTTCTTGGTCTCTCTTCCTCTTTCTCTGTGATTTCCATGTGAGGGTCTGTCTAGCCATGTTTTATTGTGTTTCTGAAGTGTGTATCCTATCCAATGGGAAAAAAACCAAAGAAAAAAAATTGTAAAAGTTTATTAAAGTTAAGTTTAATCAAAATGTTAAAATGGGTATGGTCAGATACCGCACCAAGACGAAAACACAAACAAAACCTACATTACCACCAATAAGCCTTCATCGGGGACAACAAATAACAACAATACTAAACTAACAAATCAACATATAAGGACAAAATGGTCTACTTATCTGATAGTAGACCCAGTCTGTCTAAGCGACTGGTTGGGTCAGATTCTTGACTGAAAATCAAATCAATATCCAAACAAATTTAGTGCATTTGATTTGTTGCTCCACTGGTTGTTGGCTCTGAGACCCAATACCCTCCACAGACATTTAACTTAACTTCATTATGCTGGTTTAGAAAGCTCTACATAGTCTGTATACAACCAGTATATTCCACTCCACCAATACTAAAATAACTGTGATCATCCAATCTTTCTTTGAATGTATTAACTGACCCTGCCTCTACCGCAACCTGTGGCAAAACATTCCAAACATTCACCACTCTAACTAAAAAAAATATATTTCCTAATATCTTTTTCTTCTACGTTCGTTCTCAGTCTCCCGCTACCAAGCAGTGAATTGAGCTTTGCAAGTAGCAGGATGAATTCTGGAGACCGGAATGCGTTGTGTCCTTAGTTTACAGCTTGACTTCGATATTTTCACCTTTCAGTTTGACACATCCGTCTTCGGCAGATCCTAATATCTAATCTTTAAATAATTTGAAGCTGTGCCTTCTTTTTCTTGTTGCCAGTTGAACTTTGAAATTTATTGACGAGCAACTGAAGTTTTCTCTGTATTGCCTTAATCGTTCTCCACTTCTGCTCTGTACAGGCGTACTTACTTGACATTGAAATTAAAGTTTAATGGATTGGCAGGGATTTATACATTGCTTCATGGACGCATGCCCCATTTATTGATTATTGTGCTTGTTCAATTATTTTAAATTTGTATTCATTTTTTTTTTAATGGATGCTTAGTCAATTCTATGATTCTTATTACCATTTAATAATAACAGTTATATATGTTTTTTGTTTTAAAAAAGAAATTTGAATGGTTATTTTAAAAAATGTTAATCAGACCTAGCGGTTGCTATAGCTGAGAGATAAAGGTGTCTGCCTATCAAGAAATTAAAGCACGAAACTGTATTGCTTTGAATCTCACAACTTTCAAGCATCCCCTGGTGTCAAGGGAAGAGAGACCAGTGTCTAGTCATATTGGAGGAGGATGAAAAATGCGGATTCTATTGTAGACTCTTTGTATGTTAAAGAACCCATCATGATGTAGCATGTCCTTGGCAGAACATCGCTATCATCACAGCCATTCAATAGGAATCTCGATCAGCAGTCAGTCTACTCGCCTGCTCCATGTGCATGTTTAGGGTGTCAGGGGTTTATAATCCAGTTCTCTTCGACACTCAAATCTTGCAGGATGGCTTTATTTGTTTTTTCTTTATCCAAGATATTTTGAGGATTCTTTTGGAGCAATTTGTCTCGAAAGCCTCAATCTTCTTAATATTTGTGTGATGGTCCATGTCTCGCATCCGTACATTGCTACCAGGGAATACACATGTTCTGAGGATCTTCCATTTTAATTCTTTGTTAGTATTGTGCCACACATTTTGCATACTAATCAGTTTCTGCATTGCTATAGACAATCGTCTCCTTATTTTCCTTGCACAACCACCATCGTTTGTTATCAAAGAGCCAAGGTATTTAAAGTAATCCACGTGTTCAATTTCTTTATTTCCAATAGTGATCTTGGGTTTGGATCTGTGTGCACCAATGGACATTATCTTTGCTTTTTTTATATTCAGGAAAAGATTCTGGTCTTCACTGTGCTTCTGAATGGACGTAAGTTATTGTACTAGGCTCTCAACGCTGATTGAGAGCATAAAGAACCCATGGCATTTGAAAATCTATTAGAATAGACTGTTATCCTGTCTAGCCCAAATTCTAAAAAGTAATGAAGTTCCTACCCAATATGCAACCTACCTTCTCCCAGGCCTAGTAACCCGAAGATGTAAACATCGTAAAATAAAGAGCATACTACAGATAGCCTTCAACTACCTGGCAGCAAACATACTTTGCCTGTTTGAATACCAGGATTCCGAAGATTCCCAGTATGGGATCTAATAAACAAGAATATTAAACAAATATTGTCTTTTTATAGAAAATTATGTAGTTATATCAGGGTAAGTCAATAAATAGATTACAAATGGCTATTTAAAGGGGGAAAAAAACCACATGAGATATGAACTGTAAAACCATTTATTATTGATTTTACATTGTCGCTTATTTCTCAACATAATTTCTGGGCTACACACAATCTCTCTCACTGCTACAGATAGTCTTCATAAGGGCCACAGGCAGTCTTTATCAGGGCTACAGTCTTTGCCATGGCTACACACAGTCCCTCACAGGGCTACAGACAGTCATTCTCATGAATACAGAAAGTCTTTGTTAGGACTACAAACAGTTTCTGTCAGAGCTACAGTATACAAAACATTCTTCTCTGGCCTACAGACAGTTCTTCCATGGGTTACAGATAGTCCTCATGGCTATAGACAGTCCCTCCCATGGCTAAAGAAGTTTTTGTCAGGGCTACAGACAGTTGTTCCCAGGACTACAGATAGTCCTCACGGCTATAGACAGTCCCTCTCATGACTACACTACAGACTCCCTGTAAGGGTTGCAAGAGTTTCTCTCAAAGCTACAGACATTCCTTTGCATGGCTACAGAAGTCCTTATCAGGGCTGCAGACAGTTCCTACTATCTCTACAGGCAGTGCCTCTCATGGCTACAGAAGTCCTTATCAGGGCTGCAGACAGTTCCTACTATCTCTACAGGCAGTGCCTCTCATGACTACAGACAGTCCTTATCAGGGCTGCAGACAGTTCCTACTATCTCTACAGGCAGTGCCTCTCATGACTACAGACAGTCCTTGTCAGAGCTACACACATGCAATCTAATAATACCTGTTGGTTAAGGCATTTCCAGAACAGATATACACCCCAAGCTCTTTTTTTTGTATAGGATATGAATCAAAAATAACATTTGGCAAATTTAGGCTCATTCGTGCAATTAAATTTGTGTACAGGAGACAAGGAGAGCAGATTGAGGCTGGCAGACAAAGATGCAATGATTTCAAAGCTGTTGTCACAAAGTAAGTTTGTATCATCTGTTGAATAGTTTTATGTGATTGAAACACAAATAAAGCAGATACAAGAATCTAGGTATTTGGGAACTGTTTTTACTGAGGATGGCAGAATCGATAAAGATATAGAGATGAGAGGGCAGAGCACAAACACCGTCACATACCAGCTGTTTCCACTACTAAGACACCCCCAGATTTCCCTCCAAGCAAAAAAACAGATGATAAATAGTGTCTTCATCCCAACCCCATGTTATCAGGGCCAGACATGGGCATTGAATAAGGCCCAGTAACGAAAGTTAGCCACCTGCAAGATGCAGTGCCTACAAAAGGTCACTAACAGCACCATAAAGAGACAGAATCACAAATATGAGTATTCAGTAGAAGGTTGAACAATTCCCTGCTTAGAGTACATCGAGCAACAGAGAATGAAATGGTTTGGCCACATCGGGAGAATGCAACCAGACCATATTCTTCATGCAACGTTCTACATGAGAACATCAGGGAGAAGGGCGAGAGGAAAACCAAGGAAAATGTGAATAGACAGCATAAACGAGTCCTGCCGTAAGATGGAGAGCAATGCTACTCTGGCTGCAAGATAGACGAAAGACAAATACATAACTTGACACTGAGCCAGAACCCGGTAGAAAGTGAGACGACAAAAGAAGAAAAAAAATGTCTGGCTTGTTCATTCAGATTTGTTTTACATTTAGTTGAATTGATTATTTGTTTGTCTTTAGTGTTGATTACTTCACTTGACCTTTTCCTTTTTATTATTCTTCTCCTTCTTCGATGTCAGCTTTTATTTATCTAAAGGAAACAGTGGTTAGCCTGAGTCTGTTTATCTCCATAGAGCTTGTCCTGGAATGACATCGGAGATGACCACATGTGCTTTCTCTGTTCTGTCAGGGATCCTCACAAAAGCAATTTGTCTGCTTTTACAGTTTTTCTTTCTGCAGCAGTTTGTTTTACATGATGAGGGAGGTTGCTAGCCTAATGCACAACTCTCTTTATTAGTCACCTTTTACAAATGCACGGAGGTGTTCTAGTTCTGTTCTTTCCTTCGAAGTAAGGTGTCTCCAGATTCGCTTGAGGATTAAGTAGTGTATGAACTAATTTATCTCTTTAATATATCCTTATCTTAGAAGCATGTGAACTAATTTTATTTTTTATATATTCCCTAGTCTTATGAGTATGTAAACTAATTTTATCTCTTTTATATATCCTAGACTTAGTAGTATGGGAACTAATTTGATCTCATTTTACATAACATAGTATGTGAACTAATCGTAATCTCTTTTTACACATCCCAGACCATGACCTTTCATCATCGCGAGAGCAGCTGGAGGAAGAGAAATGTAGACTAACTTTGTCTCTTACTGAACAAAAATCCAGAGTGGACATTCTAGAAAATGCCTTACTGAATGCACAGACCAAGATTATGGCTCTGGATGATGAGGTGAGGAAATATAATTTATGAGGGCTCGAGTTATCTCATTCCGTATCAGCAGGGGTCTAGTCAGCTTGAATGACTGTGTGCAAAGACATTTAGTTGGGGAGTTTTCTACCTTAGGTGTTTATATAAATATGGTACAATTATAAATAGAAATAGCTATGGATCATTATAATCTTAAATGTAATTCCTTTGACTGTATAATCATAAACATAATTATTTTTGGCTCATTGTAATCATAAATATTTTTGCTTTTGGCTTGGTATTATTACAAATAAATTTGCTTTGGCAAATTATAATTCTAAATTCATAAATATAATTGCTTTTGGCTTTATTTCAGTTTCACAAAAACCGGGCAGATTCCAACAAAGTTGAGCAGTTGCAGAAAGCTCTGGCAAGTCTGAGGTCAGTCTCAGAGAAACAGCAGCACAAGGAAAAAGAAATGCGAGCTCACTTGGAGAAAGAGTTGGAAACGTACAGAACACAGGAAAAGGTGTGAAGACTAGTCAAGCATCATGGCTTACATTATTTTATGCAATTCTAACAATAACATTCAATAATGGCGGAAATGTTTACATTAATTTTTCAAAAAAAATTTAAAAGGTTTTATCAAACAATTTTTAAAAAAAGCAAAAATCCAAGTCAGAATCGAACCAGCGAATTAAGCCTTTTCTAAACTTCAGCGAAGGATGCAGGCCTTGGAGATGTGATGTTTCTGAAGATTTTTAAACATCACGTACAAAGATCGAGTTACAAATGAGAAAATACGAGATACAATTACAACAGCAATAGCGCCTTTTGAAGACCTCTTGGCAACTGTCAAAAAGAAGGAAACTCGAGATCAAATGGTCTTGCAAATATGATCCTGCACGTAAAGGTGCAATGCAGGCGACGAAGAGGCCATCCTAAAAAGAGGTGGGAGGACAACATAAAAGAATGGACCAATCTCCAACCAGAAGAGGCACAGGCAGCAGCCACTGACAGTGAAGGGGGGCATGGTGTTGTGAGGATATCTGCATGTGTGCCCCAACAACCTCACTAGTTACGGGATGACCTGACCTGAAACTTTCCACTACCAATTGAGATATCTCCTGAGGTTATTCAAATGTTTCTGGATTTGCTGTACTTTATATGTTTTCGTCCGAGTGGCCCACCGGGGTCTTTGTGTATGTGCCAAGGACAAGAATAGCACCTTTGCCCCACAGAGAGCATGTCATAAGAGGCGACTAACTGTGTGACATGGCATAGCACCGGCTATGGTTTGGTGGTTTGTTTAGAGCAGCATAGATGCCGCCTAACAGGCTGTGGGTCTATTTTGCTCTAATGTTAAAGATGGATTCGCACATCAGTTAACCACCCTCCGCGGCACCTGTCACAACACAGTGGAGTAATACGCAGCTCGAGCCTAGTCTGCTAAGCAGAAAATTCTCCTCCTGACTAAATCCAGATCCTACCAGAGCTGGGATCTGCACAGGGACATCTGCCCCTGTAGAAGTACTAAGACTAAAAAGAATAACTTTATGTTTAAGTTGTAAAATTGGTTTTTATAAAGTTTTCATGTTTTGTTCCTTAAGTCAATGCTAAATAGAGCTGGCTGCGTATAGCAGCACTATAGAACGAATGAGAATACTTGATTCTTCTAAAATATATCATATTAACACTCAGTGATACATATCACTCTGACTCACTTTGTGCTGCATAATTCACCAACTCAAAAAATACCCAAAATTATGGCTAAATCAAACTTGTATTTATTATCCATGTGTAATGTTCTTCTTCTTAAACTCTCACCACCAAGTCCTGAAAAGGGCTTTGCAAGTAGCAGGATGTAGTTCAGAGAACGGAATGCGTTGGGACGTAGTTTACAGCTTAACTGCGTTATTTGCACCTTTTGGTCCATCACATCTGACTTCAGCAGGCATTTTTTTTAGTACCGGGCTAGCCTTCCCCCTTTGATCCCTTCTCCTTGGCCAGTCTGCCCTGTTGCAGCATCTCCAGTATCACCACATGGAGGTGGAGAAGGGTATTGGCAGCTCTGGTTTGCTGGCCCTGACGCTAGCAGTCAGCTATGGGTCGCTGGCCCTGACGCTAGCAGTCAGCTATAGCTCATGTACTGCTCAGCATCTTGATTCCCATGTGTAATCGAGATGAATGATCATTGGTCTGATCAAATAATAAGTTATTTCTCAACTATTGGATGTCGAATGTCACAGATCGAAGGTATGTAGATGCGCAGAGACCAAAAAACACTCCAGCAGGGGATGCAATTCAAACGAATGCCTGATCACCCAATATATGACAGGATAAATCGCATGGGAAGAGGGAGATTAAAGAGAAACCACTTCATATCAAAAACAAAAGAACTTGCAAGAGCAGACCAAATCATAAGCCAGGCAGTGGTTAGAGATCTAAAACAAACATCCGAAATCCCACCATGGAAAAAAGCCAAGTCCCCTGAGATGGTAGAAACTATAGGGAAAAAGGGAACTCAGACAGATTCAGAAAGGAAATTTATCACAGAAGAATATCTTAGGAGAGTATACCCACCAGAAACATGGACACTCGTATATACAGATGACTCATCTAATAAAGCCACATCCAGTGGAGGGGTCTTTTACAGACTAAGGAATGGAGAAGAAAAAACTTGAGTATTAACAATGGTAACATATTCCAATAATTTCCGTGCAGAAGCAGAAGCTCCAAAGGCCGCAGCTGAGCTTGTAATCCAAGATAAAGATATCAACCAAGAAAAAATAGTATTCCTGACTGATGCCGCGTCAGTATTAGCAGCACTAAAACAACACAAAGATGAAGATGTCGAGCAATTTATGTTCTCCCTGACACAGCTCTCAGCAGAACATCCAAGGTTGGTCATACAGTGGATGCCATCCCACTGCAGTATTGAAGGCAATGAAGCTGCAGACAAATTAGCAAAGAGTGGAGGAGCATCCCCTCAAACAGACCTGAGTATCACACATAATGAAGGCCAAGACCATAATTAAAGCCAACTTCATGGTAAAATGGGCTGATCCACACCCCGACTTCCGTAAAGAAGACAGCTACTATAACTTAACTAGAGAAGAGCAAGTCATCATCTTCAAACTGAGAACTGGGCATAACAGACTCAAGGGTCATCTTTACAATAAAATGAGGATTGGGACAGATGACAGGTGCCAATTTGGGGAGCATATCATGACCTTGGAACACATCCTACAAAGCTGCACGCTCACGCAGAAGAAGAGAGAATAATACTGGCCTTGTGAGACAGATATGAGACAAAAGCTGTATGGAGATGAAACAGCCTTACAAACAACGGTGTCCTTTGTAAGAGAAACCGGAACCTTGATCTGAGGATGAACAAAGAAGAAGAAGAATGTTACAGAATTGGACTGATGTTTTTGTGTCATTGATGCTATTGTTGGTGTTGACCTACAATAGCTGACTGTGAAGGGTTAATGTAAATACTCTCTCTCTTTCTATCTCTCTCTCTCTCTCTCTCTCTCTCTCTCTCTCTCTCTCTCTCTCTGTAGTTAGTGAATTTCTTCATTTTATTTAAGTTGAGAACAGAAAACGTTTTTTTGTGATATCTGAAGGCTGGAACTGTGAAGAAAGTAGAATTTGGTTATGAAGATGTGAAGAGTGCTGGAACTCTGAGAAAGGTAGTCGAGGAGAAGGATGCAAAGATATCGCAGCTGGAGTCAGAAATGGCTGAGGTAAGTCGTATACTTAGTTTTATTTTTCAGTCCACTCATGCCCTGTGCAGGTGAAGTTTCCTCTGTTATCCCCGAAGTGCCAAGTCTGTCACAGTACTTGGAATCCGGTATTCAAACAGTCTGATGAAAAGGAAACCTAAGAATGATGCAATATAAGGACCGTTCAACATAAGAATCATGCAACATTGAGACCTTTCAACATATTTACCATACAACAGATGAACCTTTCAACATAAAAACCATGTAACAACAGATCTTTTCAACTTAAGAACTATGCAACATAGGGACCTTTCAACATAAAAAAACCATGCAACATAGGGGCATTTCAACATAAAATCCATGCAACATGGGGGCATTTCCACATAGAGCCATGCAACAGAGAGACCTTTCAACATAAGAATCATGCAACAGAGAGACCTTTCAACATAAGAACCATGAAAGAACATACCTTTCAACATAAGAACCATGCAACATAGAGACCTTTCAACATAAGAACCATGCAACAGAGAGACCTTTCAACATAAGAACCTTGCAACAGAGAGACCTTTCAATATAAGAACCATGAAACAACATAACTTTCAACATAAGAATCATGCAACAGAGAGACCTTTCAACATAAGAACCATGAAACAACATACCTTTCAACATAAGAACCATGCAACATAGAGACCTTTCAACATAATAACCATGCAACAGAGAGACCTTTCAACATAAGAACCATGAAATGTAGGAACTTCTCAACATAAGAACCATGCAACATAGTCACCTTTCCACATAAAAATCATGCAACAGAGAGACCTTTCAACATAAGAACCATGAAACGTAGAGACCTTTCAACATAAGAACCATGCAACAAAGGGACCTTTCAACAAATGAACTATGCAACATAGGAACCTTTTAACATAAGAACCATGCAACATAGGGACCTTTCAACATATGAACTATGCAACATAGGGACCTTTCAACATAAGAATCATGCAACATAGGGACCTTTCAGCAAAAGAATTATGCAATACAGTAACTGCCATGATAAAATATATTCTTTGTAAGCGACACAGAAGGCGAATACTACCATGCAAAACAGTATTCTTGTCAGGAACACTGAAATAAGGCACCTTGTTTAATAGAATCACTCGTCTTTATTTACAGCTGGAACAAAAATATGTGAAAGAGACGACGATCAGACGACTCAAAATGGAGGAGACGAGTCAGGCGCCAAAGTGAGTACTTCTTTGAAATCATAAAGGTAGGAGATTGTCAGATTTTCTTTTATCCTTATGAGAGATTGTCAGGGTGTCCTTGACCACTGTGAGGGATTGTTAAGATATTTCCTTTGTCCTCATCTTTATACTGGTTTAGAAGACTTGACAAAGTCTGTATACAAGAGTTTCTTGGAAGGTGGTTTTTACTGATGTTCGAGTTCATCGTGATAGACTCAAGCACTAGAGCTAAGTAGACCCGCAGCCAGTTAGGTGCCATCTATCACTGCTCTTAACAAACCACCTGGGGAAAGGTACAAATAACTTGGGTAGATTTTTAATTTGAATGTTGTCCGGGCAGCGACCGTTAAGCCAACTCTTTTTGATTTCCAACTGCCAAGGAATTTTTAACGTGCTCGACACTGAACACGAGAGTCTGATCTCACTACCCAGAGATCAGGGGAATTTTTACCAGAAGATCCATGTAAAAAAAATCCCGGTCGGTCTCCACCGTGATTGAAACCCGCGACCTCTGGTACCCGAGGCGGACACATTACCTCAAGACCACTGAGTAACCAGAGAGATTGTCAGGATTTCCTTTGTTATTGTGAGAGTTTGTCAGGCTTTTCCTTGTCCTTATGAGAGATTGCCAGAGTGTCCTTCATCCTCATGAGAGATTGTCAGGGTGTCCTTTGTTCTTATGAGAGATTGTCAGTGTTTCCTTTGTTCTAATGAGAGATTGTCAGGGTGTCCTTTGTTCTTATGAGAGATTGTCAGGGTGTCCTTTGTTCTTATGAGAGATTGTCAGGGTGTTCTTATGAGAGATTGTCAGGGTGTCCTTTGTTCTTATGAGAGATTGTCAGGGTGTCCTTTGTTCTTATGAGAGATTGTCAGGGTGTCCTTTGTTCTTATGAGAGATTGTCAGGGTGTCCTTTGTTCTTATGAGAGATTGTCAGGGTGTTCTTATGAGAGATTGTCAGGGTGTCCTTTGTTCTTATTAGAGATTGTCAGGGTGTCCATTGTTCTTATGAGAGATTGTCAGGGTGTCCTTTGTTCTTATGAGAGATTGTCAGGGTGTTCTTATGAGAGATTGTCAGGGTGTCTTTTGTTCTTATGAGAGATTGTCAGGGTGTCCTTTGTCCTTATGAGAGATTGTCAGGGTGTCCTTTGTTCTTATGAGAGATTGTCAGGGTGTCCTTTGTCCTTATGAGAGATTGTCAGGGTGTCCTTTGTTCTTATGAGAGATTGTCAGGGTGTCCTTTATTCTTATGAGAGATTGTCAGGGTGTCCTTTGTTCTTATGAGAGATTGTCAGGGTGTCTTTTGTTCTTATGAGAGATTGTCAGGGTGTCTTTTGTTCTTATGAGAGATTGTCAGGGTGTCCTTTGTTCTTATGAGAGATTGTCAGGGTTTCCTTTGTCCTTATGAGAGATTGCCAGGGTTTCCTTTGTCTTTATGAGAGATTGTCAGGGTTTCCTTTGTCGTTATGAGAGATTGTCAGGGTTTTCTTTGTCCTTGTGAGAGACTGTCAGGGTTTCCTTAATCTTTATAATCATATCACTTGTGTAGGGGGATAACTAATAAGTGTACACGTGGAGTGTACAAATGGATGAATGCTGCCTAACATTTGAGATGGGGAATGGGATCAAGATGCTGAGTAGCGGATGAGCTGCAGTGGTCAGCGACCCATAGCTGACTGCTAGCGTAAGGGCCAGCGAACCATAGCTACCAAGACCCTTCTACAGCTCCACACGATGATCCTGGATAACAGACTGCAGCAATGCAGACTGGGTAAGGAGGAGGGATCGAAGAAGGAATGCTAACCCGGTACTCAAAAAATGCTTGCTGAAGTCGGATGTGTTGGACCAAAAGATGCAAATATCGCAGCTAAGCTGTACACAACGCATTCCGTTCTCTGGACTACATTCTGCAACTTACCCTTTCAGGGTTTGGTAGTGGGAGATTGAGAACGAACGAAGAAGAAAAAGAAGAAGATAGGGAATAACTTGACTTAACGTCATTATGCTGGTTTAGAAGCATGTGTCATGGGCATGTTGCTAACCGGGCAGGGCCTAATCTTTCCCGGGCAATATGTTGGTCATTATTGGCCTGTATGTACATTTCCCAGCCACACCAAACCTGGTGCTGTCAGTAACAAAACAGTACGAAGAGCACCAATCTCCTGAAATTTTGCCATGTGCACCGGACAGTGGAAATACGATACAGGGTAACCGAAACACTATTTAAAACAGCCGATGATCATGTCAGGATTACTGAAGGAGCAAAACACTACAAAATGAACAAACTAATCCAAATGAAAAACCATAACCTGTTTCTGTGGACACAAGTGTAAGTCATCAACTAGTAGGAATACAGTCAAATCCGTTGCCTGGCTGTATCCGTAATACACTAAAACATGATAGCAAGATTATGCCCGCGTGATGTTAGGCGCCATCTTGCTGCTCTGAACAGTTCCCCCTGCAGAAAAAGAAAACTGCAAATACTTTTCCCTTCAGTCCAAATCATCCCTCAAATGTGCAGTTTGTAGTCCTCGTGCTTCATTCGATGTAGGATCTAGGGTTACCCACTGTACAATTCCCACTACCCAATGGCTGGTTTTTTGTCTAGAACTGCAAAGTTTCACAGTACAACATCAAGAGCTGGCACTCACTGCTAGTGGATCAAATCAAGTTAACTCAAACCAAACCAACTTTACCTTTCTTCATTGGTTTTGTTTTTTAACCAAGCAAAAGATATATTATTTTCTTTTCTTCTTTTTCTTCTTCTTCCTCCTCCTTCTTTTTATTATATTCTTCATCTTCTTCTTCTGCATTCATAAAAGTATGTTTGTTATGTTGTGCTTCAGTTTTCAGCAAGGCTGCGAAATCTGCACATTTTGGCCTGCCAAATCCGATTTCAGCACATCATTTTTCCAAGAAAAGAAGACATTTAACCAAGCAATAAGGAAAGTTGACCAAACGAAAGACAGCTATTACTGTCTTGATCGAGCAGAACAAGTGATCATGTTCCGCTTGAGAATGGGACACAACAGATTGAATAGCCATTTACACTGGCTAAAATTGGCTCCATCGCCAATGTGTGTGTGCGGGCAGGCAGCACAGACATCTGAACATATCCTTCAAGACTTGTGTATGCTTAACCAATTGCATACTGAGCACTGGCCCACTGAGACAACTATCCACACAAAACTGTTTGGAAGCCCCAAAGAACTCTCCACTGCAGCAATCTGTATCCAGAGAGCTGGATTTCAGGTGTAGACGTAACAAGAAAAAGCAAGGCGAACAAGGAGAGGATGAGCACATCGTTTTTGGGACAGAATTTGACTTCCCTTTTTGATCCCTAATCTCTTAATCAGGCTGCATGGTTGCAGTCTGCTTTCAGGGCCACCATTTGGATGCAAAATAGGGTCTTGGTTGGTTATGGGTCACTTATACTGATGCAAGCAGCCAGCGGCTCATGCTGCACGGTTGCGCCTATTTTACTTTGAGACCTTCTTCTTCTTCTTCTTCTTCTTCTTCTTCTTCATACGCTGTCAGATGTCAACCTGTATTTGTCGAAGAAAGCAGCTGTCATCCTGAGGCTGTCGACACTGCCATTGAGCTTGTCTAGTGTTGGCACTGGTGATGGCCACATGTGCTTTCTCTGGTCCTAGTATGTCGGGCAGTTTTGCAGCAGATGTTCAGCGGTCATTTTCCCAGTACCACAAGTGCATTCGTCAGTGCCACCTATCTTCAGTTTATTGAATAGATGGTACCTCAGTCCGTTGTGGCCTGTGCGGAGTCTGAAGACCACGACCTGCGCTCTTCTGTTCAACTGGTAATAGGCATCATTTTTTGTGTAGCCAGTATGTTCTGTTTCCCATTTGGCCATGTATCTGGCCCTAATAAGCATTTTGGACTCTTCGTAGGACTTTGAGACCAAATTTCTTGTGTATTACTTTCTCGTGGTAACTCATGCTCATTTTCACATAATACTACTTGACAGAGAAGTGCGTCTGGCTGCGTTAGAGAAGAACTCTTCAGATATGGACAAGCTGATCGAAGAGGTCAAGACAGAGAAGTTGAAACACATGGAGGAGCTTCACCAGTCGCAGAGAACGGTTGCTGAGCTGGAAGCAAAGTAAGCAGTTCCACTGTCTGTCCAAAACCAATATTTATGTCTCTAAGTTTGTTCAATCCATTTTAAAGTATTCTCTGTCTAGTATGTACTGCGACACTATCCCTGGTGTCGTCCACATTGGCTGGCATTTATAACTTAACGTCTTTATCCTCTGCAGAGAAAGCGAATGAAAGAAGAATACTCTGCAGAGTCTGTATACAACCAGTTTTGTTTACATTTCCTTGCTCTAAAAACTATGCGCATCCAATCTATTCTTGAATGCATCAATTGTCCCTGCCTCCACTACTTCCTGTGGCAATGCATTGCAAGCATTCACCATTCTCTGACTATAAAAAAATATTTCCCAATATCTAATCTTGACTTTTCTTTAGTTAATTTGTAGATATGCCCTCTTGTTCTTGTTGGTGGTTGTATTTTGAAAAACTTGTTATAGTCTAATTTTTATCATTTCTGTTGATTATCTTACAAACCTGTATTGTCACCAAGAATTCTTGTCTTTTCTAGACACTAAGGACTGTTTTTCTGAGTCTTTTCTAATAACTATAATTCTGTAATCCCACTATCAGTTTTGTCGCTCTTCTTTGTATCCTTTCCAGCATGTTCCTCTATCATAAGGACTCCAATCTAGGTCTTCTTCTTCTTCTGCATTAATTCTCAATCTCCTGCTACCAAGCCCTGAATAGGGCTTTGCAAGTAGCAGGAAGTAGTTCAGAGAGCAGAATGCGTTGTGCCGCTAGTTTACAGCTTGACTGTGATATTTGCACCTATCTGTCCGACACATCCATCTTCAGTAGGCTGGAATCTAGGTCTAACTATTGCCTTATACAGTTTGACAATCATTTCCTTGCTTCTATGTTTAATATTTCTTTTTATCACACCTAGCATTACATTTGCCTATTTTCACTGCTACCAGAACATGTCCACTCAGGTTACCTGTATGATCGATTATAACTCCTAGGTCGCTTTCCTTTTCTATCTTGCAAATATTATTGTCATATCATCATTTCTAATATCATCAGACAACTCAGAATTGATACAGACAAGGGGAATCAGACTATCTAATTAAAACAAAGCAGTGAGCAGGTTTTGGAGGCAGTAGAAAGTGTCTCACCATTGAAAAGTCATGCATGCATTTGGAAAGTCAGTAATAACTTTGAGATTTGTTCACACGTCACCAAAGATACAGTACAGTGAATGAGCTGACAACAGCCATAACCAGCTGCTTGCATCGAGGGGAACGAACCAAGACCCTATTCCGTCTCCAAGCAGCAGCATTCGAAACAGGCTGCACTAATGGGGTCTGGCTAAGAGTAAAAATGAATCGCAGTGGGAAGGCAAACCTAGTACATAAAATAAGCCCGCTGAAATCGGATGGGTCATGCCGAAATATGTAGATATCGCATCCTCGCTGCAAACTACAACACAACATCCTTTTCATTACAAACGCCGAAGAAGAAACAGCTCATCAGATGTTCTATCTGGATACTGTTATGTAAACTCCAAATCCAGCTTTAAAGGTGGTCTTAAAAGCAGACTCATTAGTATGTATATGTATCCATTCTTCTGGGTAGACACTTTGAGGTGGGATTGTTCCGAACAGTTTGTCCATGTTAACCAGAACATTGTATAGTTAACCCAACCATAAATAATTCCCTACATTAAATGTGTCTGGGTGGAAGGAATAGATATCTATGTTGCTTGGCTGAACGGTATAGATATCTATGTAACCTGGCTGGAAGGTATACATATCTCTGCTGCCTGACTGAAAGGTATAAATATCTCTGTTGTCTGGCTGAAAAGTATAGATATCTCTTTTGGCTGAACAAAAGGTATAGATATCTCTGTTGGCTGAATGAAAGATATAGATATCTTTGTTGCCTGGCTGAAAGATATAGATATTGCTGTATTTTACATATATAAAATAACATTTGCAAATAAAACGAAAGGTGAATATATCTCTGTTGTCTTGCTGAACAGTATAGATATCTCTGTTGGCTGAACGGAAGATATAGATATCTCTGTTGGCTGAACAAAAGGTGTAGATATCTCTGTTGCCTGGCTGAAAGATATAGATATCGCTGTATGCTACATATAAAATAACATTTGAAAATAAAACAACAAAGAGGGAGAAGAAATGTTTATTTTTTTACATAATTCTTATCTCCCTACAGGGTGAAGCAACTACAAACCCATCTGGTGGAAAAGGAGGTCATGGTGAAGGTGTTCCAGCGTTCTCCTCTGGCTATGGCCAGGAGTTCAAGTCTCCATGCTCTGTGTCACTCGTCCCTCCACTCTCCTCGGCCGTCGCTCATCTCATCTCATATTAGGACTGGCAGCACTCAAGCATCCGAAAGCTCAACATACAGAGAGTTTGCCACAATCAGGCATGTTAAATCTGGTAAGATGCCCTTTTTCTTTTCTGTAAGTTAGAAGGTCGATGGGACACCACATCTTGCTGTGTTATGAATTGTGTTGCCTCTTCTGTATGTCTGTCACCAGTGATAGTTTGATTTTTTTTACTTATGCTGCTAAGTGTTGTGGGGAACTTTAGTTGTCTGTTCTGCATTGCGTTAAGTGTGTTGCGTTGCATTGGTCATTGTAACCTGTGTCGTTGCACAATCACTCTAATGTCATCTATCCACCCCCTTACACTGTAGTCAGATTTGCCACCATTGTAAGCCATTATTGGAAGTGGATGAAAGTGCATTCTCATGATATGGCCAAGGCAGCATATTTTTTTTGCTTGGAAATGTACTTATGCAAAAGATAAAGGGTTGACCATATTTTGAATGTCTTCATTTCGCACGTCTGTCTTTCCTGGTAACACGGATAACCTTCCTCAAACCAGTAATACTTCTCCATAACCTAGGAGATCATTGGAGCACCAATCTCTCTATATTACAAATTGTGTGTTTCCACCATTGTGTTCATTGTGTGGTGTAATATTTATTTCATATGTTACATTTCATCCTGCTCAATGCTCGATGCCATGCATTCCAGTCGGTTTTTGTTGTCTATGTCATTGACTGCTGTAGGCCACTGACATCTAGTCAACTATCATCTTACTGTCAATATTACTAGCATTTTCTATACACAGCCCATTCTCGTGCAGAAAATCTATGAAAACCAAGTTCAAGCATCCCCTTGTCAAGGGGCACCCTATTTACAAGTAAAGGTGGAGGTACAGGAAGTGGTGCTGCAGCCGGTAAAACCAGCGAAACCTGATCAGTACTGGCTCTCTGATCAGGAAAGAGATGACTAATGACAAACCCAGATCCATTAACCCAGACTTAACTTAGCTTTACTATACTGGTTTAGAAGGCTCTACAGAGTCTGTATACAACCAGTTTATTTCACTCCACGGATACCGAAAATACTGTGAGCATCCAATCTATTTTTGAATGCATTAACTGACTCTTCTTTCACTACATCCGGCAGCAATGCATTCCAAGAATTCACCACTCTTTGGCTAAAAAAATATTTCCTAATATCTAATCTAGACCTGTCTTTAAACCTTTTGTAGCTGTGCTGTCTTGTTCGTGTAGCCGGTTGTACTTTGAAAAACTTGAAGTCTAATTTATCCTTTCCATTTATTAATTTATACACTTGTATTAAGTGATCTTGAATTCGTCTTTGTTTGAGACACTGAAGACCAGTTATTTTTAGTCTTTCCTTATAACTATAATTCTGAAACCCTGCGATCATTTTTGTAGCTCTTCTTTGTACCCTTTTCATCATGTTCATATCCACTCTATTATATGGACTCCACACCTGAACACAGTACTTCAATTTAGGTCTCAGTAATGATTTATATAACTTGACTATTACTTCCTTGCTCTTTACGTGAAATGTTTCGCTTTATCATGCCCAACATGGCATTAGCCCTTTTCACTGCCACCTGGATTTGTTACCGCACCTTTCTTGTATGATCTATTATAACTCCTAGGTCTCTTTGCTGTTTTATTGTCCTAATATTGTTTTCTCCCATTCTGTAATTATATTCATTATTGTATCTTCCCATGTGGATGACCCCTCCAGGAGTCAGAATGGTTACGCAGGGGAGACTGGGGTGGGCGTACATAAACATTCCATTTGTCCGCTGGTCACTTTGTGATGGAAAGACATGACTGGATTGAGAAACTGGTTGTCTGCAGACTATGCAGAGTTTTCTGAGGGTCGCTGTGGTTGAGAGGTCAGGCACTCACCTCTCAAACTGTTGAACGAAAACAGTAGGCAATCAAATCCCACACGTTTTCAAGTGACACCTGGTCTCAAGGGAGGTGGGACCAGCATGTTTGCATGCTGAGTTACCTCCTGTCGTCTTGCCACTGGCTGAAGGTTTCTTCAGGACCAGAGAGTGAAGTTGATGTCCAGCTCAGTTTCTTCCTCTCCATAATCCAAATATAGCGCAAGTTACATCATCAAAACAAATCTGTCTGCTAATGACTTCCGATGGAAAACTAACTAACTTACTAGAATTGTGTGCATAGGTTTCTAATTTTACATAATTCATAGATAAAATCGTGTATAGGTAATGACTCAGTGACCGCACCAGGACAAAAACGAAAACGATACCTACATGGCAGCCACTTGACCTTCATCGTGGACAAAGAACAAACAAAAACAGGTAACATATTACAACAAAAGCAATACATATGTAAAATGATCAGTTCGGGATCAAAATGCTGAGCAGCGCATGAGCTGCAGTGGTCAGCGACCCATAGCTGCCAAGACCCTTCTACTCCTCCACGCGGTGATCCTGGATAACAGGCTGCAGAAGGGCAGACTGGCTAAGGAGAAGGGATCGAAGAGGGAATGCTAACCCGGTACTAAAAAAATGCTTGCTGACGTCGGATGTGTTGGACCAAAAGGTGCAAATATCGCAGTCAAGCTGTAAACTACGACACAACACATTCCATTCTCTGGACTACATTCTGCTACTTAAGCCCTTTCAGAGTTTGGTAGTGGGAGATTGAGAACGAACGAAGCCAAGCCAGACCTCCATTAACGCTGCAGCTTTGATTTATTTAGTCATTTCACATCATGTAATGGGGAGTAATAAGGGACGCCAGCGGCAGAGATGTGTCATTGGCTTCTGTGAATCTATGACCTGGCAAAGAATGGTAATCGATGTATAAGAATATATGTTTTGTGATCTCCTCACAGGCAGTACAAACATTGTAGAACTAGGCCGCAAGATGTCCATGGAGGATGACCTGCTGTCAAAAATGAAGTACCTGAATTCAGACGTAAGAACAAGTAGATTACAGTATCATTTAGAAAATAGTTAGTGCTTGGTTGTTAGCTGGGGCGTAAGAAGAGGTAGATTATAATATCATTCAGATAGTAGTTAGTGCAGGTTGTTAATTGAGACGTAAGATGGTAGTTAGTCAATCAATCAATCAAAGATCTGTCAGCTCCCTGTGGAGCATAGGTCCTTAACAAATACTCACTGTCTTCCTATTATGAGCCATCTGAGCAAATTCTGTCAACGTCTTGTTTTCTGCCTTTACATTTGCCTCCAGTTCCCTCATCCATGAGTGTCTCGGTCTTCCACCACGTCTCTTGGCCTGTGGATTCCAGAACAGTGCTGGTAATGTTATCCACTGGTTTCCGTAATGTGTGGTCTATCCATCGCCTCCTCCATATTTCATGCTCTCCTGGTATTTGTCCTGTTTTTCCCATCAATTTCACGTTGATGATCTTGTCGTACCATTTCCACCATTATATTTTGCGCAGGCAACCATATGCGAAAGTCTGTACACTTTTCATAGTATCTGTGTTATCCTCCATGTTTCAACATACTGACCAGTACTCGTATCAGGGTCAGGCACAATACACTGACCAGTACTCGTATCAGGGTCAGGCACAATACACTGACCAGTACTCGTATCAGGGTCAGGCACAATACACTGACCAGTACTCGTATCAGGGTCAGGCACAATACACTGACCAGTACTCGTATCAGGGTCAGGCACAATACACTGACCAGTACTCGTATCAGGGTCAGGCACAATACACTGACCAGTACTCGTATCAGGGTCAGGCACAATACACTGACCAGTACTCGTATCAGGGTCAGGCACAATACACTGACCAGTACTCGTATCAGGGTCAGGCACAATACACTGACCAGTACTCATATCAGGGTCAGGCACAATACACTGACCAGTACTCGTATCAGGGTCAGGCACAATACACTGACCAGTACTCGTATCAGGGTCAGGCACAATACACTGACCAAGACCACAACCTCTCTTCCACGTAGCGTTCCCTGGAAAGTGGCTGTTTTCAAGCCAGACTGGCTGATGAGATGTGTGTCAATGTGATCCCCGTAGTAATGAGCGCCAAGCATATCACAACTGCCTGAAGAACCGCGGCCCACCTTCATCAGTATGCTTGGGATGTGTGAGGAAAACTACTGCAACCCGCCACTTAACGTCCTTTTCATGGCGCACAAAAGAGTAAACGTACTTATTGTGGGCATTAAACAACAACAACAATATTACTTCTACGTAACCAAACTAAACAGATCTGCCTAAGAAAAATCTGCTGTAACACCTTAACTTCATCACCCTCAATAATGGAATAGCCTTCAAATCCGAGTGAAAAATGAGAAGAAATCATTTCAAAATTCTCTTTCAAATCAAGTCATTGTTTTACTTTAAACAAGTGGACCGAAGTTGCCTAGTTTTTAATATTCAATTGCACATGTTCAGGCCTGTTTCTATAGAATTAACCCAGAAGTTTATACAAAATACTATTGTCACTATTGATTGGCAAATTTAATTTATTCACTCCCAAATATTTTGGACCTCTGGACACAATTTATTTCTTATAACTTAACTTAACTTAACGTCTTTATACTGGTTTAGAAGACCCTGCAGAGTCTGTATACAACCAGTTACATTTACATCACCTTGCTCTAAAAGCTATGTGCATCCAATTTATTCTTAAATGCATTAACTGTCCCTGCCTCCACTACCTCCCCTGGCAATGCATTCCAAGCAGTCACCACTCTCTGACTAAAAAAATATTTCCTAACATCTAATCTGGACCTCTTCTTAGTCAGCTTGTAGCTATGCCCTCTTGTTATTGTGGGTGGCTGTATTTTAAAAAACTTGTTATAGTCTAATTTATCCATTCCTCTGATCATCTTATAAACCTGTATTAAGTCACCATGAATTCTTCTCTCTTCTAGACACTGTAGGCCAGTTTTTCTGAGTCTTTCCTCATAACTAATTCTGGAATCCCACTATCATCTTTGTCGCTCTTTTTTGTATTCTTTCCAGCATGTTTATATGCCCTCTATGATAAGGACTCCACACCTGTACACAGTACTCCAATCTAGGTCTAACTAAAGCTTTATACAGTTTGACTATCACTTCCTTGCTCCTTTGTTTAATATTTCTTTTTATCATACCTAACATTGCATTTGCCTTTTTCACTGCTACCTTAACTTGCTCACTCACCTTTCCTGTATGATCTATTATAACCCCTAGGTCCCTTTCCTTATCTATCTTTCTAATATTGTTCAATCCCATTGTGTAATTATGTTCCATATTGGATCTACCCATATGGATGGCTGTACATTTATCTACAATAAACTCCATTTGCCAGCTTACAGACCATTCTCGAATTTTATCTAAATCCGACCTCAATATGTCCACCCATGCTTTAGATGAGACACTACTGCATAGTTTTGTGTCATCAGCAAATTTTGCAATCCTTGATCCCATATCAATGTCCAAATCATTTATATATATCAAGAACAACATTGGTCCCAAAACCGAGCCCTGTGGCACACCACTTTTCACTTCACACCACTCAGAGTACTCCTTATTTATGCACACCTCTGCCTTCTTCCCGTTAACCAATTTTCAATCCATTTGGCAACTTCCCCACCTATTCCATCAGATTTTAACTTTTGAAATAATCTTTGATGAGGTACTCTATCAAAGGTCTTTGCAAAGTCTAGATAAATAACGTCCACTGGCTCCCCTTTATCTGATAGTTGTCCATCACAAGTGATGAAGACCACTCTCTTTGTTCAGCCGTGTGGACAGTCGTATCACTTGCTGTGTTGATAGTTTGTCCATCACAAGTGATGAAGACCACAGTCGTATCTCTTGCTGTGTCCGCTGAAATGGGTGACTTGCGCGGTTATTTGGATTAAAGTGAGGAAGAAACTGCGCCTTTTGTCAACCTCACTCACAGAGCCTAAGCTACCTTTTGCCAGTGGCAAGACATTCATCGAGACGACTGGAGATAGCATAGGATGCAGATTTTGCCTCAGGGTTACCACCGAAGCCTTTCCGTAAACATGTAACCCGCAGGGTAGAAAGGTGGGATGGCATCTAACGCAGTTTGTCGTGCCTTTTCGATAACCACAAGAGGTTGTATGGACAACACTCAGCGTGTGAGTGGGTCTGGCATCTCTCCCCAGCTGTATTCAACTCATCATAGTAGCATTTAAAATTCCCACACGCCAAATTCGCGAAGGTGAACCGGCAGAACTAACCCGTAAAATACGTGACAGGTATAAGCGTAGTACCATTCAGCCAGCATCCAGACCAGGATAAACGGATGGAAGAAATCACAAAAAAAGAACGAAATAACAAGTCCAGACGGAAAACAACACCACGTTTCAGTGAACACAAGTGTAAGTCGTCGACTAGTGTGAATTCCAGGCAAATCCGTGGTCTAGCGGCATCCATAATGATCCAAAACAGTAGAGAAATGTAGACTCTCAGCCAGTTATGGCGCCATCTTTATCATTTTGGTAACCTCCTCCATAGATTTTTTAAGGATGATCTCCCTCTAGTAAACCCATGCTGACTATTTCTAATTAGATTAAATTTGTTTAAATGTATTACAATGTTTTCTTTGATTATTGACTCTAACAATTTACAGACTATGCTCGTTAAACTCACTGGTCTATAATTCTCGCTGGATCTGATGTTTTGCTCTTTTTGAATAAGGGGATCACTCCTGCGTCTTTCCAATCCCTTGGAACAATCCCTTTTGTAAGTGATTGAGAACATAATATAGCCAATGGTTTTGCTAGTTGGTCTCTAATTTCATACAGCAATTTTGGATGAATACCATTATGTAAAACTCAAACACAGCATCACTTAGTTGCGATCTGTTTATCTTCAATAAGAATTCCCTGAAATAACACATTATATACCAAACTGTTCACAATTCCAGCCAGAATTCAATGGAATACATACATTTTGCAAATGGAGGTAAACATTTGTGTATGGTAAATTATAGTTGTATAATAATTTATTTTTTTAAAATTATTTTGTAAAAATTGGTTCCTTCATCAGCACATTATTCAGCTCTAAACCAATACATGGATAATGTAATGACCTTCTATTGATGGTAATCCACAAAGGACAATGATCTGAAAGTTACACCTAATTTGGTCCAGTTGTTTTCGCAGTGTTCACATTTTACTGAAGGCCTGTGAAGTTGAAAACGTGCTAAAAAGATTAAAGCACCAATCAACATCAGCGTGAGTGTTTACAATGTACGCAAACCCAGAAAGAATGTTCCTGCTGTATTAAATATATACAAATATGTATACACATTTATATTATACACACTATCATGGATGTACAGTATCTTGAACCTTTACATTGTTTGAGACAAAAGAGGGCACTGCCCCCTCGTCAGTAAATTTAGTTTTACTTTCATCACTTGACTTAGGACTTAGATGACTAGATAACGGAATTAAAATATCTCTATCAGTACGATCGATATCTTCATCATCACTACCGATAGCAATAATATAATCTGACTATTACTGAGGTTGTACTGTAACAACTCTATTTGGTCAGACTGAAAGTGCATTTGCTAGATTCAAGGCTGCCCTCCGAAAAAATAAATGTGATTTTCAAGTACGAAAATAAACATTTTCTCAATGAAACACACGCTAACTCTGCCGGAAATGAAAAGTACAAATCTGGACTAACGCCAATAACCAAAATAAGACATTTAGGAGAACTAGGAATGGGAAAATATGTGATTTTATTAACACTTTGTGAACACAGTCACAAAAGCCAATATATCGGCTCCTGAGTTTTCTGGAAAAACACAGAAGCCTATGTATTGGTTCATGATAGCGAATGAGTTAAAATGGTCTTTGGCTAAGTAACAAATTTTTATTAATAGCTATTTGCATTGTTCACGACAGTAAAGTTTTGAGGCATAGGACCCAGTGGTTATTTTATTCACAAAAATAATCTTTTTTAATAAGTTTAATTATAATTGTAATAGATTCACTGTTAAGTTTTTGAAAAAATGGTGCATGCTGAAAGATTTCTTCTTAAGGACTGAATGACCCACACATTTTTGAGTCAAGGTGTGTTTGTATCACCAAAATACACAAAGCAGAACTGTAGACAGTACCTAAGTCTTTAAAATGAAACCGAGGCTTTGATATTAAAAAACAAAATAAAAAGGATGAGAGATCACAGCTGATTTTTTTATTTTGTTGCAGAGCAAAAGTGATTCCGAAGACGAAGGGAAACTCTTTCATGTCTGAACTGAGTGGCAAAAAGATTTTCTCAGCATCTGATTAACGTGAAAGAGAGCTCGCTTTTCACTGCAAAAGTACACAGTTCAACTCCTGTTATTGGTTTGTTCCAACTTGATCCAGATGTAAATGGGTACCTAGCTTACTGTTTGAGGACAAATATAACTGGCCACCTGATCCCAAAAACAAGCCATGACCTTGTACAATGAAGTCTCTAACAGTTCATCCCTGGCAGCAGTGTCTACTATTTTACTATCTTTACCTTTTTTCTTAACTAAAGGAAAATATACTTTCTTTTTATCCCAACTGAATAGAAAAAAAAAGACTTTCTTATCTCAAGTGAATAGATAAAGACTTTATTTTCTCATCAAAATAGGTAAAAAGGCTTTCTTATCTCAAGTGAATAGATAAAGACTTTATTTTCTCATCAAAATAGGTAAAAAGGCTTTCTTATCTCAAGTGAATAGATAAAGACTTTATTTTCTCATCAAAATAGGTAAAAAGGCTTTCTTATCTCAAGTGAATAGATAAAGACTTTATTTTCTCATCAAAATAGGTAAAAAGGCTTTCTTATCTCAAGTGAATAGATAAAGACTTTATTTTCTCATCAAAATAGGTAAAAAGGCTTTCTTATCTCAAGTGAATAGATAAAGACTTTATTTTCTCATCAAAATAGGTAAAAAGGCTTTCTTATCTCAAGTGAATAGATAAAGACTTTATTTTCTCATCAAAATAGGTAAAAAGGCTTTCTTATCTCAAGTGAATAGATAAAGACTTTATTTTCTCATCAAAATAGGTAAAAAGGCTTTCTTATCTCAAGTGAATAGATAAAGACTTTATTTTCTCATCAAAATAGGTAAAAAGGCTTTCTTATCTCAAGTGAATAGATAAAGACTTTATTTTCTCATCAAAATAGGTAAAAAGGCTTTCTTATCTCAAGTGAATAGATAAAGACTTTATTTTCTCATCAAAATAGGTAAAAAGGCTTTCTTATCTCAAGTGAATAGATAAAGACTTTATTTTCTCATCAAAATAGGTAAAAAGGCTTTCTTATCTCAAGTGAATAGATAAAGACTTTATTTTCTCATCAAAATAGGTAAAAAGGCTTTCTTATCTCAAGTGAATAGATAAAGACTTTATTTTCTCATCAAAATAGGTAAAAAGGCTTTCTTATCTCAAGTGAATAGATAAAGACTTTATTTTCTCATCAAAATAGGTAAAAAGGCTTTCTTATCTCAAGTGAATAGATAAAGACTTTATTTTCTCATCAAAATAGGTAAAAAGGCTTTCTTATCTCAAGTGAATAGATAAAGACTTTATTTTCTCATCAAAATAGGTAAAAAGGCTTTGTTATCTCAAGTGAATAGATAAAGACTTTATTTTCTCATCAAAATAGGTAAAAAGGCTTTCTTATCTCAACTTAATGGATAGACTTTCTGATCTAAACTAAATGCATAAAAAGACTTTCTTATCCGAATCTTGCTCAGATATCCACCAATATTCTCAGAACCACGGTGTCAGGAGGTAGCAATATGGTCAGATGCTATTAGATCCCCAGAATTGTAAAGAATAATATCTGCCATAACCTTCTAAGAATGTCATAAAAGGTGATCAAAGAGGGTTGTGCATAGAGCTAGTAACCTCATCATGTTGTAGTTGATACTCGAAGCTACTCGTGCTAAGTTGAGTTGCTCTTGATGATGTTTCTTTGGTAGTGGGCTTCAGTAGTTATTCTTACATGCCAAAGCATATTTGAGGAGGTGAGACGTGGCCCTCCTGGCTGTAGTGCAATGTGAGGTCCCTCAGTAAGCTCACCACTATGGGGAATACAGTGTCGATCCACCTCGTTGACCATACTGCTGTGACAACCTGTTTCTGGGGGGGTCAGGATCAGTATGTTTAGCCTAATTCTGATATGGGATGGGTGTCTTGATCAATATGTTTCACTTGACCCTGATATAAGTTGGGTGTCTTGATCAATATGTTTCACTTGACCCTGATATAAGTTGGGTGTCTTGATCAATATGTTTCACTTGACTCTGATATTAGTTGGGTGTCTTGATCAATATGTTTCACTTGACTCTGATATTAGTTGGGTGTCTTGATCAATATGTTTCACTTGACCCTGATATAAGTTGGGTGTCTTGATCAATATGTTTCACTTGACTCTGATATAAGTTGGGTGTCTTGATCAATATGTTTCACTTGACCCTGATATAAGTTGGGTGTCTTGATCAATATGTTTCACTTGACCCTGATATAAGTTGGGTGTCTTGATCAATATGTTTCACTTGACCCTGATATAAGTTGGGTGTCTTGATCAATATGTTTCACTTGATCCTGATGTTGGGGGGGGGGGGGGGGGGGGGGGGGGGGGGTCAGTATATTTTATATATTCACAATCAGTATATTTTAACTTGACCCTAGTATTTTATCTCCAGCCTCATTATGTACATAAAAAGGGAGCTAGCTGTAGTGGTTGTCTTGTCCTTCAGTTTGAATGAAAACGATAATTTTGTTTTTAAACTCACCATTTTTCTATTTTGATCCTCTTTATATTATTATAATTCAGATAAGAACAACTTTTTATCTGTTCAGTTGAGATAATAAAGTCCTTTTAATCTGTTCAGTTAAGATAAGAAAAACAGTTTTATCTATCATGACGATGATCTAATCTCTTTAGCTGTGAATTGATAGCCTCCCAGACAGTAACAGATGTCTTCCTGAATTGTTGTAGTAATATAAACTGGAGGTTGCGTAGTGCTTGTATTGTTGTCCTAGCTGCATCATTATTAGGAACTATGGCCGCATCTATCGAGAATCCCCAAACAGGCAGTCCAATGTGTTGGTGTCCCAGGATCATCTTTCCAGAGACAGCAAATACATTTGAGTCGGCTGTCTCATCATTCTTCGGTCTGATTTGCCAGTCCTTCTGTAGAGACGGTATACGAGGTGTGTTCTAAAAGTATCCAACCTTTGGGCCGAAAAATACATTTACTCACCTGAAGGTTTGAAACCCTAATCCCCTTCAAAGAGCTCTCCTAGGGACTCTCCATTGTTGGAAGCATTTCAGGAAGACCTCTTTGGGAATGAAATTCAGCTGGGTCATCACACTCCACATATTGTCTTCTTGTGACTCAGATCAAGTCCCTACAAGCAGAATTTTCAGCTTGGGGAACAGCTAAAAATTGCAAGAAGCCATGTCGGGAGAAAAGGGACCTGGCAAACTAGAGGAATTTTGTGTTTGGCCAAGAAAGTCTGAATCAGATGCGAAGAATGGGCAGGCGCGTTGGCATGATAGAGTTGCAAGTACCCGTTGTCCACAGGTCCAATTGTTTGTTTCGAACACATCACGAAGGCAACGGATGACCTCCAGACAGTACTCGTTAGTAATGTTTTGATCTTGTTGTGCATATTCGTGATGCTCAAGCTCACGGTAGTCAAAGAAAACGGTCAACATAACTCAATTCTTTTCTTAATTTCGTATTGAATGAGAACCCTATGGGTGCTCACTGCGCTCAACACTGAAAGGCTGACTGCCAGCGACCGACGCAATCTACGGACAAGATAAAATTCACACATGTGCATGACGGTCCCATATACCTCCCCGCCGAAGGACAATACCCATGCTTCATTTATTTCTGCGGGAAAAAATTAAGGTCAGAAACTATTTTGTGAACACACCTATTATGTCTGCCATTCTCCGTCACCTGGGAGGTCATCACAAAGGGGAGAGGTGTATGTCTGCTGGCCTGCATCTCTTAATCATCCATGAAGTTAATTGATAGAGGACAAACAGTAAAGAATGAGACAAGAATACATTTGACCCATGAGGTAGGGGTAGATTGGTGCAGCCCAAAGTATATACCACTCATTTGGTGGGTTCTGCAGCTACACCTATAGAACTGCCCCTCAGCCTTTTTAGTCTGACCAGGACCTGTTCGGCTTGAGTGACCCGGCCAGGAGTATCACTCCCCATCAACATAGCTTCCAGGATCATTGGGGCATGCAAACTCTCCAACCTCGGCAAGGTAGAATTCCATATGGATAGGTTCCCTCAGATTAACCTGTCCAGTTTGATACAGATACTTACTTCCACTGTCCTGGGTACCACGTCAGACATCATGTTTTCAATATTCAGTTATGTTGATTGCCTTATCGTTCACCCTCAACATGTCTTCCATATTACGTGTTCAAATGAAACCGGACCTAACTGCACAAAGTGAACATATGTATTATGCAGATGATGATGTCAATTCTGGTGTAAATAGCACATACCAGCCGTCAAGTTTGCAAACTTTAATTATCCTCCGATACATAGTTTCCTCATCAGACCCTTGAAAACATTGCGGGTGTTATACGGAATCCGTCGAGAGTTGATCAGCAAGCGGTGATTCAGCTTCTAACAGCTGAAGGATGTCAGCCAGTTGACATTCATCTCAGAATGCAGGCAGTGTATGGTGACAAAAGTGTATGGATGTCCACTTGGTGCAGTTAGGTCCGGTTTCATTTGAACATGCCTCGTACTTGTTTCCAGAAGGTTAAGACAGATCATCAGGTGGTCTAGTGTCTTCGTGTTGCTCCAGTCACATGTCTCATCATCCCTGTATCCCCATCTCTTTAAGTTTTTCCTGCATTGGGATAAACCAATTTGGAGTCTATTCAGTGTCTTCCATGATGCATAAGGCAAGTGTTGTCCTGGCACAGGTTCCTCCTGATTCGTGAAACCTGCGTCAGTTCATTCCATTTTTCAATGGGCGTTCTCCGGGACTACCTAAGTACGGCCTGTGTTGACTGTAGGAAACATCTAGATCTCAGTCTTCTGCACTGCACCTGGGGTCCAAACAAAGCGTGCCTTGGGTCGTTTGCCTGGTTCTGTCTTTCAATTTCTGATGCAACACTTTTTCGTGTCTCATGTAGTACTACTCTTCGTCTTCTTCTGCATTCGTTCCCAATCTCCCGCTACTAAACCCCGAACAAGGCTTTGGAAATAGCAGGATGTAGTCCGGAGAACGGAATGCGTTGTGTCACTAGTTTACAGCTTGACTGCAATATTTGCACCTTTCAGTCCGACACATCCTTCTTCGGCAGCGGTACTACTCTAATTATGGGGTATATTTTTTCAGTTGGAGTAAGTTTTAGGCTCTCTCTAACTATACGGCCAGTCTCATTTATTGCTGTATCAATAAGGACACATGCAGAGTTTTTCCAAACTGGCGCAATGTACTCGGCAACTGAGAAACACAGGCTGACTGCTGATGTTTGGAGGACGTCAGGCTGATGCTCCTCATGTTGTGCCAGTCGGTTTTTTTTCCTGATGATATTATTATAACAGATAATGTGGTTATTGTGATGTGCTGTATTACCTGAGCTAGATCAGCTTAAATATTAGTTTGTACATACATAAATGCATAACTTATTTAGTATTTCTCTGTTTGTGCGTGAGTGTGTGTTCTTCATTACAGTTTTGTCGAGGTGCATTCTCTGTCTTATACACTTGTGTCGTGGAGAGCCGTAGTTTTCTGTCCAGGGCCAGACGCGTAGCTGAAGTGGGTGTCATCCCATGGAGATTTAGAATATCTGCAACATTTCCTATCCATCTAGTTGCGAAAACCCGAACGTCGTACGTGTTAGGCGCACAGTGGTAGTTGGTTAGGGCGCATTCTCATTAGGTGGCCGAACCAATTGATTTTTTCTTCATCAATATATTGAGAACAAGGTCTCACTTCAACTATTCTTCTCACATCTTCATTGCTCATTCTGTCTCTCCTAGTTACGTTGATTGTTTTCGGGAGGCATCTCAACTCACATGTCGTGAACTTTCTCTCTAGAGGTTTTTCTCTGTAGCAAACACAATCTGTTGTCTTGTTTGATGTTGTTTCAATTGAAATCAGTCTCAATCTTTCATGCTCTCTGTTAAGTACAGGTCTTTTCTTCAAAAGTTTACAAGTCTGCCTGTTCTGAACAGCGCAGCTGATTAGCGCAGTGGCAGAGCACTTGCGTTTCATGGCAAAGGAACGGGATTCAACTCCCGTTACCAGCAGCTTCAATAATTGGGTACATGGTTTGGGAAGGGAAAAGGCAAGGAAGAAGGGAACTGGCCACCTTACCTCACAAATTTGTGGCTTAGTACAATGAAGGCTCTAACACTTCATCCCAGACGGCAGTGTCTACTATAGGACTCTCTGTACCTGTCCTGAACCACCCTTTTCATCTGCCTGCACATCTCCCATTTCTCTTTTTAAGTCTGTCAGCCTCTCTTCTCTGTGTGTTTGGTCTGCATCTACTACTTCTCTTACCCAGGGGATTCCAAAACAGATTGCCTTGTAATACTATCATCAGCTGGTTCCCTTAATGTGTGTCCTATCCAACAATTGTTTGCATTTTCCTTATTTCTCTCTTCCCCAAGGCGGGGGTGCCTTTCACTATGTTTTTATTTTGCACCTGTTGGCCTAGTGCATCTGACTTAGGCATGTATTTTATGTAACGGTCTGCTTCCTCCTGCCTTTTCGAAGTGTTCTTCCCTGGGGTAAGGGCCGGTGCTTTGATTGGGGTGCGAACCCAGCACTTTTAGATTGTGAGCCGTGCCACTTAACCACTAGCCCACACAACCCCTACGTCTTTTTCTACTGTTATCTGTTTGGTTCATTCCAACAGTTCTACATTAGTGATCGTGTTCCATTTCAATCCTTCCGTTCTGTTCTGTTCTTAAGAGTCGACTTCACTGGACTCCAGCAATATCCAAAGGTGCTCCAATCTCAGTAAATGGCTAAGGGTGTGTGTACCAGTGGTTCCTGCAGCTCGTTTGTTGTACACACTTCTGCTACATCCTCTCTTGCGCCTAAGCCCACTCGGACCTCGTTCGATATCAAATCTTTTTATCATTTTATGAAAGTCTGTATCTTCTTGTTTGTTGTTCTAACTTTTGCTATTTTTATTTTTTCTGTGCCATAATTAACTAAATTTAAGACACTTACAAGTCTTTCATTTTATAACATAATCGTGTACATAAATATTTTTGACCATGCCTTTGTCTCTACACATTTTACTTATTCTAATGATGATTTTGTTGTATGTAAAGTGCATATGGGTTCAATCCCCATCATTGACATGCTCCAGTCTACCCAGTTGTAAATGAGTACCTGACTTTCAGTTAGTTCAGCCAAGTTCATATAAATGTCACGATAAGGCCAATCACAAAAAAGGTGGCTTACAGAAATATCTTAGTCGAGGAATGCCTCTGTACATGAAGCACACAGTCAGGCTCATTCTATAGATCTCTTTATAACCTGACAGTGAAAGGCATAACGAATGTGTGGGGGGGGGGGGGGGTGTGGTATAATTTTCCTCGGAATTCTGAGAAAACACGATCTGTTCTTCATGTGTAATGGAATACACGTTGTTGGATAGGACGTCACAACAGATTGCGCACCGTCCTTGGTTGGTGTGCACGACCTACTTGGAAATTGCGTCCATTTTCATTGCAAGCCATGACCGGATACTCCCCTCTGCCGGGTTGATGGTCCCTCACCTAGACCTACCAGATGTGGGCGCTGGTCAGCAGCCGCGTCTTCTAGTCTACGCGTGGGGGCTGCTGCTGTTAAATCGTCAAGGAAACGGTTGATGATCGACTCCCACAAGTTTCAAGCAACCCCTGGTCTCACAGATTGTATGACCTGAATGTCTGCATCTTGAGCTACTTCCAGTCGTCTTGATTGTCTTGCCGCTGGTTCCCGGTAACTCAGGACGAGAGAGTGAGATTGATGTCCAGCGCAGCTATTTTCTCACTATAATTCAAATTCAGCGCAAGTTTCTTCTTCAGGACGAGGACAGTCTGATGATGTTGCCATCTTTGCTTGCGGACTTACTTACTTATTGTGGGGTACTTTGTCATGTGTTTAATTTTTGTGCTATCAAATGGGTATCGCTGAAGTTCTAGCACGGTTTGTATGTGAAAGCATACGGTGAGAAGATTGTCAGCTATATGGCTACCGGAGAATAGGAGACAGTTCTGCATAATAGCCTTTCATACATATGCTGAAAAGGATATAATGAAGAGCACCAAAACTGATAGTGGGATTCCAGAATTACAGTTATGAGGAAAGACTCAGAAAAACCGACCTACATTGTCTAGAAAAGATAATAATTCGAGGTGACTTAATACAGGTTTATAAGATAAAGGAAAGGATAAATTATACTATAACAAGTTTTTGAAAATACAACCTCCAACAAAAACAAGAGGGCACAGCTACAAAATAACTAAAGAAAGGTCCAGATTGGATATTAGGAAATATTTGTTTAGTCAGAGAGTGGTGAATGCTTGGAATACATTTCCCCAGGAGGTAGTAGACAGGGACAGTTAATGCATTTAAGAATAGATTGGATGCGCATAGTTTTAGAGCAGGGTAATGCAAATGCAACTGGTTATATATAGACTGATGAGTCTTCTAAACCAGTATAAAGACGTTGAGTTAAGTTATATATGTTTCTAACTTTTGAAAATCTATATGGTAAAAACAAATACGTCATACATCATCTCGTCAGTCAACTTAGGTTGGTCTGAGAGTATCAGTCAACTTGTTCTTTTTTGGTGTTCATCCTATAAAGGATATTGTGGCGTAGTTTGTGTGATTCTGCGATATCTGTGCCTTTCGACCCGACGTATCCAATTTCAGCTGGCTTTTTTTGTGTACCGGGTTTGCTTTCCCACTGTGATCTTCATTCTCTTAGCCAGTATACACTAGTGCAAACTGTTTCCAGGACCGGCACTTGGAGATAGAATATGGTTTTAGTCTGATGCAAGTAGCCATACGAATCAGCTCATTCACCGTGTTACATTTTCGACCCTTCCCCCCTCCAGTTATCTCAACTAAAACATTTTGCTATTGGGTCAAAGTAGCTCAGGACGAGAGATCTTAGCATAAACCTTCCTCACTTAAATCTGATTAAAGCGCAAGTCACAGCGTCTGACCTTAGACAATTTGCACAACTTCTTCCTATCCTGGCACTATTGTCAGCATCGTATTGTACCAAAACATTTTTATGTTATCTTCTGGAGGCTGGAGGTGGTTTCTCTGGAACTTTAAATTACATGATATGTTGCTAGTCACATGCACAACCATACTTAGTCAGATTTTGTGACATGCATTATACATTGACAATCAACATTTTAAAAAAACCAAGATTATGAGAATAAAAGCAACTAACAGCAGCCAGATTATTGTCCTATAAGATGTGAAATTATTTGTATTTCTTGGTAGCAATATAGACACAGTAGGAGGTACAGATAGAGAAATGAAATTAAGAGTACAAATCATAACAGTAGCTGGCATTGCAATGTTGAGCTTATTTTAAAAAACTAAGTCTTAGTCTTAGTCGACCTGAGCATCTAAAAGGGCATTAGCCCTATTGCAGGTCCAAACTCTTGTGCGAGTTGGTAGTAAAGTAAAGTATCCCATAGCATTGCTGCCGTAGGGGTGTGAGGTGTTAGCGATCTCACATTTCAAAGGCTCGGCTATATGATGGCGGTAGCCATCTCCTCTCCCTCGCCGGTTTTCCTTCCCGGACTGAACCGGTACCCATTTAAGGCTGGGTCGACCCGGGAGCCATTGCGGTCTGAAAAAAACATTACTGCCTCAACTGGGGAATGAACCCAGGACCACTCAGATGCGAAGCCAGCGCGCTAACCACTGCGCTACGCGGCTCCCTAAGTTGGTAGTAGCATGGTGCATTTCTCTGCATAGCGTCTGGGTTCAAGCAGTGCTATGGTTTTTGGTTTTGTGGTGGTCTCATCTTGGTTTCCAGTCGATTCTGTATCCAGCACGGGCTGTCCAGTGGATGGCTAACATGTTTGTTTTAGGATTCCGAGTGGTGGAAAAGTGGCCAGCTACAGCTGTAGTGGTGGCATTATGCTTCAATGGGAGCAAGAAGGCAAATCAATTAAATATGTCATGTTTGTGCTTTGTAAGGTGCTACTTTGGTGCTGTTTGATTCAGTATTTATATATACATTTGTTAATATACAAACAAACAACAATTCTTGTTTTCTTATGTTATTTCAGTGTTTTCTGTCTTATGTTGTTTTTTGTCTTATGTTGTTTAAGTGTTTTATATTTTATGCTGTTTTCTGTCTTATGTTGTTTTCTGTCTTATGTTGTTTAAGTGTTTTCTGTCTTATGTTGTTTTCTGTCTTTTGTTGTTTAATTGTTTTCTGTCTTATGTTGTATTTCATTGCGAGACAAGGTTACAAATGCGGAGGTGCATTCTCGCATCGGCTTCCTAGTATGTACACCCTCCTTCGCCAATGAAGACTAAGTGTTTTCTGTCTTATGGTTTTTAAGTGTTTTATGTTGTTTCAGTTGTGTTTTATTTCCTAAAAAAGAAGAAGATATGACTGTTCAGAGTAAGGTGTTTTTAATACCTGGAGGACTGAAGTTCACTTTTGTCACCTGAAGGACTGAGGTTCACATTATCAACTAGAGGACCAGGGTTTGCATTTGTTATCTGCAGGATCAGAGTTCACATTTTCACCTAGAGAACAGATGTTCACATTTTCACCTAGAGGGATGGGGTTTGTATTTTCACCAGGAGAACTGAAGTTCATATCATCTAGAGGACCCAAGCAATAAGGAAAGTTTACCAAACGAAAGACAGCTATCACTGTCTTGATCGAGCAGAACAAGTGATCCTGTTCCATTTGAAAATGGGACATGACAGATTGAATAGCCATTTACACTGGCTAAAATTGGCTCCATCGCCAATGTGTATGTGTGGGCAGACAGCACAGACATCCGAACATATCCTACAAGACTGATATATGCTTAGCCATTTGCTTACTGCGCACTGGACCACGGAGACAACTATCCCCACAAAGCTGTTTGAAAGCCCTGAAGACCTCTACACTACGGCAACCTTTATCCAGAGGACTGATCTTCACATGTAGATGTAAAAAATAGCGAACGAGAAGAAAAAGAAGAAGGCCTAGGGTACCGAGGTTTATATTTGTTACATGGAAGACCAAAGTTCTTCTTCGTTCGTTCTCAATCTCCCACTACCAAACCCTGAAAGGGGTTAAGTAGCAGAATGTAGTCCAGAGAACGGAATGCGTTGTGTCGTAGTTTACAGCTTGGCTGCGATATTTGCACCTTTAGGTCCAACACATCCGACTTCAGCAAGCATTTTTTTAGTACCAGGTTAGCATTCCCTCTTCGATCCCTTCTCCTTAGCCAGTCTGCCCTGCTGCAGCCTGTTATCCAGGATCACCACATGGAGGTGTAGCAGGGTCTTGGTAGCTATGGTTCGCTAGCCCTGACGCGAGCAGTCAGCTATAGGTCGCTGACCGCTGCAGCATCTTGATCCCGGACCAAAGTTCAAGTTGTTACCTGAAGGACTGAGGCTTACTTCTCAATTGCCTATGAGTACTCATATGTTTTTCTTTCAGTTATTGTTGCTACTTATAATTAAAGATTTACTGCTCTAGCCTTTTGGCTTCTATTTGTTTATCAGCAGTCATTATGAATTTCGTGAACTATAAATTCTTGTTGATTGCATTGGTAAGAAATGAGCTTCAGGAGATAACAGAAATTGCTAACCTCATAGAATATCAGGATAGAACTGAGGAAAATAATCATCGCCACTCATGTGTGACGAATTGCAGTATATAGGGTTGAAACATGGACACTGGCAAAGAAGGAAGAAAAAAGCTTGTAAGTGTTTGAAAGGTTGTGCAACCATAGAATGGAAAGAGTGAGTTGGACAGAAAGAAGATCCAATTACAATGTTGTCACTGAGGTAGGCGCACAAATATTGATATTGAGAATTATACAGAAACGAAGATTGAGTTGGTAGGGCCACAATATGAGACATGAAAGGTACTGAAGACACTAGAGGCAAGATCCAGGGGAAAAGAGGAAGGGGGTGACCGAGACTCTTCTTTACATCTTAGGCATTCTGGGACAATAAGATACGAACCTATGCTGAAATGAAGAGAGTAGCAGAGGACACGGTCAAATGGAGAGACATGATCAGACAATCTTACAACCAGTCTCAGGATTGATCACCCAGAGGATAGGTTCAACTAGAGAGACATGCTCAGACAACCTTACAACCAGTCTCAGGACTGATCAACCAGAGGATAGGTTCAACTAGAGAGACATGCTCAGACAACCTTACAACCAATCTCAGGACTGATCAACCAGAGGATAGGTTCAACTAGAGAGACATGCTCAGACAACATTACAACCAGTCTCAGGACTGATCAACCAGAGGATAGGTTCAACTAGAGAGACATGCTCAGACAACCTTACAACCAATCTCAGGACTGATCAACCAGAGGATAGGTTCAACTAGAGAGACATGCTCAGACAACATTACAACCAGTCTCAGGACTGATCAACCAGAGGATAGGTTCAACTAGAGAGACATGCTCAGACAACATTACAACCAGTCTCAGGACTGATCAACCAGAGGATAGGTTCAACTAGAGAGACATACTCAGACAACCTTACAACCAATCTTGGAACTGATCAACCAGAGGGTAGGTTCAACTAGAGAGACATGCTCAGACAACCTTACAACCAATCTTGGGACTGATCTACCAGATGAGGAAATTCTTCTTCATTAGCATTGTGATGTTGCGTCGTAGTTTACATCTAAGCGGCGATATCTGCGCCTTTCAGCTCGGCACATCTGATTTCAGCATGGCATTTCTGAGAATGGGTTTGCCTTCCCTTTTTTTTTATCTCTAATCTCTTAGCCAGGCTACATGGTTACAGTTTGTTTCCAGGCCCACTACTTGGAGGCAGAATAGGTCTTGGTTAGTTCTGGTTCGCTGGACCTGATGCTAGAATCACTGCTGCATGTTCTGCCCCATATACTCAACACCAACAGAGTATTTTCCAGTTGCAACCTTTCAATCATGCCATTAATGGCAACTAAACAGTGTTGTGCATAGTGCTAGCAACCTCATGTAAAATTCCATAAAACTGCAACTGTAAGTGCTCATATACAGGCTTCCTGGAAACGGGCAAGTTTTAGAGCTATTGCTTCACTTAAGCAAATAGAAAAATGAACACATATTGAACATCAGCGTGTCTTTATTCTTCAGAGGTCGAGACCTTGACAACTGCAGCAGAAGTATTCATTGTAAATGAAAACAGAACAACACGTTGTACTTTTCACAGACGCACTATCTGTGGTGGCAGCGTTTGAAAGCTGAAAAAAATAGATCTAAAAGAACTCTGGGTGGTATTCTCTAAACTATATTATCGATTCAGGAAAGTGGTAATTCGGTGGATTCCTTCTCATTGCCACTTAGTTGACAATATGAAGGCTGACATACTGGCAAGAGAAGGCACGACGCTGTCTTAACCTAATATATGAATAACTAATGTAGAGGTCAGGAAGTTTATTAGGTGCAGATAAAAGAACAAGTGATTAGCGGAGCATCCAGGACGACAACAGAATGACGATTACTGCATGCTAGAAAAGGCCAAACAGGTGGTGATTTTCAGACTGCGCACAGGCCACAACAGATTAGGATACCATCAGTTCAACAAACTAAAAATAGGACATACCGATGAATGTGTCTGGGACACTGATAAAATGATTGCTGAACATCTGCTGCAGAAGTGTCCAACATACAAGTTACAGAGAAGGTACATTTGGCCATCTCCCGTTCCATTCCAAGACAATCTCTATGGAGATACCGATGTCCTCGTACGTACCACTGCTTCGGTTTATAGCTATTCAAGTTGACGTCTGAAAGCGTACAAAGAAGAAAACAACGTCTTTAAATCTTAATTTGTTTTAATAATTTTTATTTGGTATGGTTTGTTTTGTTTTTTTGTTGGTGATGTTTCATTTTGGTGCAGACTCGTTCCAATTGTCTTTGTAGGCGTAAATGAAATACCAACTGGGGAATTGTTATCCTTCTTCTTCTTCTTCTTCTTCTTCTTCGTATGATGTCAGACGTAAACCTGTATTTTTTTCGAAAAAAAGCAGTGGTTATCCTGAGGCTGTCGACACTACCATAGAGCTTGTCTTGTGTTGCCACTGGTGATGGCCGAATTGTTATCCAGGTCTAGTATTCTTCAACTTGATCTCTGCGTTGGTTGCGAGTGCTGGCTTTGTGGTGAACCAGAACATTGGGCACGGAGCCAGGACAGGTCCAAAATAATCTTGGAGGTTCCAGGGTTAACGAAGAAAAGTGATGGGTCATTAAGAGACAGTACCCTAGCAACACCTGGACATGTGTGTACACAGATGGATCTTCCTCGGTGAGCGATACAAGGAGAGGCACACTCCAATGGCGACGTAGAAAAATCACTCCATATCAGCAGGAGAGAACTGTACCAATTTCAGTTCATGCAGCAACTCAGATTCTTATCAGCCAAAACATAAATACAAGAAAAACAGTAATTCTAACAGACTCCAGGAGTGTACCCCAAGCTACCTCATGTCCCAAACAATAGACTCACATGAAAAAAATACAACACAGAATTGCTGTCTCAAAAAACAGAATTAGTTCTACAATGGATTCCTGGAAACGAGACAGCAGATGAGCTCGCAAGAGCCGGAAGTGGAGGCACGCAGACTCCCCATCCATAGATCTGTAAAGAAGCAAAGACACTCATCAAACCATCTATGAGGACAGAATGAAGAGACCAGTACAAAGAATACAACACAGAAAATGACAGAATGGACAAACTTGACAGAGAAAGATCTTCAGACTCAGAACGGGACATTGTAGACTCAAGGCCTACCTCAACAGAATGGGTCTCAGAGATACTGCCACGTGCGATTGTGGAGCACCCAAGCAAACACCAGAACATATTCTACAGAACTACCCTGCCTATGTAGACCAAAGAGAGAGAGAGAGTCTGGCCTGGGAGAGCGACCATGCTCGAAAAGCTGTGGGGGACCGGCGAAGTTCTGAAACGCACAGTCTCCTTCGTGAACCTCACCGGACTAGAAGCAGGGCATCAGTTGATTGTGAACCTCACCGGACTAGAAGCAGGGCATCAGTTGATTGTGAACCTCACCGGACTAGAAGCACAGCATTAGTTGATCGTGAACCTCACCGGACTAGAAGCAGGGCATTAGTTGATTGTGAACCTCACCGGACTAGAAGCAGGGCATTAGTTGATCGTGAACCTCACCGGACTAGAAGCAGGGCATTAGTTGATCGTGAACCTCACCGGACTAGAAGCAGGGCATTAATTGATCGTGAACCTCACCGGACGGGAAGCAGGGCATTAGTTGACCGTGAACCTCACCGGACTGGAAGCAGGGCATTAGTTGATCGTGAACCTCACCGGACTAGAAGCAGGGCATTAGTTGATCGTGAACCTCACCGGACTGGAAGCAGGGCATTAGTTGATCGTGAACCTCACCGGACTAGAAGCAGGGCATTAGTTGATCGTGAACCTCACCGGACTAGAAGCAGGGCATTAGTTGATCGTGAACCTCACCGGACTAGAAGCAGGGCATTAGTTGATCGTGAACCTCACCGGACTAGAAGCAGGGCATTAGTTGATCGTGAACCTCACCGGACTAGAAGCAGGGCATTAGTTGATCGTGAACCTCACCGGACTGGAAGCAGGGCATTAGTTGATCGTGAACCTCACCGGACTGGAAGCAGGGCATTAGTTGATCGTGAACCTCACCGGACTAGAAGCAGGGCATTAGTTGATCGTGAACCTCACCGGACTAGAAGCAGGGCATTAGTTGATCGTGAACCTCACCGGACTAGAAGCAGGGCATTAGTTGATCGTGAACCTCACCGGACTAGAAGCAGGGCATTAGTTGATCGTGAACCTCACCGGACTAGAAGCAGGGCATTAGTTGATCGATGAATAAGAAGAAGAACTGCTAAACATCTGCTGTAGAAGTGTCCAACATTCGAGATACAGAGAAGGCACATTTGGCCATCTCCCATTCCAATCGAAGACACGCTCTATGGAGCTCATGCCGACCAGTGCTTTTTAAAAAAACATTCAAGTTGACGTCTGAAAACGTACGAAGAAGAAGAAAAAGTCTTTATATCTAAATTTCTTTTAATAATTTTTATTGGTATGTTTTTTTTTTGTTTGTTGGTGATGTTTCTTTTTGGTGCAGACTCGTTCCAATTTTCTTTGTAGACGTAACTGATATACCAACTGGGGAATTGTTACCCAGGTTTAGTATTCTACAACTTGACCCCTGCCTTGATTGCGAGTGTTAGCTCTGCGGTGAGCCCATCGATTTGTTGCGCGTTCTGGGTTGTTTTGGCTGTTGTAGTGTTGGCTTGCTAACAACATATGAACCGTCTGTCTGCGGAATCGGCTTAACGGAAGGGATGGGTCATCGATGTCCGTCTTGTCCTTCATGTCGAACTGGTCTGAAATAAATCAAATATATGGGCATTATAAACTTGGTGTGTATTTGTTGAATGAGAGTTGTTTGTATATCTTTATTTGATAGAGTTGTTTTTGTATCTTTGATGGAGTTGATATTGTTCCTTTTTTGATGGAGTTGTTATTGTATCTTTATTTGATGGAGTTGTTATTGTCTCTATTTGATGGAGTTGTTTTTGTATCTTTATTTGATGGAGTTGTTATTGTATCTTTATTTGATGGAGTTATTAAGGCATATTTATTTGATGGAGTCATTATTGTCTCTATTTGATTGAGTTGTTATTGTATCTTTATTTGATGGAGTTATTAATGCATCTTTATTAGATGGAGTTGTTATTCTGCCAATAAACGCTGACAAAGCTCCTAGAGGTGTTTGTGGGAAGGGCCCAGTAGCATGATCTCACACAGCCATAGTTGAATGGTTACCAGTACCACCATAAGCTGAACGCTATCTCTCTACTGCTAGGTAAGCTCCATTACCACAGGGACAAGCTTTGAGACTAGAATACCGACAGTGGTTCCTTCAACAGGCTTAGCAACACCTTTCCCAGACCTAGCGAGCGGCAGTAAGGAAACCACAAAAACAATTACTACTAATAGCCAAATGAAAGTCCGAAAGGCAAAGCATGGAAGACATGGACAGTACTTTTTAAGAGTCAATCAGGTGGATAATAAAAAATGTAGCTTTTGGTTATCTGGCATCATGTGCTGGTCTTATGATTGAAAACCAGGATTCAAGTTTTCAGTTCTGTTTAAGTGCCATCTCCGCATCGAAGGTAGGATGCAATGGATATCCATTTTACTCTATCTCCTACCGTAGTGGTGCAATTTGACAGGTTTTTTTCCAGTCCATCACCTGAAAACTCACTTACTTAAAACGTTTTCTGCCTTTTGAACGGCTGCCTTCCACCCTACCCTCTAGTATGGTCTTCAACAAGAAGGTATGTCTTGTTATATGGCCAAAATAAACGTAACTGCCCAATCCTGATTTCGTTGTTTCATTCTCTTTCACACCCAGCGTTTTCAATACCTCCACATTTGTTTTCTTCTCTTTCCAAGAAATGCGACCAAATCTTCTATGTACCCACATTTCGAAGGATTCAATACTCTTGTTCAACTTGTTATCCATTGTCCATGTTTCTGCGCCATAAAGTAGTGACGAGTATATATAACACCTGACAATTGTCATTTTCAAATTATGATTCCTCTGTTTGGATGTCAGTATGTGTCATATGTTGCTAAATACCATCTTAACTTAACTTAACTTAACTAAACTTAACGTCTTTATACTGGTTTAGAAGACCCTGCAGAGTCTGTATACAACCAGTTACATTTACATCACCTTGCTCTAAAATCTATGCGCATCCAGTTTATTCTTAAACGCATTAACTGTCCCTGCCTCCACCACCTCCATCTTGGTCATATCTATTCTCTTTCTAATTTCTTTTTCACAGCTGCCTCTTTCCGTTATTATCTTACCTAGATAGGAGAAACGTTGTACCTGTTCTTGTATTTGTTTCAGCAAACAAGGTTTCGTAAAATTTTCCCTAAGTATCAAAGCTTTGTTTTCTTTATATTTATGTCTAATCGGAACCCTTGACTTATTTTGTATATTGTTGTCACAAGCTCCTGTAATTTTTGCTTACTTTTTGCCAGCAAGTGTTATAGTGTGGTCTCAATCATATTGTATCTCTGCATGCCATTGTCTTGTCTTGTTTTATCCACTCGTGCCGTGAGGCTTATGTGGGGAGCCGTAGTTTTCTGTCCAGAGCCAGGCGTGTCGCTGAAGTAGTCGTCATCCCATGATGATTTAGAATATCCGCAACATTTCCTATCCATCTAGTTCTCGGTCTGCCACGGTTGTGCAAACCGGCACGTTGTGTGTTATAGGCGCACAGGGGTAGTTGGTCATAATGCATTCTTATTAAATGGCCGAACTAATTGATTCTCGATTCATCAATATATTCAGAGCTGGGTCTTGCTTCAACTATTCTTCTCACATCGTCATTGCTCATTCTGTCTCTCCTAGTTACGTTGATTGTTTTCGGGAGGCATCTCATCTCACATCCCGTGATCTTTCTCTCTATAGTTTTTGTTAAAGTCCAAGTTTGGCACTGGTAATAGAGAGTTGGCATGGATATACTGTTGATTAAAATTCTTGTTGTTGAAATGTTAGGGTGTTTCAATAATGGTGGCAGCGTATGCAATCGCATTTGCTTTTTGATATCTGATTTACTGATGTACTTGAACTCCAGCACTTGTTTGATCTTGGTCCCCTTTATCATAATTTTCATGTTTTCAGGCGACCTGCTTATTTGCAGTTTCTGTTTTGCATGGCATTATAACGCCATAGTTGGACAGGTGGTAATGTTGACGTTAACACTATTACAATGGTGAGGGTGGTTGTGTTAATGTGGTGTGTGGTGGTGATGTTGATTGGGTTTGCTCCTACCTTCAAAAAGCTGTACAGGCATTGACGTGTCGTAGTCAAGGGCGCCGTCATTCGACGTGAGAACGGGCGTCACTGGTTGGACAAGACATGAGACGGCAAGGGAAACAACCAAGAGTAGTATGACCTGATCCATTGCTGAAAGGAGAGACAAGCAATTTGTTTATATGTGCCTAGCAACGACTCTCTTACGGTAACCAAAGCAGGAATCGGGAGGACACGACCATCTCGCCATGGCGCTTATAAAGGTTGCTGTGGCACTTTACATTTCACAGCGAGCATCTTCTTTGGCATTCGTCCTGAGAAGGACGTTGTGTCGCATTTTACAGCGAGGATGCGATATATCCGATTTCAGCTGGATTTGTGTAGCATCAAGTTTGCCACCCCACTGTATAACATATTATCTTAACCAGACTAAACTAGTGCAGCCATTTAAAAAAATCTCCACTTTGAGACGGAATAGGGTCTTGACCAGCTCTGGTCCACTGACCCTGATACAAGCAGCAGCTCATTCACTATGCAGCATCTTCGATCCCTGGACGAGTATCGCATTTACTCGCACAATCCCACCTCCCCCCTACCCCAAACAAAACCAAAAAACCCGCGTAAATCCCCACCCCATCCCTCCCTAAGTTTTTCACAAAATAAAATGTTTTCCCGCGCGACTTCCTCTCCTTCCGTCGATCTTCAAGGTCAAACTGCCGGAGTCTTGACATGCAGCAGCTGAGGCATAACACATATAAGGAATTGCAAAAACAGGTAAGCATGACTTTAAAAATAGATTTTAATGTGTAGAGTTAGCATTTATATTTCCAAGAACATCTCACCGACATGTTGCACAACACTTGGCTTCGTCTGCGTTTGGCTCACTTCTACGGGGATCACGTCAATACATCACCCCGTTAGCCAAGATGCAATGACAACAGCCGATTTCCAGAAGGGATACAAGAAAGCCGAGGTGAAGGTCTTGACCAGTATATTTTGCCTGACCCTGACTAACATGTCTGACCAGTATGTTGTGCCTGACCCTGACTAACATGTCCGATCAGTATGTTGTGCCTGTCCCTGACTAACATGTCCCATCAGTATGTTGTGCCTCACCCTGACTAACATGTCTGACCAGTATGTTGTGCCTGACCCTGACAAACATGACTGATCAATATGTTGTGCCTGACCCTGACTAACATGACTGATCAGTATGTTGTGCCTGACCCTGAGTAACATGTCTGATCAGTATGTTGTGTCTGACCAGACGTTAGTCTCTTCCTCCCCGTCAGTTTGATTACAATGAAAATAAATAGTTCAAGTATACGAGATGGAGATGAGAGCAAGGCAGGGCAAGTACAAGCGATAATGACGATGAACGAAAGCGCTAGGGTTATACAGTGGGAAAATCCAAACACCGGCATAAATAGAAAATAGAGAATTGAAACATGGCCCACGAGGAGCCTGTACCAAGGAAACGTCTCATGATTCAGAAAGAAATGGAAATAAATTAAAGTTGACGTATTTGAGAGTCTCGGAACATAGCTCAGCTGGTCAATAGCATCCCAACATCCAAAATAGTGGATGCTATATATTCTGAGGTTGAAAAAGATCAGACATGGCGGAGTTGGTTTCCTTTTATCGAAAGGAGCGTCCGCTGTAATGTGCGGATGAAATACAGTCAACGATGGTGTCCAAACGATCAGATTAAAGAAGAAAACAAAGAAATATTACAATAACACAGGTTTACCTACCAAGATTATTAGACTATCACAAGTTTTTTTTTTAATTCAACCACCCACAAGAACAAGAGGGCATAGCTACAAATTAACTTAAGAGAGCTCCAGATTAGATATTATGAAATATTTTTTTAGTCAGAGAGTGGTGAATGCTTGAATTGCATTGCCACAGGAGGTAGTGGAGGCAGGGACAATTAATGCATTTAGGAATAAATTGGATGCGCATAGCTTTTAGGGCAAGGTAATGTAAATGAAACTGGTTGTATACAGACTCTGCAGAATCTTCTAAACCAGTATAAAGACGTTAAGTTAAGTTAGCAGTAGCAGAGGAAGAAACGATAGACGATTTTTATAATGATCTACAAGAAACCATGTAGAAAGTAAAGAAAGGCAACTGTCATGATAATTAAAAGGGATTTCAACACGATAATGGCAAGGGAAAGAGCAAAGAAAGAAGACACAGTTAGGAAGAAACATTTTGGATTGGGTAACAGAAGAGGTTAAAAGCAAACTCAGTGAAGACACACAAGAGGCATATATAGGATCTAGACATGACAAAAGTATGAAGGATCACATGTCTGTTATGCGAATGAGTATCGAAAAGTGCAGAGAGTATAATATCGACTTACATACTTGCTTCATTGATTGTACCAAAGCTTCTGGCTGAGCACAAAGCGAAATACTATAGAGAACCATGCAAAACGTGTGGTTCCCAAAGCACCTAATTCAATTGATCGAAACACTACCAAGAAAAAAACCAGCAATGCTCTGAATAAATGGAGATACAGTCGGCTGGTTTAAGGTGCAAAAGGGTAGCATGACAAACATGTATACTCTCCCACTTCTTTTTCAACATTTAAACTACGGCTGGGTCGACTGAAGCATTCCGATATCAAAAGTTGAACCCAGTACATTTGCCGTACAAAAGCCAGCACTCTACCACAAATCTAGTGGTGCTGCCATGTTGACCAGCGTTTAGTATGTAAACACACACAAATAAAAGCACCGGGAAATCAAGTACTCACAGAAAGAGCTTGGTAAATACGAAATCTGCAGGCAACTCTAGCCAAGATCTAATCTCGTGGGTTTCAGCTTTGACAACTTCCAGAGAGCTTGTATGTGTTCGTCTGCTCTGCTCAACCCGGCGTCAGTTCAATGGTGCTCATTGATCAAATATCTCATGTACACTCTATTTATACTCACGAGAGAGACTGACAAAAGTAAGTGATGTGCACAATTAGATGAATGAATCTCCTTCCTCCCAGATGGTCTAGTTGTGTGGGCGTTACGGCATCTTTATTTGGGTCAAGGGCATAGATCTTTAATTTCTTTTCGCAATCTCAAATCTGAAGAAGAAAATAATTTAAATAATAATAAAGGTTACGTGAATATTAGTTACTGCGCATTTCTAGAATTCTATCATTTTATGACATGACGAGGGTGATGGTGGTGGTGGTTGTGTTGCAGATGCTGAAATCTGACAGAAGCCATAAGGAATGTCGTAGTGTAATCCCTTTAGGGGGACGGAATGTAAAATATGCTGGTCACATTAAGTTTTAAAGCTGGAAAATTGGCTTTTCATAAAACACCGATCACTGATAAAGAAATTATGGCGTCCCAGCAGCTGACAAATATTGATCTGGGATTTAACCCTAGCTAGTGCTAGGGTCTAAAAATATAATAGCAGACCTCTTCAACTGTAGAAGGGTTCCTAGCACTTGCCTGGCACAGCTTGTCAGGCGCGGAAGTCTTTTCCTTTTTATGTCCTCTTATTCATCTTCTTCGTCGTCATTGCTCATATCTCAAATGATAGCTTTATTATACATAAAGAAAGCGGCGGTGTTCGGAGAGTTCTGTGTGTGACAAAGACAAGAATAAGTCCACTGCCACACTGGGAGCATATAGTAAGAGATAGCTAACAGAGCTGGAAGCTTCTCCGATTATCGGGTGACCACATCAGCTCATTTCCACGTAACAAGACGGGAGTTTCCATGTATTGAAGAAAATTGTATTTATGGGATTGTTTTTGGTGTTTAATGCTCCACAAATTAGTTTACTCTGTTGTACCATAACCTACAGTTGGCCTTGGTTGTGCGCCCTGAAGGAGGTGTTAAGTGGCGTCCTGTACTAGTTTTCCTCACATCCCGAGCGCGTTGATGAAAAGGAGAGGGGGGGGGGGCGATGTGTGCTCCGGGCGGTTGTGCTTCATCTGCGTGTCGCTCGTTTCTTAGGGGAGTACGTCGATCTCTTCCCCCCCCCCCTCCCCCCTTTCCTTAGTCAGACTGCCATGAAAACAGCCAGTACCACGAGACCTTCGTGGAAGTGAGGGTGGGGTGTCTTGGCCAGAATATTTTTCCTGACTGACTTACATATGTGAAAAAGATGTTTGGCACTTCTCCCGTGGGAGGTCGCTACAGCTGACAGGGTAACGATTATTTGATAGTCAAGAAACGAAAGCGCGAAACAGTGGGTTTCAAAACCTACAAATTTCAAGAGCTCCCCAAATGTGAAATCAGCGTCTATTAATAGTTTTATTGGGATTAGCGGAAAACATGGAGATCCCGTATACAGTCTGTGCAAAAGAACCTTTCTTACTTCTTCTTCTTCTTTTGCGGTCTCACTTTCTACGGGATTGTAGCCCAGTGTCGTGTTATGTATTTATCTTTCGTCTCTCTCGTGGCCCTAGTAACATTTTTTTCCCATTTTACGGCAGGTGTCCTTTACGTTGTCTATCCACCCTTTCCTCGGTCTACCTGTAGCCCTTCTTTACGATGTTTTCCTGTAGCCCTTCTTTACGATGTTTTCCTGTAGCCCTTCTTTACGATGTTTTCCTGTAGCCCTTCTTTACGATGTTTTCCTGTAGCCCTTCTTTACGATGTTTTCCTGTAGCCCTTCTTTACGATATTTTCCTGTAGCCCTTCTTTACGATGTTTTCCTGTAGAAGGTTGCATGAACAATATGGCCAAACCAATTCATTCTATGTTGCTCGATGTAGTGTAGACAGGGAATTGTTCTAACCTCCACCCGAATACTCATATTTGTGATTTTATCTTTTTTGGTGTTGTTAGTGACCTTTCGTAGACACCACATTTCACAGGTGGCCAACTTTCGCCTCGGTGACTTATTCAATGCTTTTGTTTAGCACTGGTAGCACAGTGTAAGTTAGTAGATAATATCTATCATTTTTTTTTGCTTGGAGGGAAATCTTGATGTGCCTTAGCAGTGGAGACACCTGGCAGGTGACAGCGTTTGCCCTCTGCATTCTCGTCACCTGACAGTTGAAAATCTGTAATAGTAAGCTGTTAGCCTCTGTCCGGGCAAAATGTTAAAAGTATTGTCCGAAAATTATCAAGAAAGTATATTGTCATCGGGGTTTTACCTGTCCTGCAAGTTTCATCTCTCCGGCTTATCGGGAAGTTCATGATTTTTAAAAAAAATATGAGATTTGAGCCCAATTAATTCAGTAACAAGAGAAGTTGACTAAATGCTTTTAAAATGTGGAGGGGCCATGTAAAGTTTAAAAAAAGTAAAGTAACCCATAGCATTACTGCCGTAGGGGTGTGAGGTGTTAGCGATCTCACATTTCAAAGGTTCGGCTATATGAGGACGGTAGCCATCTCCTCTCCATCGCTGCTTGTACTTCCCGGACTGAACCGGTACCCATTTACGACTGGGTTGACCCGGGAGTCGTTGCAGATAGGCATATACCATATAAGAATTTCCCCTGGGCCACTTTCAATTGCAGAGCACAACTTTGGTAGATCTGGCTCAAAGGACAAGAAGGCTACCACGGAGCAGGTACATGCCATTAGAGTGATTTTGCAGCGTCAGGGCTGACGATGACTGACGCTAGGACAGACAGCATAAGCTCCACACGTAGCTAAACATCATAATTGGATCGAAAATTAAATAAGTAATACTCGCCGTACAAACAGCTGGTGTCTCTTAACTTAACGTCTTTATACTGGTTTAGAAGACCCTGCAGAGTCTGTATACAACCAGTTACATTTACATCACCTTGCTCTAAAATCTATGCGCATCCAGTTTATTCTTAAACGCATTAACTGTCCCTGCCTCCACCACCTCCCCTGGCAATGCATTCCAAGCAGACACCACTCTCTGACTAAAAAAATATTTCCTAATATCTAACCTGGACCTCTCTTTAATCAGCTTGTAGCTATGCCCTCGTGTTATTGTAGGTGGCTGTATTTTAAAAAACTTGTTATAGTCTAATTTTAAAGAAGCTGCAGTCAAGGTGTAGTCAAGGAAGTAAGGGAGATTTGAGCCGCGTAGCGCAGTTGTTAGCGCGCTGGATTTGCATCTGAGTGGTCCTGGGTCCTTGAAATTTTTTTTTCCGACCTCAATGGCTGCCAGGTCGACCCAGCCTTAAATTGGTACCGGTTCAGTCAGGGAAGTAACGGCGGCTGGAGTGATGCTGACCACATCATCCACTAAGTGCCGTGGGTTACAAAATAGTATGGGCCTAACGCCATATTTACTATGCGCCGCATGGCGTGATGGGATCTTGCCTTTGCTTCTTACTAACTACTTCTTCTAACTTTTACCTCACAATATCTGAGAATTCAAATTGTGAAGTCTCCAACACTTTCTCTCTAACAGCAGCATCTCTTATTGGACACGTGTTATTTTCTACACAGACCATGAATGAGCAAAAACCAATGAGATACGGAATTCTTCGCCTTACTTCAATAACAAAATGGTTACATCTTGTATTGAGAGACCAGGATATGGCGGACTAATATCTTGGAAAATGTAAATTGCTGGTTCAGGAGCTTAATCTGTCGAGGAAAAGATGTTAGAGATCATTGGCCAGGGTTTGAAATCAGTCTTTGGTCTTAGTAGTCTGCTGGTAGATTTATGTAACGTTTTCTCGTTGCTGTTGTAATTTTTGTTGTTGTTGGTGGTGTTTTTGCTGTAGTTTATTGTTTTTGTTCTTATTGTTTCTGTTGTTCTTTATGTTGCTATTTTTTGGTTTTTGCTGGTAGTGTTGTTTTAGTTGTTGTTGTTTTTGTTGCTCTTGTTGCTGTTGGGGATGGTGTTGTTCTTGTTATTTTTGTTTGTCTTGTTGTAATTGCTATTTTTGTTATTATTGATGGTTTTGTTGTTGGTGGTGATGGTTTTGTTGTTGGTGGTGTTGTTTTTGTTGTTGGTGGTGATGGTTTTGTTGTTGGTGGTGTTGTTTTTGTTGTTGGTGGTGATGGTTTTGTTGTTGGTGGTGTTGTTTTTGTTGTTATTCTTGCCATTCTGTATCTCCCTCTTATTCTTATTCTTCTACTTGTTCTTCTTCCCATTCGTTTTCTTGTTCTTCGTATTATTATTTGTATTCTTGTTGGTAACATCCTCATTCTCCTTCTTCTCCTCTTATCCCCTCATCCTCATTCTCCTTCTTCACCTCTTATCCCCTCATCCTCATTCTCCTTCTTCTCCTCTTATCCCCTCATCCTCATTCTCCTTCTTCTCCTCTTATCCCCTCATCCTCATTCTCCTTCTTCTCCTCTTATCCCCTCATTCTCCTTCTTCTCCTCTTATCCCCTCATCCTTATTCTCTTTCTAATTCTAATGTTCTTTTTATCCTCTCTTTTCTTATCTTTTTCGCCTCTTTCTAGTCCTCCTTTTCTCCTTTTCTTTTAATCCTCCTCCATATGCTCTTCTTCTGTATTCTTTTTCTTTCTCCCCTCTTTCTTCTTATTCTTCTTCACCTTCCCCTCTCCCCCTGCCCCCCCCCCCATTTTCTTCTCCTCCTGCTATTTCTTCCCCTCTCTTCTCTCCTCCAACTAATCCTCTTTCTTCTGTTTCTTCTTTTCAAATCCGATGTTCCTCATCACCCCACCACATCACATCCCCACCTCCCCCGCTCCAAACACACACACACACACAAACACACACACAAACACACACACACACACACACCTGTATGAGCTCTCTATCCCATAATTATAAGATATCGCTAACATGATGCACAGCATTCTTGGCAGGTTGCAGGGGTACTATTTTCTTTCAACTCGGGTACCAATCGGGTGAATTTGTATTGTGAAGGAATTTCATGACATTAAGAATTGTGTTCGGACATTGTCTAACAGCCAACCAACTGTTATCCATTTCCAACTTCCAAGGGTTATATAATAGGCACATCACAGTACAACTAGCCGCTGGTCCAACCTGCCCTTAAAGGCCAGCTGACACTTGAAACGTGTGCGGTTCGAAATCCCACCCTTTTGCGCCAACACTTACCTCTCAGTTTTAGCAGCCCACCTTAGTCATTGATAAACAGGAGCTTGACAATTTTTAGGGTGACTGACCAGTCAAAAATGTTACCATTCACCATGGTCGGACTACAGTCATGCAATTTATGTTAACAGATTTAAACTAGGCAATAATTCACCTTTATTTATACGTACCAATGCGTACCAAACCAAAACATACTGTATTACTTACACAGTATTAGCCTATTTCTTCTTGAGAGAAAATGCACTAATGTCAGAGGCATGGCGTGTGTGTCCTTGAACATGCTTGGTAGTTTTAGCAATGAAGTACTATTTACATATGGCTTTAGTACGTTTAAATTGTGTTAGCGGAGGTCCATTTAGATTCACCATCATAAGCTAGCTTGTGTACAATCTATTCTAACTGTAATATCATTAATAATCGTGCGTAAGTCGTTATGAAGTAATGATTAAAAACGTCATGAACAATTAAAAACTGATTTCTATTTACTCGTCAAGCAAATATTTTTACTCGCCATAGTCGAGCGCTTTTTTCGAGCCCCGTTGGTAAGCCTCAGAATGACATCCCACGCCTCACAATGACATCCCAAGCCTCACAATGACATCCCAAGCCTCACAATGACTTCCCAAGCCTCAGAATGACATCCCAAGCCTCAGAATGACATCCCAAGCCTCACAATAACATCCCAAGCCTCAGAATGACATCCCAAGCCTCACAATGACATCCCAAGCCTCACAATGACATCCCAAGTCTCACAATGACACCCCAAGCCTCACAATGACATCCCAAGCCTCACAATGACACCCCAAGCCTCACAATGACACCCCAAGCCTCACAATGACATCCCAATACATGAAGCTCGCGTGAGAAAAACTAATTCAACGAATAATAGAATAAGACGTGGGAATTAAACAAAAATATGTTTCTGTTTCTCAGAATCGACGTTACTGCACTCCTGACATACCCATAGGTGGTCAGTCTCACTCAGCAAATGACGCTGTGTATGGATGCTGATGATCCCTGTATCTCGCTCGCTATACACTCTTCTGCTCCGACCTCTGATGTCCCCTACTCCGCTCGAACCTCGTCTGATGTCGAAACATTGCAACCTGTTGATTGCTGATTCATTTATTTCGGTGTAATCATCCAATAGACGGTCGTAGTTTGATTTTAAAATATCACTTCTATCCATCCCTAACATGCCCATGATGGGAGCTTGTGAAACCGAGATGTCAGCTCTTTCGTTGCTCTGAATGCCAGCATGACCAGGGTAGTATGTTCATGTCAACTCCTAGAGGTTTGGGGCCTCAAAAGCTGCTATCAACTCGTACCTCAGCCATCCCGTATGTACCTTCTGAAGTACGGCTTGGGCGCCAGCCACGATGATTGCCCTTGTCAAAGGGGTCTCAGATAGTCATCTTAACGCTGAGGACACTATGAGCAAAACAAAAATACAATAGTCAAGCACGTGACATAACAAGGTCAACAAAGAATAGTCTTCTAACAGTGAATCTTGGTATCCAGACAGGCAGGTTATGCCAGGTAGCCGATAACTATCCCTAGTACGTTGTTTTGTTTTTAATTTAGGGGAAGGTAGGTCGCGCATTGGGTAAGAATGTCATTAATTTTTAGAATTTTGCCTGGACAGTGGCTAACAGTCTATTCTTATCAATTTTCAACCGTACACAGCGTTTACACAGGATCTCCGAGTTTTTTCCCAGTCTTCAATACGACTAGGTGTTGATCTCATCTCACTTCAGACCAAGGAAGGCTTGAAACTTGTGGGATTCTAAACTCCGCACTTTCATGTCTTGAGAGGCAAGCACCTTTACCTTTCAGCTCTAGCAACCCTACCATTAGATAAATGAGATATAACAACAACAACCGTATCTATAAGACGTTTGTAAGGTAGTGTCACCTACCTCAAGTTTAGGTGATCTATCTGATCGATATACAAAATATACTGGCCAAGACCCTAACATCGACTTCCCCGTAGTCCTCCCTGGAAACAAGCTGTTTTCATGGCAGTACAGCTAACGAGGGGAAGGATTCCCGTAGTAGTGATTGACTCACAGATGAAGCCTTGTCGGGCGCTCGAAATTGTAAACTTAGTCATTAGGGCATTCAACAACAACAACAGCAAAAAACAACAACAGCAACAACAACAACAACAACGATGTTACATTATCAGAATCACTTGGTAGGACATCCCTCATTATTTCTGAGAATACCCAGTTACTGTAACGAAGTTTTACCTGATTAGATACCCAGTTACTGTAACGAAGTTTTACCTGATTAGACACTCAGTTACTGTAACCAAGTTTTACCTGATTAGATACCCAGTTACTGTAACGAAGTTTTACCTGATTAGATACCCAGTTACTGTATCGAAGTTTTACCTGATTAGATACCCAGTTACTGTAACGAAGTTTTACCTGATTAGACACTCAGTTACTGTAACCAAGTTTTACCTGATTAAATACCCAGTTACTGTAACGAAGTTTTACCTGATTAGATACCCAGTTACTGTATCGAAGTTTTACCTGATTAGATACCCAGTTACTGTAACGAAGTTTTACCTGATTAGATACCCAGTTACTGTATCGAAGTTTTACCTGATTATATACCCAGTTACTGTAACGAAGTTTTACCTGATTAGAGAAGATTGAAGCTACAATTAATTTAATTCTTTGTATTTAGTTCTTAGTTCTTAGTTCTTAGTTCGACCCGTTCTTCGTCAAGGGGTGGTCACCCTTGAGCGGGTCCCAATTCAGGATTCAGTCATTTCTGTCGTGGGCCCGTGTCGTCCAGGGAGATAGTTGTCTGGTTGTTGTAGGGTCGTGTATGTTGTGCTTGTCTAGTGAATCTCGCCAGCGAGGTGGGGGCCGTCCTCGAGGTTTCTTTTTGTCGCGCGAATAACACATGCTGGTTGTGGTACTCCATCTGTTGTCTTGTCTTCTGGCTATATGACCTGCCCAGCAGTGTTTTGAATGGTTGACGTGCTTTAGGTCATACTTGATGTGGGACATTCTCCGGATGTCCCTATTGTGTAGTTCGATTTGCCGCTGTTGTCTGAGAGTTATGCCCACCAAGCGTCTTTCAAGAAATGCGTGTGCTGTTCTCAGTTAGTTCTCTACTGTTTTTGTTAGAGAGCAGGTTTCGCTACAATAGCAGAACGTAGACTCAACTAGAGAGAAGCAGAAAGAGCAGGTCAAGGCCGAATGTGGTGTCGGGGGATTATCAGTGACCCATGCACTGAAAGGATCAATGATGAGTATGACCAACATTAACCAAAAGCTTACCCCAAGCAAAAATTTAATCAATCTTTGGAAAATGGCTCAAAGAACGGGATCAAGATGCTGAGCAGCGCATGAGCTGCAGCGGTCAGAGACCCATATCTGACTGCTAGCGTCAGGGTTAGAGAACCAGAGCTACCAAGACCCTTCTTCGTCTCCACCCGGTCCCTAACCAATCGCCTGTACGAAGGTAAGATAGACGTGGCATGTATCCAAGAAACGCACCTCAACAACAGCCACATATTCTCAATCAGAGGATACCAGACCTTCTGACTTGACAGAGAAAGTCACAAAGGACGGGTTCTGATACTGACACGTAACTGCATACCAAGTAGCGCAGTATCTGTAAATAACACCGGAAAAGCAGAAATTGTAAGAGTCGACATAATGACACAAAAAACGAAAATCCGAATATTCAACCTGTATGGCCCACCCAACAAAGACCTGTCCCTCTCGAGTATGGAAATCAAGGACTCCAGCTGCCTAGAGGTTGCAGACTTCAACAGTCACTCGGAGAGATGGGGATATTTAGATACAGACAGCAGAGGTGATGAAGTGGAAGACTGGGAGACAGACACAGATCTCTATCTTATCAATAGGTCTGACGACATCCCTAGCTTCTATTCTAGAACATGGCATACCACTTCCACTACAGACTTGGCCTTCTCCACGGGGGATATTAACCACAAAATAGATCGTCAGGTGCTCGACCAACTGGCAGGTAGCGACCACAGGCCAATTAGGTTAGAAATTGATATGGAAGTAGGCCCACAGGAAATAAAAGCGCTGCCACGTTGGAACTATAAACGAGCCGACTGGGACAGATCTGCAATGCTGACTGATGGACTGTGTGAAAATATCAACACAGGAAATAACAATTTGAAACCGATGGTGGAAAGCCTAAGCAAAGTATTACTGCAAGCAGCCACTGAAACCATCCTAAGAGGGGCAAGGACAAACTACAAGCCATATTGGAATGATGAACTGCAGAAAGCGGAGGATGAAGTCTGAAATGCTAGAAACATGGCAGAGAGAGAGAGAGCAATCTATGGAGGAAAATATCGCCCTCAAAGCCATCATTGAGAAATACAAAAGAACATTGAACCAAATAACAAGAGACAGCTGGAAAAACAAAACATAAAACCTCAATTTAGATAAAGAAGGGAACAAACTATAGAATTTCGTCAGAGCCATGAATGACGAAACACCATCAAATAAACAAATTACCATCAAGCAGGGCGACAACATGCTTACCGGAACAAAAAGCAGCAAACGCCTTTATAGAACATTATGCCAGAGCAAACCACATTGATGTCCCTACAGACAGGCATACAGACATTAGTAACGAACAAAAGAGCTACGACAACATCAAGATGTTACCAGAGGAGCACATGATGGCAAAACTAACAATGAATGAAATGGATGAGGCCATGAGAACTTTAAAGAAAAAGAAATCGCCCGGAAAAGATGGGGTAACAAACGAAATGTTGATGGGGATGGGCCAAACAGCAAAGAGGAAGTTACTATCAGTCCTGAACCAAAGCTGGAAAAAGGGAATTGTACCGCAGGTATGGAAAGATGCTGTACTTATACCAGTACCAAAGAAAGAAAAAGATAGAACAGATCCAAATAGATACATGTCCCTCAGTCTACTGAGCTGTGTAGGGTAACTGATGGAGCGTATGATAAACACCAGACTGAGGTGGCACCTGGAAGAAAAACACATATTAATTCTACAGCAAGCAGGATTTAGACAACACAGATCCACTGAGGACCAGATCACTCTCATAGCACAGGAAAAAGAGGTTGCTTACCAAGAGAAAAAGCATACAGTAGCGGTAAGGGTGGACCTAGAGAAGGCATTTGACAAGGTGCGGAAAGAGGGACTTAGTCAATCTACGAAGAAGTGAAGTATCTGGAAAAATGTACAGATGGATCAGCCACTACGTCGAAAATAGAACAGCCAGAGTTCAAGTACAAGGGCAGATGAGCAAAAAGATGACACTGGAGCAAGGAGTTCCCCGGAAGGGGGGGGGGGGGGGGACTGTCGACCACACCTTTCCTGGTGTATATAAACAACATCACAGAGAATATAGCAAGAAGAGTCCACAGCTCCATGTTTGCAGACGATCTGGCTATGTGGACCTCTGAAAAAAATCTCACCTTAGCAAACAATCGGATGCAGCAGGCCCTAACATCGTTGGAGGAGTGGGCGAAATCATGGCTGGTCAAAATAATCGAGGAAAAAACAACATGTACGATATTCTCGCTTTCAAATAAACCACAGAACACCAAAATAAGTTTTAACGGCAAATATCTGCGGCCAAACGACAACCCAAACTACCTGGGAGTCACATAGGATCGGCGCATGACATGGAAAAGTCAGATCGAGCGAAACGGAATGAGAGCCAGACAAAGAATGGCAATCATGAGGAAACTTGCTGGCACAAGCTGGGGAGCAGACGACAGAATACTCAAGAAACTGTACACTGGAAGAGTGAGACCAGTTCTCGAGTATGGCATTGCGGCATGGACAACAGCAGCAAAGGCGAACTTTGATAAAATTAGCAAACTTCAAAATCAATTCATGGGAGTTATAACAGGAGGCATGAAGTTAACGCCAATTGTAGAACTTGAAAAGATTACAAATCTGCAATCCATGACTGACAAAAGAGAATGCAGAGCCCAGCAGCAAGGAGAGAAACTCAGAAAACTGACAGACCATCCAATGCACCAGCGACTAAATAGATTTGGAAAAGGGAAACTAAAGCGGAGAAACTTTGCAGAAATAGCCAAAGCAAAGATGAACACCGTAACAACACCAAAACCCATCCCTACTGTACGCAAACCTACCTGGAAGCAGCATATATCATTCCGGAGGTGGTAGAAAATATACCAGGTATTGGAAACAAGAACAGCCAGTCTGAAAAAGAAAGAAGAGACATAACCCTGAGGTACATAACGGAAAAATACCCAAGCATAGACTGGACCCATGCATACACCGACGGTTCTATAACAAACACAACACAGAACGGAGGGGCAGGGATATTCCTGAGCCTACCTAATGGTAGCAAAATAACACTGTCAGCGGCAACTGGAAAATACTCAAGCAATTTCAGAGCGGAGGCAGAGGCACTGAGAGCAGTAGAAGCACTGCTGACAGGCGAAAGCAATGAAAGCCAGATAGTCCTATTTACAGATGCCCTGGCCGTAATTACAGCACTAAAAAGCCAGAAAAATACTGAACTTAATGATTTAAGAGCAGTACTCTGTCAACTATGCCAGCAGTCCTCACCAAAAAGAGTAGTGGTACAGTGGGTCCCATCCCACTGTAACATCCAAGGCAACGAGGAGGCAGACAGACTGGCAAAAGAAGGTGAAAGACTACCACAGCCAGATTCTAGTGTGACCTACGAAGAGTCCAAAAGGCTTAGTAGGGCCGGAGACATGGCCAAATGGAAAACTAAACATACTGGGTACACAAAAAATGATGCCTATTACCAGTTGAACAGACCACAACAGACTGAGGTACCATCTATTCAATAAACTGAAGATAGGTGGCACTGACGAATGCACTTGTGGTACAGGGAAAATGACCGCTGAACATCTGCTGAACTGCCCGACATACGAGGATCAGAGAAAGCACATGTGGCCATCACCAGTGGCAACACTAGATAAGCTCTATGGCAGTGTCGACAGCCTCAGGATGACCGCTGCTTTCTTCGAACAAATACAGGTTGACGTCTTACAGCGTACGAAGAAGAAGAAGAAGAAGAAGAAGTCTCCACACGGTGAACCTGGATCAAAAAGACAAGACTGGCAAAGGAGAAGAAAACGGAGCGGGAAGGCTAACCCGGCACTCAAAAATGCCTGCTGAAGTCGGATGTGTCGGACCGAAAGGTGCAAATATCACAGTCAAGCTGTAATTTTACGACACACTACATTATGTTCTCCGGACTACATCCTGCTGATTGAAAACCCCTCTTCAGATCTTGGTAGCGCGGGCTTGATAACGTTCAGGGCTTGGTAGTGGGAGAATAGGACTGAACGACGACGAAGAAGAAGACTCAAAGAATCGACTCCATTGCTCCAGGGCACCACCAAATCGATTCAGTCCTTTTCATAGCTGAAAGTGCCACTGACAGAACACAAACTCCGAAGCTCCTGCGGCGGCTGCAAAATGTTCCCCCTACTTCATCAGGTACCCATTTGCAGCTAGATCGACTTTGAGAGGCAGTCATACCATGACAAAAAATATGCCCCATCTGTCAAACTGAGCACGATGTGATTTGAACTTGATACGTTGGGATTGCAAACCAAGGTCACAGGTGGTAGACCACATCAGTTCAGTTCAGTTCAGTTTATCCCGTAACCCATCAGGTCGTTGGGGCACACATAAAGACATGAAAAACCCACGCCAGCTCTCTCTGTCTGTCGCCGCCTGACGTATCTCACCGGGACGAAGGCCTGACCACTCAGTGATGTTGTCCACCCATCTCTTCCTTGGACGTCCTCGCCCTCTCTGACCCGGTACGGATCCAAAGAGTATCGAGTTGGGAATTCCGTTTGACCTCGCGACGTGCCCGCACCAGGCCATCTTTCGTCTTTTGATAGTTGTGAACAGATCTTCAAAAGGACCAATAGCGTCTTCAACTCTCTGACGGATGTCTACGTTCGTGACACGATCTTTATATGTAACATTTAGAAGTTTTCTATAGCACCGCATTTCCATTGCACGTATTCTGCCCTGGATATCTGCTGTAATGGTCCAGGTCTCACAGACATACAGAAATATTGACAGCACCAAAGAGCGCAGTAGTCTGACTTTTATGCCGAGGGCGAGCCGCTTGTCTTGCCAAATAGGTTGCAGCCTAGTCAGCGCCGCTGTTGTTTGTGCTACTCTTGCAATTACCTCTGGCCTCGAACCCTCTTCGCTGATCAATGATCCCAGATATTTGAAACTTTTCACCACCTCAAGTACCTGCCCATTTGCCTCTATGACAGATTGAAACCCTGCAACGTTATTGGTCATGAGCTTTGTTTTATCAGCATTTATTTCCATACCAAAACTCAGGGCCGTTCTATCCAATCTACCAATCAACTCCTGGAGTTCCCTTTCTGTGCCTGCCAATACATCAATATCATCAGCAAAGCGGAAGTTTGTGATTAGCCTGTCACCTATTTTTACCGTGCCACATCAACCTATATTATTGTCTAACCTTTACTATTCCTTATCACATCAATCGATCACAAACCTGTCAGCTCCCTATGGAGCATAGGTCTTCAATAAATACTCACCAAGGTTTCCTATCATGAGCCATTTGAGTCAATTATGCCTACGTCGTGTTTTCTTCCGTTAAATTTGCTACCACTTCCTTTTTCCATGAGTGTCTCGGTTTTCCTCAACATCTATTTCCCTGTAGATTCCAAAACAGGACTTGTCTGGTCATTATCCACTGGTTTCTGTAATGTTTTGTCTATCCATCTCCATCGCATCTTCCGTTGTCAAGCCACTACTGGTATTCGTCCCGTTGTCCCCATCAGTTCCACGTTGGTGATCTTGCCCTACCATTTCCACCCTTGACGCAACCATTGACGAAAGTCTGTACCTTTTTCCTAAGTACCTGTGATGTCACCCATGCTTCAGAGCTATATAATAGAACGAGTTTTACATTGGAGTTGAAGATTTGTATTTTGGTGGTGGTTTTAATTTCCTTTGACTCCCCTACATTCCTCATTGCCATGAAAGCTTTTCTTGCCTTCTGTATTCTTAACTGAACATCGTTTTCTGTACCTCCTAATGTGTCTATATTGCTGCCAAGGTATGTGAAAGACTCCACATTCTGAAGGAGCGTGACTCCCATTTCAATTATATCATTGCTAGTTGCATTTATTTTTAAAACTTCTGTTCTGTCTCTGTGTATCTTTAGTCCCAATTGTAGTGACCTCTCTTCGAGTATATATATCTTATTTTGCATCTGGCTGTGGGTATGGGACAGAAGAGCCAAATCATCGACAAAGTCGAGATCTTCAAGTTGTCTTGTCGAGTTCCATTTAATGCCGTTGTCGCAGGACGATAAAATGTCGACTTCATAATCCAGTCAATGGCCAACAGGAAGAGTGAGCAGGAATTGTGCCTGTCGAACCCCGTTCTTATTTGAAAGGGTTCAGAAAGCTGACCTTCGCGCAGCACTCGACATCTCGCAGCGTCTTTCCATACCTTGTTCAACTATTATTCCCAGCATAGCTTTCTGGTCTGTACAGGTCCTGTTTTGTCGAAAGCCGGCCTGCTCATCCCTTAACTGGTAATCTATGGCCTTTTTTAATATCTCTAGGACGATTCTGTTTAAAACTGTATCGGGTACTGATTATCACATAATTCCTTTATAATTGGTACATTGTACATCTTCCTTCTTTTGTAACTTTATTACATAGCCATATTTCCAGTGTTCTGGTATTTCTTTCCTCTACCAGACCTTGCTAGCTTGTATAACATCATTGTTTCAATGTCCGCTTTGATCGCTTCCGCTAAGATATCATCTGGACCGGTCGCGTTGTCATTTTTGAGAAGACGAATGGCGTTCTTAATTTCTTCTGCGGTTAGCCTCTCACAATGTGCCTATAGTTCCGAATCTGCTAACTGAATATTGTGGAGCCTAGCGGTTTAAAAGCTCTGCAAAATGTTCAACTGTAGCAGACGGAACGGGGTTTTACTCTCCCGGCTCTCTGAGGCCGGCCGCACCTCGACTATCCACCTTTGCAGTCTTAAAATCTATCACTACTAACACTTCAATAAACTAACTAAGGACACTATGGCAAAACAATAAAAACACATTCTTTATTACTACACGTTACAACACTTGCTCTCTTCTACCATACACAACTTCCTACACGCTCCTATCTAATGGTTACCTAACTTAAATCACTCTTCTACCATACACAACTTCCTACACGCTCCTATCTAATGGTTACCTAACTTAAATCACTCTTCTACCATACACAACTTCCTACACGCTCCTATCTAATGGTTACCTAACTTAAATCACTCTTCTACCATACACAACTTCCTACACGCTCCTAGCTAATGGTTACCTAACTTAAATCACTCTTCTACCATACACAACTTCCTACACGCTCCTATCTAATGGTTACCTAACTTAAATCACTCTTCTACCATACACAACTTCCTACACGCTCCTATCTAATGGTTACCTAACTTAAATCACTCTTCTACCATACACAACTTCCTACACGCTCCTATCTAATGGTTACCTAACTTAAATCACTCACTACAGCTAAGCCTAAAACAATTGTCCAGTCTACTTTCCGTACTTGGCCTGCCGTAACGTGAATACCGAAATTGGCGTATTGACGCCGATGGCTAACTCGTGGTGAACCCAACCCAGGTAAACGCCCTTGGCTCAGTTCCTTAGCGACGACTGTCGATCTGTGTGGTGGATGTCGAAAGACCAGGCTGCTGATGTGAATCTACGATGACTACAAACTTGACAATGCAGCCGCATGTTAAACTGCAGCGTGTTTTGCCCGTGCTAAAAATACCATGAATAGAGAAAAAGAAAAATGCAGATATCTTAAAAGAACTGGATATCGAGAAATATTGACTAGTAAACAATATAGTGTCTAGAAAACTACAATATGTTGGCCACATCAAAGGCAATAATGGCCGGGAGAGAACGATACTGGAGTGTATGGTGCATGGAAATCGGGGCCGAGGCAGATCGATGAGAAGAAAGGCACAAGACATCACGGAGGTCATGAAGATGATAGTGGCGGGAGTTCTGGCCAGAGATCGAGAGTCTTACAGATCGATGAGAAGATGGGCACAAGACATCACGGAGGTCCTGAAGATGATAGTGGCGGGAGTTCTGGCCAGAGATCGAGAGTCTTACAGATCGATGAGAAGATGGGCACAAGACATCACGGAGGTCCTGAAGATGATAGTGGCGGGAGTTCTGGCCAGAGATCGAGAGTCTTACAGATCGATGAGAAGATGGGCACAAGACATCACGGAGGTCCTGAAGATGATAGTGGCGGGAGTTCTGGCCAGAGATCGAGAGTCTTACAGATCGATGAGAAGATGGGCACAAGACATCACGGAGGTCCTGAAGATGATAGTGGCGGGAGTTCTGGCCAGAGATCGAGAGTCTTACAGATCGATGAGAAGATGGGCACAAGACATCACGGAGGTCCTGAAGATGATAGTGGCGGGAGTTCTGGCCAGAGATCGAGAGTCTTACAGATCGATGAGAAGATGGGCACAAGACATCACGGAGGTCCTGAAGATGATAGTGGCGGGAGTTCTGGCCAGAGATTGAGAGTCTTACAGATCGATTGTTGTGAGGGCGACGCTCTGCAGAGGACAGCCTACATTATGATGGTAAAGACAAGTTAGGGTACATGGCTTTCATTTCTGTTCGGTAAAGCAAGTCAGGATATTCAGCTTCCATTACTGGCAAAATAATGACGAAACTTGCTTTAGTTAACTCCACGAGAGCGATTGAAAGTCACCGTTGACACAACTGGTTCAAGAGTACAGATTCAAATATTTCTTTCAATGTACCTGCTAGTGAATAATACAATGAATAACCAAAGGCGAAGAGCGCGTGACCGAATGCTCTCGAGACCTGTCTGCCGACATAGAAGGAAGAGGTTTGAATCCCCGGTAAGGCATATGTTGTTTTTCTGCTGAGAGGGAAATAAACAAACACAGACGTGGCGACAGAACTGACAAAGCGGCCTTTGGTTTTCAGCCTACAAACCCCTCGACTATTCGAGCAATGAAAAATAAAGTCGTAGGAACGGCAGAAAAAAAATAATACCCAAGGATTTGAACATCTTGTATGTTCACGTCTTGTAAATGTTCCCAACTAAGCCTTTCTCTGTTCCACACATGTGTTTTTATCACCATCAGTTGTGACACATGTTAGCTGATTCCACTTCAGATTGTACTTTGCTCATATTTTCTCAACTTCCTTGAAAATATTTTCGCCTCCAATGGATTCACACAAACTATTCACAGAAGCTAATTCTTCCAGCTCAGCATTGACTCCTCAAATAAACAGCAGCAACTAAGCAGTAACAGTAACGCATGTAAACTCATCAAGAACCAAGGAAAACCACTCGAAATCATTTGCCTTGTTATAATTGGCTATTGACGTTGCTTCAAATGTCCTCCACTCTTCAGCAGTCGACCGTTCCGTTACAGAACTTTGAAATTTTAAAGAATTTTAAAATATAAAATCAATTCTTAGTTCACAGGCCTACAAAAAAAAATGGTGGTGTTCTGCATTTGAACAATAGAGTGCTGACCCCTGGTATAGATAGTGTCATCTTTTATTATGTGTTTATTTATTTATTAGATTATGCACTGTCAATTGGAAATTGTATATACTCTACAGTAGACATGCATTACATAGATGTGCGAGTAGTACAGACTGCTGTAATAATCCATATAATTACTATTTATCACATTTAGACATTAGTGAGGGGAAAAAACCTCCCTGATCACTGAACTTCTCCTTGCTGATGACCAAGCAATATTAACAACCTCAGACAAACAATTGCAGTAATGTATTAACAATGAGGCCTGTACGGATTACAGTGAGAAAATCACCACTGCGAAAACCGACGTTATGACGATTGCAAGAAAAGAAACAATAACAAATATATTTATACAAAACCAACAAGTAAAACAGGTTCTTCCTTCCTCCTCCTTCCTTCTTCCTTCTTCTTCCTTCTAACCCTTTTTTCGTTCTTGATTCTTCTTCATTCTTCTTCCTTTTTTTCTTCTTCTTCCTCCTACTCTTCCTTTTTCTTCTTTTGTTCTTCATCTTCTTCTTCTTTTACCTCTTAAAATCTCAAAATCCTGGTTTTCATTCAGACACACGTGCCTGTATCCAAATGATGAACAAACTCATCTCACTCTTTTGCCTTGGTGTACCAAGTTGGAACCAGGACCTCCATTATGCCATCTCTCCACCTCATCCTTGGTCGCCTAAAGTTGTATGGCCACCACGACGTCACTCTACGTGTCCATCTATTATCCGACAAGCGCACCGCATGGCCGGCCACTCTGTATTTTCGTAACAGCGTCACATCTGTGTTGTCAGAGAAGGAAGTTCGTCGACGTCTGATCTCTGCGTTGCGGATTTGGTCTCGAATAAAAATCCTCAATGTTCTTCGTTCCATCGCTCGTTGCACAACGCGTAGTCTTTCTCAGACTCCACACCTCGCAGCCATATCCCATGGCTGGAATAACCAGACTGTTGACGGTGTGAGCCCTAGCGTTGACGTTTCCCATTTCTTGCAGTATGTGCTTAACACAGCTGACTGAGCCAGCCCGCTGTTATCCTTCGTGAGATCTCCCGATTTATTAGATGGGACTCTGGCAGTGACTGCTCATTTGATTACTTTCTTTACGTCTTCTTTAATCCCTGCACCAATTAACATTTATAAGTGTTTATCACCTCTCTCTTTTTCCTCCCCACTCCCCCGTCTCTCTCTCTCTCTCTTTCTGTCTCTCTCTGCCTGTCTCTCTCTCTCTCTCTCACACAAACTTTTCTTTAGTCTCTTATGTCCCTATACTCTCAACAGTAAGTCCATATCACAGGCTAATTTGTGAAAAACAAGAATTGATGGGGTCATTTAGAATACTCCAATGTTCTCCTGTCCACTGCAAGATAAGGGACAACATACAAGCACAGACGAGCAAAGCTCACGAACAACAGCACGGCCTCGCAAACTTCCAACCGTAGCGACTATCGACCTAATAAACAGCAATTGGTTATATTTGAAATGTATGCCAAAGAAAAGATTGTAGAACTATACGTTTGGTAAACGTGATGTTTCTGTTCATAGATTAATCAAAATAAAGAAACACTGTGGTCACGGATGACGTGGTAGAAACTTCACTGTAAGACGTCTCAGCTTTTTTGAGAACAGGTGAACAGTTTCCTTTCCCGATGTCTTGTCTTACTTATCCAAAAGGTAAATGTAGTCCCATGTCAGTCCATGCCGTCATGGATGAGGTGCTTCCGGTTTCATTGTTCAATACATGAACGTTTCGGAGAACTACTTCCTTTCCATTTCTGTCATGCCATCCCTAACAGTAAATAGGTTCCAATTTATAACTGAACTGATTGGAACATGTCGCGACTGGAGAGCAAATTCTGTGCCTTTGCGTGAACAGCAACCGCTCTATATTTGCATGTACTGTGGTCTTATTATGCTCCCCATTGATATTTGAGCTATATCTATGTTTCATAGTACCTAGCAATGCCTACACTGGAATCGTATTTTTTTGTCTTCTGCTTCGCTTGTGGAACAATTATTCCTTTGTGACAGTTTTAAAATATATTTAATTATTTGCATACAAGAACTTCAAAATGTACGTGACTTATTTTTACAACAATACAAGGGACGCAAACAAATAAATTTAAAAAAAATAAAAATAAGGGTTATCTCATCATAACAAATTCGCGTGAGAGGTTTTTCCTTGGGCGTGTCCCCTCTTTATCTAGGAAACAGACCTAGAACGAGTGAGCTATGGCCCCACACCAGAACTACATGGACATGTACATTCACATATGTACACTGAAGGCGAAAGGTGTTAATTTCCCACCCGACCAAATTTCTCACGCTCGACGATTGTGCCTGCAAAGCCGTGCTGACACAAGAGCTGAACCTTGAACCTTGACAGGCGTCGAAGTCATGGAGCGAACTAGATAGGTAGCTGACAAAACTCGACACTGGCCTGTCCTGTAGCTGAAACCAAGATAGTTATAGTTTATATATATGCCGCAGCATGTGAATCTGAAGTCTTTGCTGTGGTTACCTCGTTGTTGCATATTGCTTTCAATAATTTCAATTAAGTGCATATACATTTATAAAAGTTTATAACGTACCTTAAAGTAGTGCATATTTAATCAAATGAATTTTGAATTTTTAAATAGACATATGTTTTAAAATATTCAACAATATAAAAATACATTATTTATTATCCTTATCTGATTTTAAGGGGAGACACCTACCCACAGGGAAAGACAACTTTTATAATAATTAAAAAACGTGACATTGCAAAAATAGTAACGTTGAAAAATGTGAATATTGCTAATAAATACTAATTTTGCACATCCATTGTAAACAGTTGGACTCAAAATATATTTTGCACTACCACCAACAGAAAAGCATTCTTACGCATTATAGAAGTAGCTTTTAAATAAATATTCAACAATTTATTGTTAGTATCAAAGTAGCATTTATTGGTTCCCTTTATTGTAAGGAATGCATCACTCTTGTGACGAAGTCAACATTGCCCACGTCAATACAGCCGTGCAACTAACATTTGGCTACTCGAATATCCTGTATTTGGTTCTCTGTTATGTGTAACTTTAAAGTTCTTATATTACAGACGCGTGTGTTTATTCGGGGATTGCTCTAATGTTGGCCAATATTAAGATTTAAAGAGAGGTATGTCAGCTGTGTTGTTCTACTTTTATTGAACAAATCATCTGTAAACGCAATAATCTTACCACGCATGTTTGAACATTACTCTGAAGCATTTCAAGCACACATCTACCTTACCATAATAATAATAATACCAATAATGTGGAATCTTGCTTGCTTACTGCTGGCTGAATAAAAATAATCTTAATGTTCCTAGTTTGACATTTGAAACACGTAAACATGAAGCTAGACCTTAAGCACGTGTGTATCTATTTGTTTATTTCTCTGTTGCATTGCACGTTTCAAGCTGTCCTATTCATAAAAGTAAATACACACCTTCAGTACACATTATTACATTTCAGGTTTTGACAAAAAAATACATTTCACTGTCTAAGTTATACACATCTGGTTTCTTGAATCTATGACATAACTAATTTACACCAGATATAAAGCCTGGTAGAGATGAATACCTAATTGATTTAAATATACACACACACACACACTCATGTGTGTGTGCGTGTGTGTGAATGTGTACAGCTCTCTAGAAAAGAAGGAATATCCAACACTTTGTAATGCAACCTATGTGCGGCTCCTGCCTACATGCATTATAAATAATGTTCTAGATACACTGTCAAAACTAATATGCGGCAGAAGAGTTTCAAGCGTATAAAACTCACTTTTTCTGTAGGAAAATGAAGAAGGGAGCGCATTAAAAATGACGTAAATGTGTAGGACTGTATGTTTATGTATGTAAGCCACAATCTCTACAAGTGAGGCACTATACAATATACCTTATCGCATCAAACACTATCTTGAGCCTACATGTGTTATGACGTCACTGCTCTTTTCGACACGGTTGCTACAAATCTCAATACAGCAGTGGTTCTCATCATTTTGAAGTTCGCACACTCCAAGAATGCAATGATAACGAAACTACGAACCCATTACACGTCAACTTTCTAACTATGGGACAAGTGAGGAGTATTACAGTGGTCAGTGCATATGCCCCAGCAATGACTAGTCCTGAAGATAACAAAGATAAATTCTATAAGGAGCTAAACTCCCTTATCTCGTTGATTCCAAAGTTTGATAAAAGTGTTATCCTTGGTGACTTCAATGTCATAGTTAGTGCTGACCATCAGTCCTGTGAGGGTGTACTTGATGTACATGGCATGGGCAAGTGGAACCGCAATGGGGTGCTACTGCTAGGCCTTTGTGCTGCCCATCTTATTCTCCTTTTTCCTCTTCTTCTTTTGTTTCTTCTGATCTACGCATAACATCTATTCACTTGTTTACTACTGTATCAGTCAGAATCTGGTTGAATCCCTATCTGTTTTTCGTCCTGGAGTACCATTGTGGTCTAAAGGCATGGTGCAGATCTCCTCGTTGACAGGCGACCATTCGAGCAGTTGCAGTTGTATGACCACCAGAAAGACATCTTCCTTGTGATCAGATTTAAATTGTATAAAATTTAATATATGTATTATTTGTTGTGCTGTTTTGTATACTGACCTGACCAAAACAATGGAGATAACAGTCGGCGTGAGACAAGGATGTGTGTTGCAACCACTACCCTTCAACAGAAAAATGCTAGAGACCGAAAGGGAGCATCTACCAAGAAATGCTGAGGAAGAAAGGACAGAGGATAATCAGTTAAATGAACTCCGTTCTGCAGATAAAAAATGCTTACTATATGAGAGTGAAGACGATCTGCAGCAATATCTGACTGCGCTAAACTGTCTGTGCAAAAGATTCAGCGTTAAATTAACTCATCCGAAACAGAAACTATGCAGGTAAGCAGAATGAAAACATGAACATTATGGTAAACCAAGATCAAACAAGTGCAGGAATTCAAGTACTTGGGCAGTGTTTTCACACAGAAGGAGGTTTAGACAAAGAAATTGAGATCAGGTGTCAAAAAGCATATGCAATTGTATACCAGCTGTCACCATTAGTGAAACACCCTAACATGAACGTGTCCACAAATAGAATGTTGATCAGCAGTATATTCCAATGCTCTGTTACTGCTGCCAAACATGTAGCTAGGAGAGATATGATGCGCAATGAAGAGGTGTGAAACATTGTTGAAGCAAGACCCTCACTGAATTTATTGACGAGGAGAAAATCAAGTGTTTCGGCTACCTGATGAAAATGTAGCTTGATCAACTACCCATGTGTGCCTATAATGCAGGTGATAATTTTCCACAACAGTAGCACACCAAGAACTAGATGGATGATAAATGTTGCAGACATTCTAAACCATCATTGGATGATGACTACTTTAGCGGCGCATCTGGCGTTGAACAGAAAACTACGGCTCCCCATGGTGCCTCACGGCACTAGTGGACAAGACAAGACTGTAAATCAATTATTATAAAACTGTTAATGTCAAATATTATTATTTAATCATTTATTATTATTTGAACAGAAAATGTCTAGCCTACTCATTCCAATCCATTTTCCTGACTTATATTTTTTCTTTGCTTGAATATCTGTAATACTGTAATACCTGGTGTTCGCTCAGACACATTTTATGCCCTATGCCAGATAGCCAAATATTGTCCAAACTCATCGCTGTCCTTTGTCATTAAGTGCCATGCCGGACCAAGGCTCTGTCGACGGCCATCTCTCCATCTCATTGGCGGATGTCCGGGGCGATGATTTTAGGTGAAGGGCCACCATGACGTCACTTTATGCGTCTATCGATTGTCAGACATGTACTTTCTTAGCATCGCCGTATCTACGATGTCATTAAAGCGGGTTTAACTCCTGATGGCGGTGTTGCGGATGTGATCTCGTAGTGAAAGTGACAGTGTTCTACTCTCCATCTCTTGTTGAGTAGCTTGAATACACGCCGTGTCACCTTTTCGTCGGTTCCACACCTCGCAGTCATACACCATGGCTGGAATGATCCGATTGTTGAAGGTGTGAGATCTCGCTTTGCTGTCTTGATGCGGTTCAAGCAAAGCCACTCCGCAGCTAACCTTCGGGATATCTCTTTATGTAAGACATGGGAATTCGTAATTTCTTGTCCAAATTAGATGAACGAATTAATGTTTTTGACGGAATCAGTTTGAAACCGCATTTCCTCGCAGGGACAGAAACTGTTTAGCATGCTTTGTGTCTTTAGCTTATTTATTTTAAGACCAATTGCCTCGCTTGCATTGTTGAGCTCATTCAGACATTGCTCAGCTTCATTGATGCTGTGGCTGATGATGACTATGTCATCCGCAAACAGGAGGTGGTTGAGCATTTCTCCATCTATGTTAATACCCATATCATCCCCATTTAGTCATCGGAAGACTTCAAGTGCTGCAGTGAAAAGTTTAGGAGAGATTGTATCACTTTCTCGTACGCCACGTTCAGTTTGTATGTTAATTGTCCGGTAGAAAATGGTGATATCTGTTGAGCAACCCTTGTTTATATCTGCTGTAAGCCGCGCATATTGTTCGCTTCCCATGCTTGACTGCATTCATGTCTCTGACGTTAGGATCTCCGGTGCAGACGAAGAACCTGAAGTTAGCGGCCGGTCATGGATTACTGCCTTGGATGCGAAGAGGTCAATGTAGAACCTCCGACATTCTTGTTCTATTTTTGTTCTGTCCTGCAAGGTTGTACCACCCTGTCTATTTAGAACCTACAGAAGCATTTTTACTCATTTCTGTAATTCTGCTTTCAGCTAACAGAACAGTTCACTCTTGTATTTTCTTTATTCTTTAAATTTTGTTCTGCGTAAATTTTAAACAGACATGGAGACAATACACATCTTTGTCTCACACCTCATCTTGAATCTACATATAGTGAGTAAATCTTGCCGGATTTATTCCCCTATCAGTTTCCTTCAAGCACAGGTTGCCGAGTAATCTTGTGTCATTTTCATCCATACTTAATTCCTCTATACATTTAATCTGTTCATGCTGGTGCCTGTCAAATGTCTGTTTATGATATAGAAAGCAAATTTAATTGCTAAAAACAAAAGTAAAATAGTAATTGGCACTCTTACAGCCGTTGTTTCTGTAACAATTTGTTTTACACGAAGAGGTTGCCAGTTACATACACAACCCTGCTTGAAAGTTGTACTGTTCCTAATTCTGGTATCTGTAAGAGTGATGTGATGTATGCTGAACATATTATCAGAAGAACATATTGTTGTCAAAGAAATATATAATCAAAGAGCATCTGATTGGTAGAGTACTCGCTTTTCATGGCAAATATACTGGGTTCAATTGCTATTTGGGTGCACACTTGTTGACCCAGCTGTACCACCCTGGCCATATAGAAAACGATGCCTACCGTTAACTCTCCAGGTGAGGCCAGGTGATAATTCTCCAGCTACGCACAGGTCACAACAGACTTAGATGTCATCTGTACAACTTCAAGATTGGCACTACAGACCATTGTGCCTGCGGCACAGCCCCCATGAAGGCAGAACATATTTTGCAGTCCTGGCCACTGTATACCGATAAAAGAAGTAGCATTTGGCAACAGCCAGTGTCCTTCCACGAGAAGCTGCACGGTAGTGTACAGAGCCTTGAGTCGACTGCTGCCCTCGTTAGATTCATTGAAGTTGAGGTCTGAAGAAAAACGAGAAAGAAGAAGAAAACGTATTCCATATACGGCTTTTGTCAAATTTCACCCCAAGCAAGAAAGGTATGGTAGATTTATGCCATGATTAGAGTCATCCCTAAGAATATGTTAGCTCTTTGATCTTAGTAGGGAAATGGTTAACAGAGCTGTGATAGTTTTATCTGTGTTTATTATTACGTGGCATCTGTGTCCATACCGTCAGCTCAAGGCATTCTGTGAATTCTCATTACCGCAACGCGCTATATTGATGCATGATAACGCTAGACACGCGTGCAAAACACGCGTGCAAGCTGCCACGGTGCTTTAAATGAGATGTGCTTGAACACCAATCTCCCAGCCCCGACCTGGCGCCGAGTGACTTCCACATCTTTGGACCTTTGAAGAAGCACCTATCTGGAAAACGATGTGCAACCGACGAGCAAGTCCAGTAAACTGCATGTGCCTGGTTATAGCTGGTATGACTGACTGAGGAATGATGAGATGGCCGACTCAAATGTGTGTACTACGTCTCTGGCAGGACGTGAAGATCCTGGTACACTCGATGGCTCTTATCTGGGATAATGTAAAGACATTTTTATACTCTCCTATTCGATAACGCGATGTCTCAAAGATAACAGATGTTAAACGTACTCCAACTGTGGAAGACATGTGATATGGTCCATGAGACATTAAACTGCCAAGACATACTAGCTAACATCTAAAGGGATTATATCTCCATCATATTAGACAAATAATTTGAAAGTTTAAGAATTGGTTAGAGGTCACACACGCAAGAGACTCCATGGGCTCCCACACGAGTCTTCGCTGGCTCCTACAAGAGACTCTGCGAGCTCCCACAACTGTCTTCCCAGATCCTCGGTGGCGCTAGCAATCAGATTGAGGACCACTGACATGCAAGTTTATTAGTGCCTGTTGTACAAATTAGCAAAATGTTTGACATAAAACAATGCATAATATAAAATCGTGAATATTTCAAGATAAGTTGGAGGAGAAATGATGCGGTGGGGGGGGGGGGGGGGGGGGAAAGGGGGGGGGGACATGACACTAGACTTGGAAAAAGTGCAGGGCAGAGGGGTGGTGCTATTAGTGTAAACTGCAGAAATAAACATTTTCCCCGTCAAGATTGGTCACAAGACACCCAAAACATCACGCCATCCGCCTTTCTCGGACGTTACTAAGCTGCCTTATACAGCCTTAGATTAAGGAACAGTGTATAAATACAGGAGCAAGGGAACAAGTTGTTCGCTGTCTACCCTCGAGTTGAGAGCTTGCTAGTTTAGGAAGACTGTTTTTGGTCCATTTTGAAACTTGCTACTACAGACTGAACTGTTACTACTACGTCAGCGTTAGGTGAGTACCATTTTGGTGTCTGTGATGTAAAGTTTACGAGTAACCCCTCTCGGGGCTGTTATTGTTGTTTTATTCTTTAATGCCCACAATGGGTATGTTTACTCATGTGCGACTTGCTGTGGGCGTTTAGTTTGGTGGGTGTTGATTGTAGTAGCTTTCCCCACATCCCGAGTCTGCTGATGAAGAATGGACCGAGGTCCTCCAGGCGGTTGTTCTACGCTTGGTTTCATTTCTGTGATGCTCTCTACTTCGGGGATCACGTCGATCCCCATCTCGTTAGCCAGACGATGGTTTCCTCCTACACATGGCGTTGTGTGCCTCTTACATCCAGCCGTCCACCTTTACCTTTTAGTATTGTTTGCGACAAAGGTGTTATGTCTGTTGATGTGACCACAGAAACCAAGTCTGTGGTCAAGAGCGTAAGGATGACGCGGAGACCGTGGCAACCCTGCCACACCCTAGACCCAGTGATATTTTTGTTAACGGAAAAACCATTGCCGTGTTAGTCTCTTGGTCTAGATAACCTCTCACGCTCAAAGCCCGCTGTGTGTGGTGATGAACCACATCCTCCCCGTAGTAGTCCTAGTAACTGGGAGTGCCAACTCTCAGCCTAAACAGGACTATAAAGGAGCGTATATCAATATTTTTATTTTAAACCGGCACAACCCGCACCGTATACACACTCTGTTGTTGTTGCTGTTGTTGTTGTTGCTGTTGTTGCTGCTGTTGTTGTTGTTGCTGTTGTTGTTGTTGTTGCTGCTGTAGTTGTTGTTGTTGTTGTTGTTGTTGTTGCTGTTGCTGTTGCTGTTGTTGCTGTTGCTGCTGCTGCTGCTGTTGTTGTTGTTGTTGTTGTTGCTGCTGCTGCTGCTGTTGTTGTTGTTGTTGTTGCTGCTGCTGTTGTTGTTGTTGTTGCTGCTGTTGTTGTTGTTGTTGTTGCTGCTGCTGTTGTTGTTGTTGCTGCTGTTGTTGTTGTTGCTGTTGTTGCTACTGTTGTTGTTGCTGTTTTTGTTGTTGCTGTTGTTGTTGTTGTTGCTGTTGTTGCTACTGTTGCTGTTGTTGTTGCTGTTTTTGTTGTTGCTGCTGCTGTTGTTGTTGCTGTTGTTGCTATTGTTGTTGTTGTTGCTGTTGTTTTTGTTGCCGCTGTTGTTGTGTAATGCCCACAAGGAGCATGATTACTTTTTTGTGGGCCCTGTAAAGGCCTTTCGGGTTGCAGTAGCGTTTCTAACATTCCGAGCGTGCTGATGAAGGTGGACCATGGGTTTCCAGGCGATTGTGCTATGCTTGGCTTCATCTGCCAGACGCTCACGAAAACGGGGAAAACGTCGTCAGTCAGACTGTCTAGAAAACATTTCCAGGGAATGCTACATGAAAGAAGGTTAGTGGTCTTGGCCAGTATATTGTGCCTGACCCTGACGTGACGTCCTAGTCAGTCTATTGTGCCTGACGCGACGTCCTAGTTAGTATATTGTGCCTGACCCTGGCCCAACGTCTTAGTCAGTATATTGTGCCTGACCCTGGCCCAACGTCTTAGTCAGTATATTGTGCCTGACCCTGGCTCAACGTCTTAGTCAGTATATTGTGCCTGACCCTGACTCAACGCCCTAGTCAGTATATTTGGCCTGACCCTGACTCAACGCCCTAGCCAGTATATTGTGCCTGACCCTGACTCAACGCCCTAGTCAGTATATTGTGCCTGACCCTGACTCAACGCCCTAGTCAGTATATTGTGCCTGGCCCTGACTCAACGCCCTAGTCAGTATATTGTGCCTGACCCTGACTCAAGGCCCTAATCAGTATATTGTGCCTGACCCTGACTCAACGTCCTAGTCAGTATATTGGGCCTAACCGTGGACACGACGTTCTAGTCAGTATATTGTGCCTGATCCTGACTCAACGCCATAGTCAGTATATTGTGCCTGACCCTGACTCAACGCCCTAGTCAGTATATTGTGTCTGACCGTGGGCACGACGTTCTAGTCAGTATATTGTGCCTGATCCTGACTCAACGTCGTGGTCAGCATGCTGTGTTCTGGGATAGATGACTATCCATTACATCAGTTTTCATAATGCCCAATTTCACACATGTCATAACGTGGAGTACCTGTCTAGATCTCACGTAGAGCTCTACCAATGAATTCATCAACGGTACAGGTTAAATGACAATTGAATGCCCGCTACAAAAATTTCAAACAAACGAGAAACAGAAAACCCAAATGGATATCACCAGTACCACTCCAATGGAGAAGTCAATGAACTACGGTTGATAAAAGCTTTCTTTATATCAAGGTGCGCTTGAAAGTACACGCAGATGAAGAAGCAGTGTAAGGAGATAAAAAGGAAGTATAAATAGAAGAAGAAGAAGAAGAAATGGAACAGAAGAAGAAATGAACAAAAAAAGAAGAAATGAAAAAGAAGAAAAAAAAATAGAAAATGAAAATTATAATTTGAAGAAGAAATAGATTAAGAAATATAAGAAAAAGAAGAAGAAAACTTTAAAGAAAATGACGAAGAAGATGAAAAAATAGATTAAGAAGAAAATTTCAATATATATATATATATATATATATATATATCAAAAGAAGGCCATAGAAACAACACCCACACATGATAGAGAGTGAAAGAACGAATAAACCGTTTTCATTGTGATTAGATGAAAAGGAAGAAATCAGATTTCTTTCCTTGCTTCTCTCTCTCTCTCTCTCTCTATATATATATATATATATATATATATATATATATATATATATATATATATATATTTCTCGCTTTCTCCCGTCTAAATTAATTCATAATTTATCCCAAAACCAAGTGAAAACAACTAAAACATCACATATTTCATCCCCAAACCAACTGCAGACCCATTCCATTCACCAAACATTTCAACTAACAACACATTGAAACCCCATTTCATTCCCCACATATATCAACCAACAACAAATTAAAACCCCATTCCATTCACCACACATGGCACCAACAACAAATTAAAGCCCCATTCCGTTCACCACACATGGTACCAACAACAAATTGAAGACCCATTCCATTCACCACACATGGCACCAACAACAAAGTGAAGCCCCATTGTGTTCACCACACATGGCAACCAACAACAAAGTGAAGCCCCCATTGTGTTCACCACACATGGCACCAACAACAAATTGAAGCCCCATTGCGTTCACCACAAAGTATTACATAAGCTGACTTCAAGACTAACAGAAATCTGAAATACCGTTTTTATATGTTTTCTTTCAGATATGAATCAAGTGAGATTCGGCCTCTTGGCTTCCTTTGCCATCTCGTGTCTTGTCCAGACAGCAATGTCCATACCTATGGTCATTGACGGCATCCTTGACTACGACACAGGGCTGACTATACCGTTAACAGATGGTAGGGACATAGTGCTATACCACCTCCAACACCAACAGTGTACACCAACCAGCTTCATCTCCATCTCTCTCATTGATCATATTCTATCTTCCCTTTATATCGTCACCTTCTATCATCACCTTCTGTTGTCGTGTTCTATTGTCACTTTATATTATCACCTTATTTATCCATATTATATTAAAACCTTCTAGTATCACCTTTTGTTATCATTTTCTATTATCACCTTCAATAACCACCTTCTATAACCACCTTCTATAACCCCCTTCTAGTATCACCTTCCATTACCACCATCCATCTATCACCTTCTATTACACCCTTTTAATATATCCATCTAATATCACCTTCCATCTATCACCTTCTATTATCCTTCCATTACCACCATCCATCTATCACCTTCTATTATCCTTCCATTACCATCATCCATCTATCACCTTCTATTACACCCTTTTAATATATCCATCTAATATCACCTTCCATCTATCACCTTCTATAACCACCATCAAATATCACCTTCCATCTATCACCTTCTATAACCACCATCTAATATCACCTTCCATCTATCACCTTCTATAACCACCTTCTAATATCACCTTCCATCTATCACCTTCTATAACCACCATCTAATATCACCTTCCATCTATCACCTTCTATAACCACCATCTAATATCACCTTCCATCTATCACCTTCTATAACCACCATCTAATATCACCTTCCATCTATCACCTTCTATAACCACCTTCTAATATCACCTTCCATCTATCACCTTCTATGACCACTATCAAATATCACCTTCCATCTATCACCTTCTATAACCACCATCTCATATCACCTTCCATCTATCACCTTCTATAACCACCTTCTAATATCACCTTCCATCTATCACCTTCTATAACCACCTTCTAATATCACCTTCCATCTATCACCTTCTATAACCACCTTCTAATATCACCTTCAATCTATCACCTTCTATAACCACCTTCTAATATCACCTTCCATCTATCACCTTCTATAACCACCTTCTATTATCATCTTCCATCTATCACCTTCTATTATACCCTTCTAATATATCCATCTATCGCAGAATGCAGGCAGTGTATGGTGACAAAAGGGTGACAACGATAATAGCGAAGATCTGGACAACGATGTTTAAAGAAGGACGTGAGTTAACGAAAGCTCTTCCGAGACCAGGTCAGTCGCATATTGCTGCGTCAGAAGATGCCATCGCCAAAATTGATGCGGCAATTCTGGTAGATCGCCGCCGGAGCTTACATTCGCCACACTTTTGTCACCATACACTGTCTGCATTCTGCGATGAATGTCAAATGGTTAACATCCTTCAGCTGTTAGAAGCCGAATCCTCTCTCACTGATCAGCTCTGGACGAATTCCGTTTCACATCCGCCATGTTTTCAACGGTCTGCTGAGGAAACTATGAGTAGGAGGATAATGCAATTTTGCAAATTTGACGGTTGGTATGTGTTGTTTACGTTAGAAGTGACACATCATGCGCATTGTACGTATGTTCACTTGGTGCAGTTTGGTCCGGTTTCATTTGAACACCCTAGCATAAACACTACACACACATGTTGTCTCAAAACATGTATACACACTTCAAATACGTATTTATGAATGCAATTTGTAATGAAGGTAATTTAGGATGTATCATTTCAATTAAAGTTCTTGTTTCGAATGCCCCCAATGAGTAGGTTTACTCTTTTGTGCGTTCTGAAAAGAACGTTGTGGCGGGTTGCAGTAGCTTTTCTCACATCCCAGCGTGCTGATGAAGGTGGAACGGGGTCCTCCAGGCAGATCGGATAGTCTTAGCTTCATCTGCGTGTCGCTCACTACTACGGGGATCACGTCGATCCCTCACCTCGTTAGCCAAGATGCCAAGAAAACAGCCTGTTTCCAGCCGAGGTGAGGGTCTTGGCCAGTTTGTTTTGCCTGACCCTGACTAACATGTCTGATCAGTATATTCTGCCTGACCAGACGTTAGTATTTCTCCCGATTTCAGTGAAAGAGGAACAAACGTAATAATGTAGGTCTATCGTATCTGCTCAAACTGGTAGCCGTTCTGGTCTAGGCACATATTCCGTCGTTGTGCGGAGTCATGAATCATTTCATTTGGGGTATTTTTTTTTAATTTTTTTTTTTATTTTTTGCGTTCGCCTTATTTATCTATTCCCCAAGGCGTGTGTGCGTTACACTGTGGTTTTTATTTTGCGCCTGTCGGCCCAGTGCATCCGACTTCAGCATGCATTTTATGTAAGGGTCTGCTTCCTCCTGCATTTTCTAAGGGTTTGCTTCCCCGGGGTAACGGCCGGTGCTGTGATGGGGATCGAACCCAGCACCTTCTGGTTGTGAGCCGTGCCACTTAACCACTAGGCCACGCCGTCCCCCCATTTGGGGTATGAGCGTAATCTCTTTAAATTGATGCTTTCAGTTTCTCGATTGTTACCAGATGTCTGACCCCGATTACTTTTAGCTCCTTTCCTGAAGGATTGTTGTACGAAGCAATGAAGATATCTTGGCCTTGCAATCGATTGGCACGTAGTGTACATGATGGCTCATCTTTTCTCTACAACCCAAGCGTAATGCCTCCGCTTTATCAAAAAGAAGAAAAAGAAGAAGAATAAAAAGAAGTAGTCGCTTTTTTACACCATGCTTAGAATGGAGCATTTGCAATTTCAATTGTTCCGCGAACCACTAAGACATACAGTCCCTATACCCCACTATAATTACGTCGTAAATCCAACACATAATATGTTTGCCTTCTTTATTTTTTTCTTTCAGACTTATTTGAGGTGAAGGAATTGAAAGACACATCTGACCCCGCCATCCTACTTAACCGATTTCGAAGAAACGTTGCCCAATGGTCAGTTGGAAGTCATCACTTTAACGACTACAACCACGACACCAGTTCTCGAAGATTCGGTCATCGTAGACAAAACACACGCGTTCAAGGAGGTGGCCAGATCGCTCACGCCTAGATCAAGCCTGATGCCTTTTGTTTACAATCTACAGATGCCTACTATAACTGGCTATGAGTTGAAAGTATGGAAAAGAATGATATAGTTGAAAAAACAGGTCAGTTTTACCTTGGGGTTTTAAAATTCTGTTGGGCTAAAATGAAACAATGTTTAGCAATTTCGAAATGAACAAATATAGCAAAGGTCCAAATTCAGCAAGTCTTTGAGCTATGTGAAAGAAAAGAAGGAAGGAACCCAAGAGACAGTTCAAATATTGTGTTATATACAAAAATATGTAACACCTAAATGGAAATCATACTGCAAAGAAAATTAGAGGGCCAACTTGCGAAACGATAAATGGATGAATAAAATCGAAATAAAGAAAAACTCTGGTAGATTGTATCCTCACGACAAGAGATAGAATATGTTGGGAATCCACTGTAGCCCAGGTTCGATGTTGAGATGTCACATTACATATTTGTATTATTGACAAATACAAAAAGAACAAAACCCATGTTACGAATTGTAGCTTGTCCAACAGCAATGAGAATATCTAAACCAAAAGGTCTTCGCCAGTGACTAAGGACAAAACTAACTAAAACATATAATTAGCGTGAACGATAATATTACTTAGGCGCAAAATTAAAAACAAGGAACACGACTTTACGACCAATCAACTTTCATCAGGGTCTACCTAATAAAATCAGCTGACCAATCTAGATGATAAAGACTTAAAGATGTTTGCGGACAGAGATAGCCACTGGTATGATGTACACGTTGATCATTTGTATGGTACAATATAAAACGTGAGCAGGAGATGACGAAGACAGACAAAAGTCGTTTGGGAAAGTTAAAGAAGAAAGGAAAGGAGAGGGGGGGGGGGGAGTTGAGGAGGGATTAAACCAATTAATCAGATTTGACGTTCAAACTCCAGAACACAAATATTTATTTACAACAACAATGTCAACAACAAAACGACCGACCACCACTATGGCGATTTCCCCTTTGCTTGAGTCCTATTTGGGATATATAAATAAATGCCGCTTGCTCCTGCAGTGGCCATGCAGTGTGCGGGCAAGGTTGTTAGAAATTCAAAACTTCCCCTTTTCCACCTATAGAAAGAAGCTTCTCCGTTGTTTGAGCCCGTATCTCCAGAGACCAGCATCACAACCAATTGCTCACCCTCCTCTCAAAGTGTAGAATCAGCACATGGGATTGCTGACGCATTTAGGTAATTCTTCCATAAGGTTATTGCCTAAGGATGTCCAATTACGGCACTTTCAACTACAGAGTTAGTCTATATGGTTGTATTAGGGAGTAATGTTATTTATAGATATGTGTTCATTGATTTTTATACCAGTCGAGTGTAAATGTTTATTTGTTCCAGCTGAAATGTCAGGCTAAATAAATTGACTGTAGATTACATCTTTTTTGTAGATTTCTTTCATTATAACCAGCACAATTGTTTGTCTGTGGCTTTATTTCATAATTAGCATGCGAGTCTACAAAACTCAACGTTTGCGAGATAACATGGCTTTATTAACAAATCCATTTTCTTCATCTTCTTCTTCATCGTTCGTCCTAAGAAGGACATTTCATTGTGTTATGTTGTCGCTGTGTTGTTTCGTACTTTACTGCAGTATCTCTGCTTTTCAATTCAGCACATCCATTTTAAGCAATGCACATATTTAAAACTGAGTTTGCCTGGATTCCTCTAGAGGCCCGGTAGCGTTGGTGGAGGTTGTAAGCCCATGAGGAGTTCCTCAGAGTTGTTTTCGCTCGGCACTCGACTTTGCGCACCGTCGAAAACATTACTTTCCCATCTGAGGTTGGTAAGACGCCAGATACATTTATGTTTTCTGCAGGGGATGAAACGGAAAGCCACATTATCTCCCCACCCCTGCCTCTTTATCCCCCTCTCTCCACTATTAACTAAAATCCACAAAAGCTAATCGCTCATAGAAGATGATTGATACAAATGAGAAGTAATGCACTTTGAATTCGATCAACGAACGACAAATGTTAAATCATGGCTCGTCAACCTTGTCCCCGGTATTTTTCAGTGATTCCTATTAATGTCATTGTCCGTTACTATTGTAGTGAGTTGGTCACACTCAGCTCTGTGCAATGCTGAGTTGGGTACTCTGAGGGCAGTGGAGTGTTGAGTTTGGTACTCTGACCGCAGTCCAATGCTGAGTTTGGTACTCTGACCGCAGTCCAATGCTGAGTTGGGTACTCTCAGTGCAGTACAATGCTGAGTTGGGTACTATGAGCGTAATGCAATGCTGAGTTGGGTACTCTCAGCGCAGTACAATGCTGAGTTGGGTACTCTCAACACAATGCAATGCTCAATTTGGTACTCTGAGCGCAGTGCAATGCTGAGTTGGGCACTCTCAGCTCTGAACAATGCTGAATTGGGCACTCTCAGCTCTGAACAATGCTGAATTCGGCACCCTCAGCTCTGAACAATGCTGAATTGGGCACCGTCAGCTCTGAACAATGCTGAATTGGGCACCCTCAGCGTAGTGCAATACTAAGTTGGACCGATTATGAAACACCCTAGAGTACTTCTTTCGACTAAGAGGATGCTACTTATTCCTACACTGCGTTACCAATGTCAATCTTGGTCGATAGATAGAGTAAGATCCAAAGCTGTGAGATGCGATGTATGAGAAATGCAGTCGGAAAAGCAATCCGTGACAGGACCCGCAACTCCACGCCGAGACAGACAGTGGGGACAAACCCACTTATTGCCTACAATTTACTTCCAACGAATCAAGTGGTTTAGTCATCTAGTCAGTATGCATTATGACCAGACTGCATCAAGAACATATCAAATGCAGATATCCGTTCCACGAGCAAGTGGCAGACCTCGACGTCGGGGTCTCTGACACTCTCAGGAAGTTACACCTAACGACAGCACACGCCTCCGTCCTAGCGATAACAAGAAATCCATGCCATTCGCCTGCCTGCGACGCTTCATGGTAAGGCCAATATGACCAAAGAAGGAGAGAAGTCAACATGTTCATTCTTGGCGCATACTTTTTTAGCTTTCGTGAGCGTAAATTTTCTTTACCCCCAACTAAAAAGTAACTTGACGAAAATGTGACGATCGTCTACTGAGGTTCGATATTTCGAATGTTTTTAATACATCATCATTGTGTAGCATGTCCTTTGCAGAACATCGCTCCCATCACAGTCAGTCTGAAAGAAAATCGACCTTTTCCAAAATCTCCAGAGTCATGTCCTAGCATTCCTTGACATCTTTTGTCATAGCATTCTTGGTTTGCCTCAGTCTCTGTTGCATGGCATCATACCCTCCATTACCGTTCTGTCAAGACAGCTGAGTCTTTTCATGTGTCCAAAGTATTTCAAATGTTCTGGTCATGACAGAATGTATAAGCCAGTTCTCCTCTATGACCAACTCTGGTCGAATGTCTGCATTATTTGTTTTCGGTACCCGGCATTCTGACAACCTTTCTATAACATTTCGACTCGAAGGACTCCATTCTCTTCTCTAGGATTTGTTTAACTGTCCATGTTTCACAACCGTATGCTGCCAAGGGTAGAAGCACAGGTTCCTAAAATGTTCACCTTGTTGTCTTGATGGTATTCTGCGTTAGTCTCCTAAGTTGTGTAGCCTTCGCATTGCCATAATAATAATTTGTTTTTAATACAGAATGTAATCTTTCTGATTCAACGTGGGTAGAGCGAAGTCAATTAATTACGAGGACAAAGTAGAAGTGTGTACAACTAGCAAGCTATAAGAACAATGCTCAACATATTTGCCATTTGCTGGAACGAAGACTTAACATCTTTAAGTTTGCCCAAAGCGCAATTATTGCAGCTCTCTTTTATTTGGCACAATAATAACAAGCAATGGCAAGGAGAAAGAGACATAGAGTGTGAGGTAGAGAGAGAGTGTGTATGTTTGAGAGGGAGTGTGTGAGTGTTTGAGAGAGAGTGTGAGTGTGTATGTTTGAGAGGGAGTGTGTGAGTGTTTGAGAGAGAGAGAGAGAGTGAGTGTGTATGTTTGAGAGGGAGTGTTTGAGAGAGAGAGAGAGAGAGAGTGAGTGTTTGTGTGTTTGAGATAGAGAGAGAGAGTGAGTGTTTGTGTGTTTGAGAGAGAGAGAGAGAGTGAGTGTTTGTGTGTTTGAGATAGAGAGAGAGAGAGTGAGTGTGTGTGTTTGAGAGAGAGAGAGAGAGAAAGACTATGTGTGTGTGTGTGTGTGTTTGAGAGAGAAAGAGAAAGAGTTAGTGTGAATTAATGTGTGTGTTTGAGAGAGAGATAGTTAGTCTGTGTGTGTGTGCTTGATATGAGACAGTATTAGTGAGTGTGCGTGTTTGAGAGAGAGAGAGATAAAGGTTGGGTGTGCGTGTGTACGTGTGTGTATGTTTGAGAGAGAGAGAGAAAGGTTGTGTGTGCGTGTGTACGTGTGTGTATGTTTGAGAGAGAGAGAGAACGGTTGTGTGTGTGTGTACGTGTGTATGTTTTAGAGAGAGTATGAGTGTGTTTATGTGTATTTTGAGAAAGAGAGAGAGTTCATGTGTGTGAGTGTGTGTTTGAGTGAGAGAGAGAGAGTGTGTGTGTGTGTGTTTGATAGAGAGAGAGTGAGTGTGTGCGTATGTGTTTGATAGAGAGAAAGAGAGAATGTGTGTTTGTGTGAGGGTGTATGATTTAGAGAGTTAGTGAGTGCGTGTGTTTGAGAGAGAGAGAAAGAGAGAGTTAGTGTGTGTGAGTGTGTGTATTTGAGAGATATGTAGAGATAGTGTCTTGGAGTGCGTGTGTTTGAGAGATAGAGAGAGTTAGTGAATAGGAGTGTGTGTATGTTTGAGAAACAGAGAGAGAGAGAGAGAGTTAGAGTGTGTATGTGTTCAACAATGTGTATGTGTGTATGAACGGGTGTATATGTGCGCGCGCATGTGTGTGTGTTTGTGTGTTTGAATGTGTGCAACAGCGTATGCGTATGTATATGAGCGTGTAAATAAGAGCGTGTATGACTTGGTATGAGTGTATGTGTGTATATGTATGGATGCGTGTGTGTATTAGCGTATGTTTGAGTGTGTATGGGTGTATGAATGTGTGCTTGTGTATGTATTTGTGTATTAGCATGTGTTTGAGCGTGGTTGTTTGAGTGGGTAGGAGTGTGTGTGTGTATTTTAACGTGTGGAAGTGTGTGTGTATGTGCGTGCGTGCGTGCGTGCGTGTGTGTGCGTGCGCGTGCGTGTGTGTATGTGTGTGTGTGTACAAGTATTATGTGTATATGTGTATGACATTTGTCTTTGAAGTTAATTGTTATGATCGTATTCATTTCTTCGTGTGTAGCCTCTGTCGTCAGTTTTGGGTGTGTCAAATAATTTATATTTCCTTATTTCCGTGTATCTTACAATCCACTGAATTTTCACTGTTGAAATTGTTTCTGGTATTCTTCTTCTTTTTCATCGTACGCAGTCAGACAGTAACCATTATTTTTTCGAAAAAAGCGGCGGTCATCCTGAGGCTGTCGACACTGCCAAAGAGCTTGTCTTGTGGTTCCACTGGTGATGGCCACATCTGCTCTCTCTGATCCTCGTATGTCGGGCAGTTCTGCAGCAGATGCTCAGTGGTCATTTTCCCGGTACCACACGGGCATTCGTCGGTACCACCTATCTTCAATTTGTTGAATAGGTGGTACCTCAGTCTATTGTGGCCAGTGCGAAGTCTGAAGACAACGACCTGCTCTCTTCTGTTCAACTGGTAATAGGCATCGTTTTTGGTGTAGCCGGTATGTTCAGTTTCCCATTTGGTCATGTATCTGGCTTTAATAAGCTGTTTTCACTCTTCGTACGTCGTACTAGTATCTGTTTGTGGTAGTCTTGCACCTTCTTTTGCCAGTCTGTCTGCCTCCTCGTTGCCTTGGATGTTGCAGTGTGATGGGACCCACTGTACCACTACCCTTTTTGGTGCGGACTGCTGGCATAGTTGAAAGAGTACTGCTCTTAAGTCATTAAGCTCAGTGTTTTTCTGGGTTTTTAGCGCTGTGACTACGGCCAGAGCATCTGTAAGCAGGACTGTATGGCTTTCATTTTCTTTATGTGTCACCATTTCTTCCACTGCCGCCCTCAGTGCCTCTGCCTCAGCTCTGAAATTGCTTGTGTACTTACCAGTAGCGAATGACAGTGTTATTTTTCTGCCATTTGGTAGGTTCTGGAATGCTTCTGCCCCTCCGTTCTGTGTAGTGTTTGTTACAGAACCGTCGGTGTATGCATGGGTCCAGTCCATGCTTGGGTAGTTTTTTCGATATAAAGCTTAGGGTAGTATCTCTCCTTTCTTTTTCAGTCTGGCAGTTTTTGTTTCCAATACCTTGTATATTTTCTACCACCTCTGGAAATATATCCTGCCTCCAGGTAGGTTTTCGTACAGTAGTGATGGGCTTTGGTGTTGTTAGTGCGTTTATGGGATCTTCGTGCATCTTTGCTTTGGCTATTTCTGCAAAGTTTCTCCGCTTTAGTTTCCCATTTCTCCAATTGTTTAGTCTCTGGTGCATTGGATGGTCAGTCAGTCTTCGGAGTTTCTCTGACTGTAGCTGGGCTCTGAAGTCTCTTCTATCGGTCATGGATTGCAGTTTTGTAATCTTTTCAAGTTCTACAATTGGCGTTGACTTCATGCCTCCTGTTATAACTCTCGTGGCTTGGTTTTGAAGTTTGCTAACTTTATCGAAGTTCGCCTTTGCTGCTGTTGTCCATGCCGCAATGCCATAATCGAGAACTGGTCTCACTCTTCCAGTGTACAGTTTCTTTAGTAGACTTTCGTCTGCTCCCCAGCTTGTGCCAGCAAGTTTCCTCATGATTACCATTCTTTCTTTGGCTCTCATTCGGTTTCGCTCAATCTGACTTTTCCATGTCATGCGCCGATCAAATGTGACTCCCAGATAGTTTGGGTTGTCGTTTGGCTGCAGGAATTTGCCATTTAGACTTAATTTGGTGTTTTGTGGTTTTATTGAAAGCGAGAATATTGTACATGTGGTTTTTCTCCTCGTTTATTTTGACCAGCCATGAGTTCGCCCACTCTTCCAGCGATGTTAGGGCCTGGCTGCATCCGATTTCTTGCTATGGTGAGATTCTTTTCAGAGGTCCACATAGCCAGATAGTCTGCAAACATTGAGCTATGGACTCTTCTTGGTATATTCTCTGTAATGTCGTTTATATACACCAGGAAGAGTGTGGGTGACAGTACTCCCCCTTGGGGTACTCCCTGCTCGAGTGTCACCTTTTTGCTCATCTGCCCTTGTACTTGGACTCTGGCCGTTCTTTTTTTGAGGTAGGGGTTAATCCACGTGTACATTCTCCCACAAACTTCACTTCTCCTTAGCTTGACTCTAAATCCATTTTTCCAGAGTATCTGGTATTCATAAGTACCTCAAACAGGCTTTCCAAACCATTGTTTTTATAGATTCTGATGACCAATGTAGGTGATAGAAAATATGTAACGAAAACTTACGTGTCTCTCATATAGTTCTTGTTTTCAACGATGGCTATTACAGCTGTTCTTAGCGCCTCAGCATCAGCTCTAAATATGCTTAAGACTTATCTTGAAGATTTCATTCTGTGTTGTTATCTCATGTACGTCAGTAAGGATCAACATTCGTAACCCAGAGTTGGTATTAATATACAGTTTGGAAGCAGGTGTTTCAGCAGCGGCTACAGTTGATAAGTCACGGAAGCGACTTTCTGGCATTTACAAGGTACGAGGCGTGTTCAAATGAAACTGGACCAAACTGCAACAAATAAACATACGTACGATGCGCATGATGACGTCACTTCTGGTGTATAAAGCACATACCAACCGTCAAGTTTGCAAATGTTCATTATCCTCCTACTCATAGTTTCATCAGCACACCGTTGAAAACATGGCGGGTGTGATACGAAATCCGTCCAGAGTTGATCAGTGAGTGGTGATTCGGTTTCTAACACATGAAGGATGTCGACCAGTTGACATTCATCGCAGAATGCACGCAGTGTATTGTGACAAAAGTGTGTCGAAAACAACAGTGAGGAACTGGACAACGATGTTTAAAGAAGGACGTGAGTTAACGAAAGATGTTCCGAGACCAGGTGATGCGCATATTGTTGCGTCAGAAGATGCCATCGCCAAAATTGATGCTGCAGTTCGAGTGAACAGTCGCCGGAGCTTACATTCGCTAACAGAGGGATTATCTGTGTCGCTAGGAACAGTTCAAATGATGATTAGCAAGAAAGTGAAGTATCGGAAGGTGTGTTCCCAATGGGTGCCTCGGTTGCTGACAACCATCAAAACGACGATCGCATCGGATGGAGTTTAAACCACTTGCTGGGATAAGAGGGGAGTGTGATTCGTTTCTTTTGCGTATAGGGGCAGGTGATGAATCGTGGGGCCACCACTGTGAGCCGAGCATGCAATAGAAACATCCCGGATCACCGACACCAAACAAATTGAAGTCACACATTTCCGCTGGTAAAGTTATGCTGACCGCGTTATTTTTACTAGAAGGGACTTTTGTTGCTAGATTTTAACATGCCTGGTGTGAACATCAATGCCATCCGCTATAATGACACACTAGACAAGCTGTATACAGCCATCAAGAATAAACGACCCGGCATGCTTTCGCGTGGTGTGATTCTGTTACACGACATTGCTCGCCCCCATGTCACGAACATTGTTCAGAAACCGTTATCACTGAAAAGATGGGAAGTAATACCACACTCATCTTATAGCCCCGATATGTCCCTTTGTGACTTCAATTTGTTCAGAACCTTTAAAAAATGTCTGAAGGGACAAAGATTCAACTCCAATGCAGACGTAGTGTCCTCGGTGACCAAGTGGTTCAAAGAGCAACCAAAGTCTACCTAAGCAGTGGGTTGCGTGTCTGAATGCGCTACTTTTTATAACTAACCCTGAGGCATGTTTGCGGCATAACAATTGCTTTATTTAATTATGTCACACCAGATGATGCAACTTTCAAGTGTTTGTAATAAAGCCGCTGGGTCCGGTTTCAGTTGAACACGCCTCGTATTTTCAATGTTTGTAATAAAGCCGCTGGGTCCGGTTTCAGTTGAACACGCCTCATATATTCAATGTTTGTAATAAAGCCGCTGGGTCCGGTTTCAGTTGAACACGCCTCGTATATTCAATTTCTGTATCAAGCCTTTCATTTCATGTAACAAAACTTTCCAGGTATTTTAGATCAATCCAAAGCCACCTTCTTCCAAAGGTTTCCTGTACCATATGTCTTTGTCTTGTTCTCTCACATAATTTGCCGTGTTCGACTTTGTCGAATAATCGGAAGCCAAAGGGCTCTTTCTCGTGGATATGTTTAGGTTGAATACGCAGTAAACGATATGATAGCAGCCAGCGACTGGTAGCCTGACAGCTTGTGTGAAGGTCAGTGAATCAGAGATGTCAAAGAGTCTATTACGTCTCCAAATGACGGCTCTGGACACAGGCAGCCTCGGTGCAGTCTAGTTGAAGTAATGTGTATCGGCGAGGGAAGGGAAACTAAGTTAAAAAATGTGCCGTGCTGAAACTGGATGTATTGAGCCGAAAGGTGCAGATACCGCATCCTGGCTGTAAATTACAACTCAGCGCACTACTTTTCAGGAGCAACGAAAATGTAGAAAAAGAAGAATTAGTAGAACAAGTAGAAAAAGAAGAAGATGATGAAGAAAAAGAAGATGGAGAAGAAGAAGGAAACGGTGTATGGGATGAGAGCATACGACGATGGAGTAAAAGAAGAAAAGAAGAAGGAGAAGAAGACGAAGAAGAAAATTGATTTTTTAAATAAAGCCATGTTATTTCTTAACGTTGAGTTTTGTAGACACGCAATCTAGTTATGAAATAAAGCCCACACACAAACAAACGTGCTGGTAAAGATGAAATGAAAGAAATCCACAAAAAAGATGCATTCTACAGTCAATTTATTTAGCCAGACATTTACACTCGACTCGCATACAAACCAATGAACAGGTCCCATCTATAGAAAACATTACTCCTTGGTAGACTAAGTTTGCAATTGAAAGTGTTGTATTAGTTATCATTAAATAAAACCTTCATTATCATCTTTTAACATGCCATTTGCAGATCGACGCTCTAATCACATCCCGTCTGAAAGAAAGCAGATCTCTTGCCAAACTCTAGCCTGCTCCAGTCATGCACAAGCATTCCTTGACATGGTGATGCCATTGCCTTGTTGGTCTGCCTCTACTGCTCGATACCCCGCCTTCCAGTACTGTTCTCTCAAGCCCGTTATGTCTTTTGAAGTGGCCAAACTATTCTACTTTTCTGTTCATGGTGGATTATTTGTTCTCATCTAAACCCAACTCTTGACGAATATCTGCATTCTTCTTTTTTAGGTCCATGGTATTCTGACGACCTTTCTATGAAATTTCGACTGGAAGGACTCCATTCTCTTCGTTGAGGCTCACATAACTGTCGATGTTTCGCAGCTGTATCCTGCCACGGGAACAAAACGGGTTCTCAAATGTTTCACTTTTGTTGGATTGCTGGTATTCTGTCTTTAATTTTTTTAATGAGTCACTCTGTGAATCATGCTTTAGGCAACAGGGATTAAACTTACCGTTGCAAGTGTTATCAACTCATCCGATGCCATGTCTTCTTGGAATGCCATCCCAAATTCCAACTTATTGTGTATGTCAATGCAATATTCAATTGGTTTCCAGTAAGGTGTTACAGAGCAATCCAATTCTGCAATCACCTGATGCGAATGTTTGTTCGTCGACTTGTATTGTTCAGTTTCTGTTCGTTCTCTGTAGTTTAGTTATCTACGTTCTTAGTAGACATGTACTTCTCCAAGAGCGGATGCCCTTCAGGTCCCAGCTCTGGTATAAGGTTGATATAGCCGGGATGAGGATTTCCTACTCGAACAGTTTATTATTCCGGTCCGTTGGGACAAGTGCCGCAGAGGGTGGTTAATGGATGTGCTAGTCCATCTTAATAGACTCAAACATTAGAGCAAAGTAGACCCGCATCCTGTTAGGCGTCATCTATGTGTCATGTCACACAGTTTGTCGCCTCTTACGACATGGTATCTGTGAGGAAGTGGTGCTAGTCTTGTCCTTGTCATTCACAACCACCCCAGGGGACCACTATAATCATGATCATGCAAAACCTTACTGAACAAATAATTACGTCTGCTGACTCTTCCCTTCTAGCAGAGCGGGGTCAATTTGGTTGTGATGCTGGTCTCGTAGTCTGGAGATACGATTTCGAACCACGGGACGGCTTTTTTGTATAGGTCAAAAGGGGGAAGGTTTCAGTTTTTTAAATAACCTTTCCTGCATACTGCACGGCCACTGCAGGTGCAGGCGGCATTTATTTTTTTCAGATCTATAAATCCCCATGCGGATCCACGCAAAGAAAAAATGTCTGTAACGATATTTGATATTTGCTGTTGTAAATAAATATTGTTGTTCTTACACGTCTAAGCTGATTAATTGTTCTAGAACATTCCCCCTTTCTCCTCAACTTTTCCAAACGACCATTTTCGAAATCCTTCATTTCTTAGTTCCCCTTCTATATTATATAAGAACCAATAGATCCAAACAAACACATTTTTCTATATTATATGAGAACCAATAGATCCAAACAAACACATTTTTCTATATTAAATGAGAGCCAATAGATCCAAACAAACACATTTTTCTATATTATATGAGAGCCAATAGATCCAAACAAACACATTTCTCTATATTATATGAGAGCCAATAGATCCAAACAAACACATTTCTCTATCCGTAGCCATCTTTATCATCTAGATTACTGAACTAATGTTATTATTTACTCCATAACGAAAATGGATTGGTCGTAAAGACGCATCTTTGCTTTTCAATTTGTATCTATACAATACTCATATTATTGTTCAGGTTAATTAGATATTTTCGTTAGTGTTGTCCTTAGTCACCGGCGAAAACCTTTTGTCGTAGTTTAAATTTGATATATATATATATATGTGTGTGTGTGTGTGTGTGTGTGTTTAGGTATTTACGTATGTATGTATGTATACATGTTTGTATGTAAGTATGTGTATATATATATATAAATACATTGGTAGTGGTCTGAGACCCTTTCAGTTGATATCTGTGCATCGAACCTCGGCTAACAATGGATTCCCAACATATTCTATCTTTTTCGTGATGTACAATCTACCAGCAACCTACCAGTGTTTTTACTGTCGTTCATCGTTTCATGTTTTTTGCTCCCAATTTTCGTATGACACGATGCCTCTCTACATTTTATTTCAATATAATAACCGGTGAGGTAATATGTATTTTTATATGACCAAAAATTGTAACTGTCTTGGGTTTGTTCATTCTCCTTTCATCCTTCTCAGACTTACCGAATTATTACTTTTTCAGAATGTCTCTTTTTAGAAATTGTTAAACAATGTTTCGTTTTAGCTCCAAAATAGTTTAAATCCCAAGGTAAAAACTACGCTGTCATTCGCTATATCATTCTTGTTCAGACTATAAGCTTATGCACAACGATCGTAGGCTTCTGTAGAATGCAGACATACGGCATCATTTAGGCATCAACGATCTGGCCCCCTCCTTGAACGCGTGCGTTTTGTCTGCGATGACCGAATCGTCGTGAACTGGTTTCATGGTTGTAGTCGTTAAAGTGATGACTTCCAACTGACCATTGGGCAACGTTTCTTCGAAATCGGCTCAGCAGGATAGTGGGGTCAAAGGTGTCTTTCAATTCCTTCACCTCAAATAAGTCTGAAAGAAAAAAAGAGAAAAGGTAATTATATTATGTGTTGGATTTACGACGTAATTATAGTGGGGTTTAGTGACTGTAGGTCCTAGTGGTTCCCAGGACAAAATTCTTCTTCTTTGATCAACTGGGGCAATGCTTCTAGTCCAGTGAGTTTCACAAAGGAGACTGTGCGCGTTTCAGGTCTTCGGCAGCCCCCCCCCCCCACCCCCAGCGTTTCGACCCTGGGCTGTAGCATTGGGTGGACACCTTCGAGGCGGGGGTGGAGGGGATATGGCATCGTCCCTACCTGGCCACGTCCCATAAGAGCGACACCATAACGGTCTAGTGTTTGTTGCATAGTATCCGTTGTTTTGCGTAGATGTCCGTTTTCTACTTCTGTGCCACTTGGGCCTACATCTTCGAACTTCGACGGTTGAAATTTTCACTCTGGATGCCTCCTTCTATATAATGATTGCCTCTTTCCATAGACAGATTGCCTCTTTCCATAGACAGATTGCCTCCTTCCATTGACAGATTGCCTCCTTACATAGACAAATTGCCTTACCAGGCTTATGTGCTCTGTCTGCCCACATTTTCTATTCGGGCTTTGTGTTGCCTCAGCCTTTGTTCTTTCTAGAACTTCCACAAGGCAGCGGTGGTTTGGTGTTGCCTTCACATGGATGGACAGAGAACGTAATCAAGGAATGGGACAAGAAAAGCGTTTAAATCATGAATTGGGGATGTATTTGTGCGTGTACTACTCGCTGGTTGGTTCTGCGTCCACACATCAAGGGTTCCATTTACTCCTCGACGCCTTTGTCTGGCCCCTCTCTCAGGACCTGTCCGGATTGAGTAACTCTGCCAGGAGTTAAACGTCCTTCCGCATTGCTCTCGAGATCACTGGGGCACACAAGCTTTCCAACCACGTCATGGTGGGCCTAGGTACGGTGGGCCCACGATAAACAAAAGGGCAACTGCTCCATTTCAAACATGGTGTAAGACAGGAACTTCTTCTTCTTTATCATAGTTCGTTTGATCTTAGAAAAGACGATGTATCGTAGTTTACAGCGGCGAATCTTTATATGCGCCTTTCGATCCGACATTTCCCGTTTCTGCCGACCATTTTGGGTTCAGAGATTGCCTCCTACTGTAGCCCCTACTATCTTAGCCAGACCTTCCCACTTTGATCCTCATTCTCTTAGCCAGACCTTCACACTTTGATCCTTCTTTTTTGTAGCCAGACCTTCCCACTGTGAACCTAATTCTCTTAGCCAGACCTTCCCACTTTGATCCTCATTCTCTTAGCCAGACCTTCCCACTGTAGTCCCTACTATCTTAGCCAGACCTTCCCACTGTGATCCTCATTCTCTTAGCCAGACCTTCCCACTTGGATCCTCATTCTCTTAGCCAGACTTCCCATTGTAGTCCCTACTATCTTAGCCAGACCTTCCTACTGTGATCCTCTTTCTCTTAGCCAGACCTTCTCCATTTGATCCTCATTCTCTTAGCCAGACCTTCCCACTTGGATCCTCATTCTCTTAGCCAGACCTTCCTACTGTGATCCTCTTTCTCTTAGCCAGATCTTCTCCCTTTGATCCTCATTCTCTTAGCCAGACCTTCTCCCTTTGATCCTCATTCTCTTAGCCAGACCTTCTCCCTTTGATCCTCATTCTCTTAGCCAGACCTTCTCCCTTTGATCCTCATTCTCTTAGCCAGACCTTTTCCCTTTGATCCTCATTCTCTTAGCCAGACCTTCCCACTTTGATCCTCATTCTCTTAGCCAGACCTTCCCACTTTGATCCTCATTCTCTTAGCCAGACCTTCCCACTTTGATCCTCATTCTCTTAGCCAGACCTTCCCACTTTGATCCTCATTCTCTAAGCCAGAGTACAGTCCTTTTCCATCAACGCCGCTTGGAAACGTAATAGGGTCTTGGTCAGTTATGAGTCACTGTCCCTAATGCAAGAAGCCAGTTATGAGTCACTGACCCTGATGCATAGAGTCAGCTATGAGTCACTGACCCTGATGCAAAGAGATAGCTATGAGTCACTGACCATGATGCAAGGAGCCAGCTATGAGTCCCTGACCTTGATGCAAAGAGCCAGCTATGAGTCCCTGACCCTGATACAAGGAGCCAGCTATGAGTCACTGGCCCTGATATAGTCCGGAGAACGGAATGCGTTGTGTCGCTAGTTTACAGATTGGCTCCGACATTTGCACTTTTCGGTCCGACACATTCGCGTATTACTCGTAATAGGGGAACTGTAACGCTAGTCCGGTCAGACACAACATACTGACCAGGACATCGCGTCAGGGTCAGGCATAATATACTAACCAGTACGTCGCCTCAGGGTCAGGCACAATAAACTAACCAGTACGTCGCGTCAGGGTCAGGCACAATGTACTGACCAAGACCGATATCTGTCTTACATGTGGTGTTCCCTGGAAACAGGCTGTTTTTAAGGCAGTCTGGCTGACGAGATGTGGATCGACATGATCCCTGTAGTAATGAGCGTCACGCAGATGAAATCAAGCATGAGACATCCGCCTGGAGGAATGCAGTCTATCTTTGCCAGCACGCTCGGAATGTGGAAAAGCTGCAACAACCTGCCACTAAACGTAATTCTCATGGCCCACAAAACAAGAAAACGTACTCGTTGTGGGCATTCAACAACGACAACAACAATTACTCGTAATACATATCTAAACATGTATACATTTTTTAGACGTGTGTGTGTGCCGGCATCGTCCTTGCATGATGTAATGGCCTGTAAAGAGTCTGATGTGGAATCAAATAATAATTGGTCTTCGACGATTGCGTTGATAATAGAAGATGATATCATTATGTGCTAATAGAAGGTGATAATGGAAGGTGATAATGGAAGGTGATAATAGAAGGTGATAATGGAAGGTGATAATAGAAGGTGATAATAGAAGGTGATAATGGAAGGTGATAATGGAAGGTGATAATGGAAGGTGATAATAGAAGGTGATAATAGAAGGTGATAATAGAAGGTGATAATAGAAGGTGATAACAGCAGGTGATGAGAGAAGGTGATAACAGCAGGTGATGAGAGAAGGTGATGCGAGAAGGTGAAGCGAGAATGGGATGAGAGAAGCTGATGAGATACGATGATGAGCGAAGGTGATGAGGGTGATAACATGAAGTGATAATAGAAGGTGATGCTAGAAGACGATATAATATGACCAACGAGGGAGATGGAGATGAAGCTGGTTGGTGTACACTGTTGGTTTTGGGGGGAGGTATAGCACGATATTCTTACCATCTGTTAACGGTATAGTCAATCCTGTGTCGTAGTCAAAGATGCCGTCAATGATCATAGGTACGGACAGTGCTGTTTGGACAAAACACGAGATGGCAAGGGAAGCCAAGAGGCAAAATCTTACTTGGTTCATATCTGAAAGAAGACATACACAAACGGTATTTCAGGTTTGTGTTAGTCCTGAATATAGCTCATGTAAAAATGTGTAGAACATAAGATGAGGCTTGACATTCGGTTTGTGATGAAACGTGTGATATCTCAGCTATAGGCTTCAACTCGGTTTGTGCTGAAATATGTGATATTCCAGCTACAGGCTTCAACTCGGTTTGTGCTGAAATATGTGATATTCCAGCTACAGGCTTCAACTCGGTTTGTGCTGAAATATGTGATATTCCAGCTACAGGCTTCAACTCGGTTTGTGCTAAAATGTGTGATATTCCAGCTACAGGCTTCAACTCGGTTTGTGCTAAAATGTGTGATATTCCAGCTATAAGCTTCAACTCGGTTTGTGCTGAAATGTTCGATATTTCAGCTACAGGCTTCAACTCGTTATGCTGAAATGTGTGATATTCCAGCTATATGCTTCAACTCGTTATGCTGAAATGTGTGATATATCAGCCGAGCCTTCCACTCGTTTTGTTTTTTAATAAAACGTCGGTTAATTTGGGGCTGGATGTGGAGAGCCAGTGAGAAGTGGAACTCATTACTTCTTCATCTAATCACAAGAACGATTGATGAATTCTTTGATTCTCTATCATGTGTGATGTACTTCTTCTCCTTCTTCTGCGTTCGTTCTCAATCCCTAACCAGGGCTTTGCAAGTAGCAGGATGTAGTCTGGAGAACGGATTGCGCTGTGTCGCTAGTTTACAGCTTGACTGCGATATTTGCACCTTTCGGTCCTACACATCTATCGTCGGCATAGTGTGATGTACTGTTCGACAGTTTTCTTTGAACTCATTTGCTCCGAAATATTTTGAGAGCGTATTCGTATATTTTTCCACACAAAATTCACGAACATGTGACCTACTTATCAGGAAAAATAAACAGCATAATATCTAGAAAAAAGTAAATAGCATGTCCTTTACAGAGAGCCGCTTCTTACAACCAGCCAAAATATTCAGCTGTTTTGTTTATCGAGGGTCAATACAGTATGTCGCCATTACATTTCGTACGTGGAGGCAGCCCGTTTGGTAGATTTTCTCAATATGAAGCAAGTCTTCGAAATGTCTCCGCTTAAATTGTTGTTCTTTAAAATAACCTTCGATAGTGATTTTTTTTTTTAATGCACAAAATGTACGATTACTATTTTTATTTTTAAAATATAACCTACTTTAAAATAATAATATCAACTATCAACTACAACAATCTTCTACAGTTTTACCCATCTAAATTTAACTTTACCAAATTCGTTAATTAGGGGTGTGTAGTCTGAAGTGACAGCCAATGTAGATTCAATAAAAAATTAATGACATATTTCTAAGTTTTGTTTGGCTTATTGAACTGTTTAAGGAGTGTTTTATTCATTTTAATTTGGAAAAACTTCTTTCCCCTTCGCTTAGCATGCTCTAAAAGCATTTCTGTGATTTAAAAACTTTTCGTGCATTGTGAGGGCTCTTATTAGCATTTCCCAACCAGAATAGTCTTTTTTGGGCCAGTCACTAATACCAGACGAATTATCAAATATTATACAACAAAAGCAAAAAACGGCATCATTTGTAACAGAGTAAACCATCCAACTTCTCTCAACGACTTCACCATTGCTCAACACTTTCAAATAATGCGAGAGTTAAAATCTACGCCATGCTTTATTAGTAGGAAACGCGAATTCTGTAATTTTTATGTGGACCACTCTCAACCAGTATTTGACGAGTTTCAGATGACATGCAGAAAGCATTCCATAATGCTTTGGTCAGAAGGAATTTAGTTTAATATCTGCTGGCTACCACTGTTACCCGGCTCTTGATGAACTTCTGATTGTGTTATTTTGTTGCTCTCTTCAACCACTTCTGGAAGTGATTGTGGCGGCACTGATAATTGCCGCCTCAGCTTTTAGGAGCGGCCGCGCGGTAAATTACAAAGAAAAATAATAGCTACGCGCTGTCAGATCAAAAGTCTTTCGGCGAGCGCTCGCCAACGATGCACCTGCACCAGAAACCGAAATCAAAGGGTACCGAATGCGCTTAGGCAGAGGCGTGTGATAAATCATAAATTTTATACATCAATATCGGAATATCATGGACCAATATAGAAAAACGTTGCATAAAGATTTTAAATTATTGAATGGTTCAAATTGTATTTTGATCTCGCTGCTTATGCCGCCCCCTTATGGTGCCGCTTGATGCGACCGCCTCTCTGTATCATAGCACGGCCCAGCACTGGGTGAAACTCTCTGTATCATAGCACGGCCCGGCCCTGGGTGTAACTCTCTGTATCATAGCACGGCCCGGCCCTGCGTGGAGGAGCGAGAAAAATAAATCATGTCTGCCAAATTGAACACGTGCGTGATTCGAACAGGGTGCTTTGGTATTGTGAAATGGACGCTTCATCCCTAGGCCATGCAGCCTCCATAATATCTAGAACTCATGTATATTCGGTTTACTTAAAAGTGTATCTTAATCAACTCGTTCTTCAACAAGGTGATTGACCTTGTGCGAGTTACAACTGGTTCCACTCGTTGCAGTAGCATGCACACGCTGACAAGTGGATGGGCAGTTTATTCGATATATGTCCACACATGATATTGTTCCTCTCTATCGAATCTTGCCATCTGGTGGGTGGCCGACCAAACGGTCTCTACTTTTCCCGAGGATATCAAAGAGCAGTTCTGGAACTCTCTAGTTCGTCTTTCCTTCAGGCGATGTGGCCGGCTCGTCGTAACCAAACAGCCCATAACAGTGTATATAAGGGGCTTGTCATAAGTCTTTACCCTGACCATAAAGTGGTAGAAGGAGAAAGTTGTACTTTTGCACAATGCGTGTTCCTTTTCAATGTAGCCGTCAGCTGAATCTGTACATTTCTGCCATCTCTGCCTGGCCGTGAAAAGACCTTTAGAAGAAGGTAACCTATTTTTTTCGAACTAAACCTGAATGACATCTTCGTCAATGTCCAAATGATTTCCTTTCAGCTGTTTTTTTAAGTTTTGAGAAAAGAAAAAAAGTCTGGTCGAGCTAAGTCCGGAGAATATTGGTGGGTGTGAAAGAATTTCGATATTCAAATCGTTGGCTGTTTGCAGTACACAAACCTTGCTTAATGGGAGGACGCGTTGTCTTGAAGCAAAGGCAGGTTTTCTGGTCACAGTCTTTCTTAGTTTGGTAAGGAGATCTGCATAATATTGCCCATTAACCGAGTGCCATAAGGCAAGTAATCTTTCAATATGACACCTTTGACGTCCCAAAAAACAGTCAGCATCACCTTTCTTGCAGATTTCTGTGCTCTTAGCTTGACATGTGTTGGTGAGCCCAGGGATTTTCCACTGCTTTCTGGAAATTTTGAATTCAAAGTCATAATGGTGAAAAGTCTCATCTACTGTCACCCTAGTCGGCAACATGTTTTTTCGACCGACACATTTTGAGCAACTGGCCACAGCAATCAACCTTCGTTTATTTCTGTTAACAGGTCAGCAGACGCGGGACCCAGCTGGCACACACTTTTCTCATGTTCAGTCTGTTGTGTAAAATCCTAAAAACTGTACTTGCATTCAGTTTTCTGACCTAGATATCTCTCCAATTATCATTTTCTTATCCTGGTCAATGATTTTCTTCACTCTTGCAACATTTCATCTCTGCACTCTGAGGAAAGTCTTTCTGATCTTGGAAGATCAGCCACGTGGAACGGCTACACTTACACTGCCTACACTAGTTTTTTTACAGAAGCATACGAAAAACAGAACTCCTCAAACATGGTTCCATCTCCTTGTGTATTTCTGTAGGTGTTTTTCCCTGCAGCATCAACAATAATATCACAGTTCTGGCCTTAGATTTCTCTATTGTTCTGGCAAACCGTAAGGGTACCAGATCCGGTCAATAGAGGGTGTTGCGCCATGCACTATTTCGGTTAAACCCGTTCAGCGGGGAAATTCATACTTGTCAGGTCCAGTACAAATGGAATGAGCTACATATGTGCCAAATTCAAATTTTCTTCTCCTATTCCTTCATAGTCTAGGTAAAGACATGATAAGCCCCTTGTAAATTTATAAAATACAGAAATTGTATATTATCTCTTTAACAAATTGTGATTCGATATTTTGACTTGATTGACAGAATGTGCTTAACCCCGAAGTTCAGTTCAGTTCAGTTCATCCCTTAACCCGTCAAGTCGTTGGGGAACACATGAAGACATTCCCCGAAGGCTACTGCATATTTATTCTGCTTTTGATTTGTCGCTATGGCTGGGTGTGCAATTGTCTTAAGTTGTAGAGTCTTCTACCAAAGAAGGGTTTCACCTTTCTGTTAGGCTCCTGTTTCGATATGATGACAGTTTGGCAGTTGATCTATTCTCGTCTCTGCCAAAGTAAATTTCTACAGAAAACAACTGGGCGGACCATGCGTTAGCTAAGACATAGCTGCATGCATTTGGTGTTCTAGGGGGAGTTGTGGTACGACAGTTCATAACTGGTTCCTGTCAGGAGAGAGGAGTGGTATCATGAGTGGTCCAGTCATATATTCTGTCCTAGAACCAAACACTTTTGACACTCTTTTATTTTAGCTGGAAGGAGGAGAGAACCCGTTGTTGCCAAAATGAGCACCGATTGTAAGAATATTCAGCACGCCACTTGATGGACATCGTGTTTTCATTTTAAATATTACGGACATACCTCTCTAGCAATTTCTTATATAGGACGTTTACATGAAATCTGCTACAGGACCGACAGCTGATTTGGGTGGGTTATTGCCGAACTTTTACAACAACCCACTCGAAATTTAACATATTCGAAATAATTTATAATACTTTTGTGTCGGTGTGAGAGCTTCTTATTTTTAAATGCCTGGTCAATAGTTGACAAAGAGAGACAAACCCATTCCACTTACTTACTTCCCCTGTTCCAAGCACTACGCCACACATCATTCTCCCAGTATTCAGCCAAATGAATTGCACTGTCGTTGCTACTCAGCAGGTCGTCCAAACTGCAAGTTTCCGGGAGGTTTGGGCATATCATCAGGTGGTCTTGGTCTTGTGTGGCTCCACATTCGCATGTTTCATCATCCCTATGTCCCCATCTATTTAGTTGTTTTTTTGTGTGCACCGTGATAGGACATTTCGAAATCTGTTTAGTGACTTGCATGTTGCGATAGGCAGGTTATGTCTAGACACAGGTTCCTCCTGTAATTCGGTCCAGGTGACCTGCGTCAGCTCTTTCTATCTTTAGGTGTGGCGTTTTCCAGGAATAGTTTGTAGGAGCTGGGTTGATTGTAAGAAAAGTGACATGTGTCATTTGCCTCTCTCTCTCTCTCTCTGTCTCTCTCTCTCTCTTTCTCTCTTTATATCTCTGACGCGACAATTATTCGTGTCTCAGGTACATTTCCTCGGTTGGTCTAGGTCTAAGGCACCCAGTGCATATCTGGCCTGTCTCATTCATTGCTGTATCAATAAGTTTTACATGTGCCCAGTTCTTCCAGACTGGCGCTGCGCACTCAGCTACGGAGAAACACAGAGCGAATGTTGATTTTTCTGAAGACGTATGGCTATCCTCTCCATGTTGTGCCTATCAGTTTTCGTATGATTCAGTTTCTCGCATGCATTTTCTGTTTTGTATCCTGAAATGTACCACAAGGGCAGCGTCTGATCCAACTTCACACCCAGTCGTACTGTGTTCCATCTTCTGTTCTTGCCATTTGACATGCAGTTTTCTTCTTTCTTCCTTCCACTACAACCATCCGTTGGACCGTTTCCTACCCGTGTTTCTATATCCTTCTTTTTCATTCTATTACTTGCTTTCTATTCGTTCTTCTTCTTCGTTTTCTTCTTTTGTATTCTTCTTCATCTTCTCTTTCTTCTTACTAATAGGATTTCCAACGTTAAATAAAGAAAGCTATAGCCAACCGCAGACTATTCACTTCTCCATAGGAATGGTACTAGTGACTAGTGATACCGATATATGCTTTCTGCGTTCCTAGTACGTTTGAAACTTGTAGCTGACGTTCAATGGTCATTTAACCAGTACTCCTGGCGTATTAATCGGTAGAGCTTTATGTCAGCTATAGGCAGATTATTCTACTCTGTGACCTGTGTGAAAGGCGCAGTATGAAAACTCCTGAAATGGATAGTCATCTAACCAAGAGCACAAAATTCTGACTAGGAAGTCGCATCAGGGTCAGGCAGAATATACTGACTAGGAAGTCGCATCAAGGTCAGGCAGAATGTACTGACTAAGAAGTCGCATCAAGGTCAGACAGAATATACTGACTAGGAAGTCGCATCAAGGTCAGGCAGAATATACTGACTAGGAAGTCGCATCAAGGTCAGGTAGAATATACTGACTAGGAAGTCGCATCAAGGTCAGGTAGAATATACTGACTAGGAAGTCGCATCAGGGTCAGACAGAATATACTGACTAGGAAGTCGCATCAAGGTCAGGTAGAATATACTGACTAGGAAGTCGCATCAGGGTCAGACAGAATATACTGACTGGGAAGTCGCATCAAGGTCAGGCAGAATATACTGACTAGGAAGTCGCATCAGGGTCAGACAGAATATACTGACTGGGAAGTCGCATCAAGGTCAGGCAGAATATACTGACTAGGAAGTCGCATCAAGATCAGGCAGAATATACTGACTAGGAAGTCGCATCAGGGTCAGACAGAATATACTGACTGGGAAGTCGCATCAAGGTCAGGCAGAATATACTGACTAGGAAGTCGCATCAGGGTCAGACAGAATATACTGACTAGGAAGTCGCATCAAGGTCAGGTAGAATATACTGACTAGGAAGTCGCATCAAGGTCAGGTAGAATATACTGACTAGGAAGTCGCATCAGGGTCAGACAGAATATACTGACTAGGAAGTCGCACCAAGGTCAGGTAGAATATACTGACTAGGAAGTCGCATCAGGGTCAGACAGAATATACTGACTGGGAAGTCGCATCAAGGTCAGGCAGAATATACTGACTAGGAAGTCGCATCAGGGTCAGACAGAATATACTGACTAGGAGGTCGCATCAAGGTCAGGCAGAATATACTGACTAGGAAGTCGCATCAAGGTCAGGCACAGCATATTGACCAAGATCCTTATCTCACTTTTATGTAGCGTTTTCTGTAAACAGACTGTGCTCAAGGTAGTCTGGCTGACGAGGTGTGGATTAACGGGATCCTCGTAGTAGTGAGCATCACGCAGGTGAAGCACTACGGACTGGAGGACCACGGTTCACCTTCATCTTCGAGGCGCGGGAGCTACTACAGCCCTCCTCCCCCTTTCCCTCACCCACTAAACGCACATTTCAGAGCGCACAAAAGAATAAACATACTCATTGTTGGCATTAAACAACGATAATACAACAAGAACAACGTTTACAAGTAAACTCTAAGCCCAAGACAGCGAAGGGAGTTACTCACCTAACGCTGACGTAGTAGGCAAAGTTCAATCTGCAGAAACACGTTTCAAAAAGGACCAAAGACAATCAGCAACTGGCACTAGATCTCTTCTTCCTGAACTAGCAAGCTCTCAATTTGAGGGTAGACAGCGAACAACTTGTTTCACATCCCGGTATTTATACTCTCTGCTTCTTTCTCTAAAGCTGTATGAGGCAACTTAACAACGCTGGGGATTGAGGGTGAGAGAGGTTGTTGGGGGGGAGGGGGGGGGGTGACGTGATGTCTTGGATAGAATGTGACCAATCTGGAGGGAAAACGTTTAATTCTACCTCGCGGTAATCGCACCACTCTCTGTTTACTTGCACTTTTTACAGCTCTAGCATCTTAATATTCTATCTCCCCCGAATCCCCTCAAAATTTTCTTAAAGCTATTCACGTTTTTATTTTGCGAATTTACAAGGGTCATCATTTAACCCCCCAATTACCAGTGGTACCCAATTTGTGATCTGGGGTCATCGAGGATCCAATGGGAAGATCCAATGGGGGATAAGGTTGCAGGATGGGGGAGAACAATATTAGGACAATAAAGAAGGAAAAGGACCTAGGAGTTATAGCAGATCATTCAGGTAAGGTGAAGAGCAAGTCTGGGTGGCAGTGAGCTTATGCAATAAAAAGAAACTTTTCACATTAGAGCATTGAAGTAAAATTTAAACTATATAAATCATCGATGAGACCTAAATTGGAGTACTGTGTACAGGTGTGAAGGCCATATCATAGAGTGGATATAAACATGCTAGAAAGGATACAGCTACACAAATTATCGCGGGGCTTCAGAATTGAAGTCACGAGAAAAGACTTTAAAAAAACGGTTCTTCAGTTCACGGAGTCACGGGTTCAACACCTCAATCAGGTTCTCTCCAACACAGATAAAATAAAACTAGAAGGAGACGCATGGGAAAGCGGCCTTTATTCTGCAGCCTTATAAATTGCTTAAGTAGACTCGACAATGGAAATAATCGATGTACTGGTATTCTTTGTGCTGGAGAGTTTCCTTGTCGGTGATGGAACCCAATTCCTTTGCTGTGAGGAGGAGGCGTTCTAGGCTTCTTTAAAATCCACCTTGTTTGAAAGAGGACGTTATCATGGCCTCATTTACTACAAAATTAAAGGAGGCAACGACAGTATACGGGCCGCTCTGAATTATTTTCGGCGTCAGGGGGGTCTGGGACCGGACAATTCTTGAGAGTCACTGCCTTGTGACGGGATAATGTTTCAGTAATTGACGAATGTACAATAGTTATCGGGATTTGAAAGTTTGCTCTAGAATCTAAAACCAGAATACGGGGTATATGCAATAGAGAATTAATATAGGTGTTTTAGGTTGGGAGGAGGGGAGGGGGAGAAGAAGAAGAAGAAGAAGAAAGAGGAGGAGAAGGAGGTGGAAAGGAGGAGGGAGTACAAAAGACAAAGATAGTAACAAAAAGTAGAAACAGAAAGAGAAGATGAAGAAGAAAAAGGTGATGGGGAGAAAAGCATAAGAAGATAAATATGACATAGGATAAGAAGAAGAAGAAGAAGAAGAAGAAGAAGAAGAAGAAGAAGAAGAAGAAGAAGAAGTAGTAGTACTAGTAGAAGAAGAAGAAGAAGACAATGAAGAATAAGATGAAAAAAGAAAACGATGAAAAAGAAGAACAACAACAACAATAACACCAGTAACAACAACAACGTTAGCAACAAAAAACAACAACACAACAACAGCAGCAGCAACAACACCAACAACAGCAAGCACGACGCCAACAACAGCAACCACAACAACAAAAATTAGAACAATGCTAACAACAAGTTACATAAATTTACCAACAGACTACTAACACCAAAGACTCATTTCAAACCCTTGCTAACTATCTGTAACCTCTTTTTCTCGACAAATTAATCTCTTGAATCAACAATTCATAATTTTCAAGACATTAGTCCGCCATTTCATGTACTTTCAGTACATGACATAACCATTACTTTATTGAAGCCAGGCGAGGAATTCTGTATCTCATTTCTTCTTGTTCCTCCTTAGGTTTTGTAGAAAGTCAAAATAATGCCTAACCGATAATAAAAGCTGTCATTAGAGAAGAAATCTTGACGTCTTCACAGTTTGAATTCTCAGAAAGTGTAATATATGTAGTTCTACAACACATATTGTTGTTGGGGAGGACGTGTCCTTTTACGAGACACCGGCTGTTTGTGTGGCGGGTACTTATTATTCAGTTTTTGATCCAATTTTATAGTTCAGCAACATGTAATGTTATCTGTTCTGGGTCAAATGTGTAGCATTAGTCGTGGTGAATCCTTGTCGCTACAAGATCCCTCTAATGGCATCAATCTACATGAACCGTTGCTGCCATCCTACCATGTAGTCAGATCTTCCAGCGCTGTAGGTCGTCAATGGATGTTTCTATTTTATATGCGCAAAGCGACGCGTTCTCGGAATTCCATGACACGACCTTGTTCACAATGAGGTCACCGCGCAGACAAATCTACCTCGCATTGTAAAAAATCTGGTCTGGCGCCGCCTTTATATTTTCGGCATGTTTTTCTGTCAAGATCAGGATGTCTTTGCCCATCGGTTCCTTCCCAAATCATTCTTTTGTGCTAAGGACCAACCACCAATCGGCCGAAAGAGCCTCCATTGCACCTCATGGCTTCGACAGCTGGCAGACTTCCCTTCAGCTTGAGACGAAGTTTCGCAACAAGCGACAGCACGCGGTCATGACAGTAGTCGATCTATCCAACAGCCCATTGACGCCTTAGCGAACACTATTGAAAATTAAAGTAGATCATGGTTAGTTCTTAGAAGATATCTGAGCCATCTAATTTCTTGCTTGGAAATGTAGTCAGTACACGACATTTTGCTGACCATTTCTCAAATGCCCTAATTCCATAACCTGTCTCTCCTGGTGACATCGGCGACATTTCACAAATATCTCATTTAAACCGCCATATTTCTTGTGTAGCCAGAACTGGCACGATTTTATTGATTGAACTATCCTCGCATTTTATAAAAGGCATCTTAAGAGGGTTGTGAATGGAGCTAACAACTTCATGTAAAACCCTTGCTGTGAAACAGATACTTGGGGTCAAGATACTCAGCAGGGCATGAGCTGTAGCGTCAAGGCCAACGACCCAGAGCTGCCAAGACATTTCTTCCCCTCCACGCGGTGATCCTGGATAACAGGTTGCAATAGGATAGACTGGCTAAGGATGAAGAATTGAAGAGGGTAGGTTAACCCTGTACTAAAAATTGCCACCCTGAAGATGGACCGAAAGGTGCATATATTGCTGTCAAGCTGTAAACTACGACACAAGCCATTCAGCTTTCCGGGCTACATCCTGTTTCTTGCAAAGCCCTTTTCGGGGCTTGGTGGCGGGAGTTTGAGAACTAACTGCGACGACGACGAAGAAGAAGTAGAAGAAGAAGTAAAAAAAGAAGAAGACGAAGAAGAAGAGGAAACAGCCATTGCAATTGCTCGTTTTACATGTTTCCGGAAGAGGTAATGGTAACTTAGAAGAAAGTGGCGAATCATCTATTAAAAGTATCCGACCCAAACGCAAAAAAATCGCTTTAATTAAAAATGATTGCGCAAGTCTTTCATTTTGACATCTTTCAACTAACCAGTCTCGATTTGAGGATTACTGTTGTCTGCTTAGGACAATTCCAAGACATTATTAACTGTTCGTTTATGCGTTGGGGACTTTAGCAAAATAGCTCTTCAGAATATTGTTATTTATTTATCAAGGAAACAAACTTTGGCAAATTTATTGCTAAAATAAAACGTTCTCAGTGTGAGTGTTCTTGTTCATCATCAATGACTTTATTGCACCGAATAGGTCACTGGGTAATGGGAAAAAGTAGTCCCATAACAGACACTGCCGTTGGGAAAGTAACATCATTCTTCATTGTACTTGGCTATTTTATGAAGTAGGGCAACCGATTCCTTTCTCCGCTATCTTTACTTGTTTAGCAGTAACCAATATACCCATTTATTGCTGGGTCAACTAGTTTACAGCTTATCTTGGCGTTTAATATTACTTTCTTTCTAGTCTTAATCATTATTTATTTACAGTAAAATTCTTTCGGCTCTTCTTTTCATATTGTAAATACTTTGAAACATAAACACGCTTAAAGATTGACAAGTGTTTTAAAGTTTTTCAAATTGCTACATTATGACTTTCATCTATGCCCACTGTGATATCGATTGTGTAAGGATAAAAGTATGTCGCATGTCCTTTTACTGAACGTAGCTTCTTACAACCGCCACCTATTTGGTTGTTATTAGTTTCTTTGCAAGTGTACAGTACGGTAGGTTGCCATTACTTTCCGTACGTGGAGGAGCCCGAGAAAAAACGCAGTGTCTCCCAAACCGGACACAAGTGAGAATCGAACCCGGAACGTTGGGATTGAGAAAACCGAGCGAGTTTCACCCCTAGGCCACTCAGTCACCTTAGTGTAAGGATGTTCAGTCCGTAATCAACAACTGACGACATAGCAGCTCTCTTTTTATCGTTCTATGTCTTGATTATTAAATCTGGAGACAGTAAGTACACGAAGAGTAAGAGAAGATATCACCTTTCTAACTACTGTTTGCACACCGATATTGTCAGTGCAGTCCTTCATGCACGACTCAGTCGCTGTTCCAAGAGTGCAGCTACCAAAGAGTCCTCATTTACATCTTTGTAACGTCTGGTCGATGTGATACCTATATGAGAGACTGCGATCGAATGTCATTACGGGGTATTTCAACCTGTCAATGCCGGTATGACACACTGGTTTTCCAGTGCTGAGTGATAGTACGACAGGGGTGTGTTCTTTTCCCACTTTTATTCATAATTGATATGGATACAATCACATAATTGATATGGATACAATCACATAATTGATATGGATACAATCACATAATTGATATGGATACAATCACATAATTGATATGGATACAATCATATAATTGATATGGATACAATCACATAATTGATATGGATACAATCACATAATTGATATGGATACAATCACATAATTGATATGGATACAATCACATAATTGATATGGGTACAATCACATAATTGATATGGATACAATCACATAATTGATATGGATACAATCACATAATTGATATGGATACAATCACATAATTGATATGGATACAATCACATAATTGATATGGATACAATCACATAATTGATATGGATACAATCACATAATTGATATGGATGCAATCACATAATTGATATGGATGCAATCACATAATTGATATGGATGCAATCACATAATTGATATGGATACAATCACATAATTTATATGGATACAATCACATAATTGATATGGATACAATCACATAATTGATATGGATACAATCACATAATTGAAATGGATACAATCACATAATTGATATGGATACAATCACATAATTGATATGGATGCAATCACATAATTGATATGGATGCAATCACATAATTGATATGGATACAATCACACAGTTGGTTAACCCCCATGAGGAGTCCCTAATTGAACTGTTGTTGTTTGCTGATGATTAGGTCGTCTTTTACCTAAAATTGAGAAGACTTACAACATCACGTGACTTATTTTAATTTCGCTTATAACGAATAGGACACGAAGATCAACACAGACAAGACAAAGACTACAATGATATCGCGTGAATAAGTGCTGATAAGTTTTCATATCAGTCACATAAGTAACCGGCAATTATAGGAGTTCAAATATGCGAGTTCACTGATAAAGGCAGAGTGGACAGAGTTATCGCACATAGTATTCAGAAGGTGAACAGTGCCCACTGTCAAACTGCACAGACTTTGAAACACTCGAGTACTTCTTTCAACTAAGAGGAGGCTGATACAAGCATTGTTTACTCCTACACCGCGTTACCAATGTCAAGCTTGGTCCTTACTAGAAACACATAATAAGATTCATAGCTGTGAGATGGGATGTGTGAGAAGTTTAGCCGGAAAGACAATCCGTGACCGAATTCGCAACACTATGTTGAGACAGACAGTTGGGGCAAACCCAGTTAGGGCCTACATTGACGCAACACATATCAAATGGTTTGGTCATTTAGTCAGAATTCTTTATGAACAGCTTGCAGGAAGAGCTTATCATATGCAGGTCTCCGGTCCACGAGTCTGGGACTAACCTCTTCGTTTGTGAGTCGAGGATGTCTCTGACACTTTCATGATGTTATACCTAACGACAGCACAAACCTTTCCCTTGGCGATAAAAATAAATCTACGCATCCCGTCTCTGCGATGGCGTAAATCAAGAGCAGAAGGACAAAAGAAGAAGAATGAACGCATCATCATCATAGAACTACATGAAACCTGCTGTTTTCGCGACGGTCCCTTTTACTTCTTTATAGCTGTGTGGATGGTGAGTTTGTGGATTCCATGGCGAAGTGGTTAAGCCGTCGGCCTCGTGATCAGGTGGTGTGGGTTCGACTCCGGACTCCGCCGTCATTTTCACGGGTGCTAGATGCGGAATCCCCTGCATCTAGTAGTCGCCTCCTAGTCGTCTTGTCCTTGACTTGCCACTGGGGTCGGGCAGCAGGAGACAAGAAAGTGAGCATTCACCTTAGGAATTAGAATTAGGAATTAGAATTAGGAATTAGAATTAGGAATTAGAATCTGTATTTTGGGACAGTAACCCGATATCATATTTTATTTCGTGAGAGAGTCAATTTTGTTTGATGGCTGAGATGGCTTGGAGTACGATCTTGGAGTCTTTTAGAATAAATGTTTTTCTTGTAGTTGTGCTTTGGCTGTTCATACTCTGAATGCTGTAGAGTAGCAGCTGCTGTATACACAGTATCAAACAAGAAAGTAGCATATCCTTTACAGAACGTCGCTTTCTACAACTGCCAACCTGTGTGACTGTTATAAGTTTCTTTGTAGGAGTGCAGTGTGGTAGGTTGATATTACTCTCCGTACCCTAGGTTGATATTACTCTCCGTACCCTAGGTTGATATTACTCTCCGTACCCTAGGTTGATATTACTTTATGTACCCTAGGTTGATATTACTCTCCGTACCCTAGGTTGATATTACTCTCCGTACCCAAGGTTGATATTACTTTCTGTACCCTAGGTTGATATTACTCTCCATACCCTAGGTTGATATTACTTTCTGTACACTAGGCTGATATTACTCTCTGAACCCTAGGTTGATATTACTCTCCGTAACCTTGGTTGATATTACTCTCCGTACCCTAGGTTGATATTACTCTCCGTACCCTTGGCTGACATTACTCTCCGTACCCTAGGTTGATATTACTCTCCGTACCCTAGGTTGATATTACTCTCCATACGCTAGGGTGATATTACTCTCCGTAGCCTAGGTTGATATTACTCTCCGTACCCTTGGTTTATATTACTCTCTGTACCCTAGGTTGATATTACTCTCCGTACCCTAGGTTGATATTACTCTCCGTACCCTAGGTTGATATTACTCTCCGTACCCTAGGTTGATATTAATCTCTGTACCCTAGGTTGATATTACTCTCCATACCCTAGGTTGATATTACTCTCCGTACCCTAGGTTGATATTACTCTCCGTACCCTAGGTTGATATTACTCTCCATACCCTAGGTTGATATTACTCTCCGTACCCTAGGTTGATATTACTCTCCGTACCCTAGGTTGATATTACTCTCCGTACCCTAGGTTGATATTACTCTCCGTACCCTAGGTTGATATTACTCTCCGTACCCTAGGTTGATATTACTCTCTGTACCCTAGGTTGATATTACTCTCCATACCCTAGGTTGATATTACTCTCCATACCCTAGGTTGATATTACTCTCCGTACCCTAGGTTGATATTACTCTCCGTACCCTAGGTTGATATTACTCTCCGTACCCTAGGTTGATATTACTCTCCGTACCCTAGGTTGATATTACTCTCCGTATCCTAGGTTGTTATTACTCTTTGTACACTGGATTGATATTACTCTCCGTACCCTAGGTTGTTATTACTCTTTGTACACTGGATTTATATTACTCTCCGTACCCTAGGTTGATATTACTCTCCGTACCCTAGGTTGTTATTACTCTTTGTACACTGGATTGATATTACTCTCCGTACCCTAGGTTGATATTACTCTCCGTGCCCTAGGTTGATATTACTCTCCATACCCTAGGCTGCTATTACTCTCTTTACGGAAGAGCGATCGAACAGACAAATCCCGTGCCTGTCAAACTGGACTTGATCGAAGAAAATTATGTCAGTCCTGTGATCTGAGAGAATGCAAGTAGAAATCTTCATTTATAAATGGGGGCCATTTCTCTTCATTGCTTCTATGTTGTTGTTGTAGTCGGAAATGAATCCTGCCGGGGTCATTTTCCTGTGTAATTTGTTCATGGGAGGCGCGCTACCATGGGTTCTTCTTTCATCATGAGGCATGCTAAAGAAGACGATCGGGGTCCTCCTGGCTGTAGTGCAATGCGAGACCCTTTAGTCAGCTCACCACTATGGGGATTCAGTTACGATCCCTTCCTCGTTGAGCAAAGTGCTGTTACGCAGTCCGTTCCCAGGAGCCAAATAAGGAAGTGAGATGGTATCTTAATATATTTCAATTGACCCTAACGTAACTCTTCGCTCCCACTTTCAGGTGGTACAAGGGACATAACTGAAGAAAGTAAACATTTGTTCATTTACTAATCTTATCCTTCTTTTTCTTCTTTTTCTTCTTCTTCTTCGTTCGTTCTCATTCTCCCGCTACCAAGCCTTGAACAGAGCTTTGTAAGTTGCAGGATGTTGCTCATGAACGGAATGCATTGATTTGTAGTTTACATCTTGACTGCGATGTTTGCATCTTTCGGTCCGACACATCTGACTTCATCAGATATTCCTGAGTACCGGGTTAACTTTCCCTTTTCGAACACTTCTCCTCCTTCCCCAGTCTGTTCTGTTGCAACCTGCTATCCAGGATCACCATGTGGAGGTGTAGAAGGATCTTGACAGCTCTGGGTCGCTGGTAGTGACCCTGACAGTCAGCTATGGGTCGTTGGTCGTGACGCTAACAGTCAGCTATGGGTCGCTGGTAGTGACGCTAACAGTCAGCTATGGGTCGCTGGTAGTGACGCTAACAGTCAGCTATGGGTCGTTGGTAGTGACGCTAACAGTCAGGTATGGGTCGCTGGTAGTGACGCTAACAGTCAGCTATGGGTCGCTGGCCGTGACGCTAAAAGTCAGCTATGGGTCGCTAGCCCTGACGCTAACAGTCACTTATGGGTCGCTAGTCGTGACGCTAACAGTCAGCTATGGGTCGCTGGCCGTGACGCTAACAGTCCGCTATGGTTTGCTGGCCGTGACGCTAACAGTCCGCTATCGGTCTCTGACTAATGAAGCCCATACAATGCTCAGCATCTTGATCCCATTAACTTATCAATGGAAAGAATAAAAATCCGAATGAAAGAAATAAGAACCAGAATTGCGTTGGCAAAGAAGACATTAGAGAGAAACAGAGAGTCATGATATCATGTTCCATTAGAGAGAAACAGAGAGTCATGATATCATGTTCCATTAGAGAGAAACAGAGAGTCATGATATCATGTTCCATTAGTATGACACTACGGACATAAATTCTGACCACATACATTTGGTCTGTGGTGTTGTAAGGTCATGAAACATGGACAATAAATAAAAGAGAGGAGCAAACTTTGAGGCTTTTGAGATGTCTAAAAGTAGTTCCATATCAGACATTGCCGTCAGTGGTGAGGTGTTAAAGCCTCCATTGTACTACGTCACGAGTGTGTGAGGTGGGGTGGTAAATTCCCTTCCTGATTACTTTTTCCTTACTCAGCCATCAGTCAGGTATCCATTTACAGCTGGGTCGAATGAAGTTGCCGTGAGCGGGAGCGGAACTCCGTACCTTTGCCAAGAAAAGCGAGTGCTCTACCTCTATTCTGTTCAGCACCGTTGATAGATCGAAAGATGAATAAATTGAGCTGGAAAGAGAGGAAATCAAACGAAATGGTGTTGGCTGTAGCTAGTGAAGAAAGAAAGCTGCTACAAAAGATACAAAAAACAACGGCTGGGGGAGCTAGGCACAACCTACGTCATGAGGGCCCATTGAAGAAAGAAAGCTGCTACAAAAGATACAAAAACAACGGCTGGGGGAGCTAGGCCACAACCTACGTCATGAGGGCCCATTGAAGAAAGTCTTGGGAGACAGAACACAGGGATGGAGAGAAAAAGGTAGACAATAAAATACATATGTGACACAAACATGCAGAGACATGGCAGTGAAGAGTTGTTCAGTTAAAGACGGCCACAGATTACAAAGACACTTGAAAAGGAAGAATCCAGAGCTTGCAAACCAGTCGTAGGATTGAAAGACGATGAAGACGGAGCCTAGGCCTCAAATCACTCCAAGGACTGAAAGACTTGCCGATGATGGAGGTCCGGCCCCCAAACCAGCCTAATGAATGAAGCACTTGATGATAATGGACATAAAAAATGACACTATTAACGACCATATATTTAATCCAAGGAAAATGGAAGATAACGATAAAGGCGGTCCCCCTGCAGACTTGGATGTGTTGCCAATTTCATCATACAAAGTCTTGACTATTTCTCGTTTACAGTTGAGTGAACTGGATCATGTCGTGATCAGAGGATTGACCCATAAAACTGTACCTTGAATAACGAGCATTACAATAAATCAGATGATCTGATGATCAATGTCCTCCTCTTCTTCATGCGTCTTGATCGTCTCGCCACTATGCTGAGCGGAGATGCGGAGTGTCCTGTTGTTGGTCTTGTCATGAGGTGGAGCATAGAGGCGAGGTGTCCTTCTGGTCCTGCCATTAGGCGTAACAGATAGGTGTGATGCGCAGAGTTATTGTTTTCTCCAGGTTGGAGGAATGGGCTGTCGTTAGGTGAACCTTTATGAGAGTACCAGAGACACCTTAGATCCACCGACGTCGAGGTCTTTCCCTTTGAATGTGTACCGGAGGCCTCCATATGATATGCTCTCCCTGCAGGCTGGTCACAATGCATTCTGACTAAATGACTAAACCACTTGAAATGTTTGGGCGTCAATGTGGACAATTAACTGGGTTTGTCCTCACTATCTGCCTCATTGTGGCGTTGCGGATTCAGTCACGGATTGCGTTTCCGGCTCCACTTCTCAAACAGCGCATCTCACAGCTCTGGATCTTGCTCTTATGTGTTAATTGTAAAGACCATGGCAGACATTGGTAACACAATATAGGAAACATCAGTGCATTTATCAACCTGTTCTTTGTAGAAAGAAGCACTCTAGAGTATTTTCAAATCGGTGGACACAGTGAACACTGTTCGGCATTTGAATTCTATGTACGATCTCTCTATCCACTCTGCCATTATCAGTGAACATACTAACTAGGTATTTGAACTCCCTTACCTGCTGGAGACTTTTGTTTCTGCTGTGGAAACGTCTCTGCTCGTGTTCATACGATATCAACATAGTCTTTGTCTTGCTTATCTGTGCAGATCTTCATGCCATATTCGTTACAAGCAGAATTGGGATAGGTTAGCTTGTGTCTTAGATCTTCTCCATTTTGGTCAATGATGACCAGATCATCAGCAAACAACAGCACATTTAGGGCCTCTTCGTAAGGTTAAGTATATCCATATAGATTATGTAAAAGTGGAGAAATAACACATCCTTTTCTCAAACCACTCAGCATTGGAAATCAATTTGTCAAACCAGCATTTATTCGTACTGCAGTACAAGACACGAATGCCATCTAGTAGTTGACCCTCGACACCATATTCCTCCATTACTTCCCATAGTTTACAACGGTTCACCCGATCAATGCATTTTCCTGATCTATAAAGGCCACCTGTAGTTTTTAAAAGTGTTATTCAATGTATTTTTTAAAATTCAACTGCTTGAGTGTGAATATAGCATCCGTACATCCCATGCTTTTCAGTAATCCTGACTGTGAAGGACTCAGCAGTGGCTTCTGAATAGCTCGTGCTCGATGCTCAAAGACCGGTGCGACAATTTGTCCGACGTATACGAGCTGCAATCTTTTTGCTGCCCTTGTTTTTTGTCACATAAGTACCACAACCGCTGAATGCCAATCTCCAGGCAACTTCCCTTCAAGCCATGCTTGATTTACGATCTTTGTGAGCCATCATTTTTTAATGGCATCTGCGGATATGTTGTCTATACAAGGGGCCTTATCATTAGGGCTTCTTGAAATGACCGCCCTGGCTTTTTGCTCGAGTATTAATCTCTTGTTATGCGCAATATATTTAGTTCTTGGTACCAATCCAAACGAAAATAATTGAGCAATTTCTGCAGTTGGTGTTTTAGTGGCCAAAGAAACGTAAGCGACCAAATTTTGTTTCACATACTTAACTAGCGATACAGATCAATCTGATCTCTTGAATAATTGTTTCTTCTGATCGTTCATCAGTTTTGGAATTAAGTTTGTGAGCAGTTCATGATCTGTAGCTGTCGGCGACTCACAGATGACTGCTAGCGTCAGGGCCAACGACCCACAGGTGCCAAGACCCTTATCCACAGCCAAGTGAAGATTCTGGATAACAGACTGGAAAAGTTCATATTAAATAAGGAGAAGGATCGAAGACGGAAGGAAAACACAGAACCCACAATTGCCATATTGAATCCAGATGTGTGGGACCAAAAGGTGCAAAGATCGCTGTTGGGTTGTAAACTAGGTCACAGAGCATTCCGTTCTCCTGACAACATTCTGCTTCTTGCAATGTCATTTTTAGAGCGTGCTATCGAAGTTTGAGAACGTTCAGGGCTTCGTAGCGGGAGTTTGAAAACGTTCAGGGCTTGGTAGCGAGAGTTTGAGAACGTTCAGGGCTTGGTAGCGGGAGTTTGAAAACGTTCAGGGCTTGGTAGCGGAAGTTTGAGACCGTTCAGGGCTTAGTAGCGGGAGTTTGAGACCGTTCAGGGCTTGGTAGCGGGAGTTTGAGACCGTTCAGGGCTTGGTAGCGGGAGTTTGGGGCCGTTCAGGGCTTGGTAGCGGGAGTTTGAGACCGTTCATGGCCTGGTAACGAGAGATTGATAACGAACGGAGAAGAAGTTCACCAGTTGGACTGTATTTGGAGAACTCAAGTCTGATAACATATTTTGAGTGAAATATCTATTTGAGATATTGTTTCAGTGTAGGTTTTTGTGTGTGAAATATTTATTGTTCGTTCATTGGATTATATAATGTTAGGTATTGTTGGCGATGTTCACCGTCCTCCAAGAGCTAATGGTTGGAATTAGCCTAGTAAAAAAAGCTCACGTGATACGAGCTGTACAGTCATCTGCAGAACAGAAGACAGAGCTCAGATCCTACACTGCTGGTCAGGCTAAATGTAAACAAAGAATGTTTGCTCGTAAAATTAATTACAAGACAAGTATTTATCTGGGCTAGGAAAACATACATAACGAACAACAGAAAAGAAAGTGAAGTGGTGCACAGCCCACAGTTCAAACACGGACGAGATAAATGCAGATAAACACTTGTCTTCTGATTGTTGTCACAAACAACAATTCTTTGTTTAGAACTTGCTGCATTGAAGCTTCCACATATTATCTAGGCTAAATGTCAACAAGGAAAAGAATGGAGACCTGAAACTCTAGAATTGTATCTTCACCAGTTATGGTAAACCACAAGATGCAAACCATCAACAACTTCGCTATAAATAGCTAAACGAGAACCCAAAATACAGAACAAGGAAGACAAAGGCAGCGCATTTTCAGAACGAACCAGACGAGTTTGTTGGATTCAAACATTTTAGTTACCTGGCACCATGTACAAGTTATCTGACTAAATGCTAAAATTCAAGCTTTTATGTTTTCTTGTCTAACAATAATTGTTTCGTATCCTACATTTTGATATCCATGCCACTGTGTACCACTGAAGAACTGCGACATTGACACTGATGGTTGGGAGAACATTGCTGCTGATCGCTCTGCCTGGCGTAGTAACATCTCCTCTGGTACGGCACATATGGACCAGACAAGAGTCACAGAAGCTGCACGGAAACGAGCGACATGAAGGGCAAGAGAAGAGTTGCCTCCGCCTGACGGTCGGACAGTGCTTCTCTGCCCCCGGTGTGACAGACGCTTTCGAGCTCGGATTGGTTTGATCAGCCATCTACAAACCCACTTTAAGATTGACATATGACAATGTGGTCCTCTTCTGAAACGATGGACAAACAACAACCTCAGCATGCGAATTGACTGCACGAATCTTTGAGATCATATTCATAAAAAACTAATATTATTCATAGTCTTATTTTTAAAAACCAAAGTGGAAATCTCTAACTACATGCTATCATAAATAACGGGCGATCGTCGATCTTTTCTTGACAACGATCCTGATCAACTACCGTTGTTCACCTATAACAAGGGAATATATTTTCACAGATCTCGAGTAAGATCACAAACCAAAAGGATACATGACACCAGTGATTCTTCAACAAATCACGTGAAAGAGGAACCGATCAGGCTTAATTGTTCAAGTGGCGTCACTTAGCAGCACACGTAAAAGATATTAAGGATGCAGGTAAGAGAGAGTGGGGAGAGATAGAGAGGAAGAGAAAGAGAGAGAGTGTGAAAGAGAGGGAGAGAAAGAGAGAGACAGAGGGAGAGAAAGAGAGAGAGAGAAATGGAGAGAAAGAGAGAAATACAGAAATACAGAAAAAGAGAGAGAAAATGGTTACGAGAGAAAGAGAGTAAAAGTAGTACTAATACTTGTAGTGGTAGTAGTAATTGCAGCTGTAGTAGTAGTAACTGTAGTAACAGTAATAGTAGCTGTAGTAGTCTTGGGACGATGAGAGTATCATCGGATGTCTCGAGTAACTAGCATCTATGGGCATTGACTCTACTGGCTTGTGGAAACCTCGGGAGAGGGTAAGGCTGCGGGAGTAAATCCAGACACAAAATCCAGAGTGGTTTCAAAATTGCTAACTCATTCCAACAGCTCTTGCCGCTGAACTGGTACCAAAATGCCATCCTTTGCAATCCTTTGGATTACACCAGCGAGTTCTAGAGGAGGATCCTGCAGTTTGGGCAGTCTAGGGTCTCCATTTTCAGCGCCCAGGCTTGCACCCTGAGAATTTATGAGTAGTAGTAACTGTAGTATTAGTAATATTAGCTATAGCAGTAGTAGCTGTAGGAGTAGTAATAGCAGCTGTTTTAGTAGTAGTAATAGTAGCTGCAGTAGTAGTAACTGTAGTAGCTGTAATAGAAATATAAGTAGTAACATAAATAGTAGTAGTTGTATCAGTAGTAGAAGTAATAGTAGTAGTAGTTGTAACATCACCAACAGTACTAGTTGTAGTTGTAGTTGTAGTTGTAGTTGTAGTTGTAGTTGTAGTTGTAATATTCATAAAAACGCAGCATCTAAAAGTTGTCATAGCCGGGGGTTGGGGTTGAGGATGAACTCTCAACACCAACTAAGTGCTGTCATAGCCGGGGGTGGAGTAGAGGATCAACTCTCAACACCAATTAAGTGCTGTCATAGCCGGGGGTGGAGTAGAGGATGAACTCTCAACACTAACTAAATGCTCCCATGTCGTACGTCTCATACAGCCTCTGACAACAAAGTCCATCTCTTGGCTTTCGCACGGCAAAACTGTTTTGACTTGCAGGAGAAGGGACGGAAATCAAACCACTGGCGCCTTAAAATCAGTAGTTTCTGGAAGAGTGGGCTCAAAATCACAGGAAGGCAGCTCATCTAGGAGATGAAAACTCTGATTTCAAACCATCTGAAGCCTTGCACAAAGATACTGGCGTGTCTTGTCAGGTTTTGTCAGATAAGGCTGTAGAACGTGTTTGTTTTTTTTGGTAACTCTGAAAGTTGGTCAGCGTCTACCATGCCTGACAACCAACGATGTGCGGAGGAGCATACACAAGATGATACAAAGCCTTATTCTAAAGCGAGGAAGAGCAACCTCGGCTGAGTGTTGTGGCAGGGCAGACCAGGCCCTTAGCCTTTCTTGGCGTCTCGTCAATGAGGAAAGGGAAGCCCCGAAAGACGAACAGATAGAGCAATGAACTGCTGATCCGGCAGCTTCTGCAGCCTGCCTTGTTCCAAATGTATTGGTATCCCCTTTCCCTTGGAGCAAACAAGGCGGACCGAGAGAGGGACCATACTGCATGGTCTCCATATTTCTGCCCGCGCTTTGGTGCTATGGAGTGGGGCAACTCCATCCCTGACCTTGACAGGTCACGGAATCAAAACGGGAGATAGCAGTTTACGGGGTATAAGCCTTTGCTTATTCGCGTAGGCAGTGGCGCCACGGGCTGTCTCCGATGGTGGCAGAAAGTCTCGGGTGTCACTGATGAACTAACGTACGCCTCAAACTGAGCAGCCCCCAGCCAATAAGGTGTTGATCCGTCACAGCCTCTCTGCTTCAATGGGTACTTGGATTTAGAACAAAAATCAAATCGCAGGCTGCAAATTAAGGGTACTAAGCAATACAATTACAAATGAAAACTTCAGGCTTCGGCTTGGAGCTTGGAATGTCAGGACCTTGTGTCGCTATTGTGTTACAGATTGACTGTGACTCGCTGTTTCCACTGTTACAGATTGTCTGTGATTCGTTGCCTCAACTGTTACAGATAGTATGTGACTTGTTATTTCCACTATTACAGATTGTCTGTGACTCGCTGTCTCCACTGTTACAAATTGCCTGTTACTCGTTGTCTTCACTGTTACAAATTGCCTGTTACTCGCTGTCTTCACTGTTACAAATAGGCCGCGAGTCACTGTCTCCTTACGTGTAAACAGTCTTCGAATGACTGTCTGCATACTTTCAAACAGTATGCAGTTCACTGTCGTCAAAGCAACCAATTACCTTTGGTCCACTGCCTCCAGTGTTACAACTCATTATCACAAACGTTTCCTAACTCTGACTCACATAACTAACATTGTAAAATATATGTTACCTTGAGGAGACAACTCGTTTCCGGTTTTCAAGTCTTGAGCTCCACCAGAATATCATGCATTGTGTCCCTTACATCAGCCATGAAGAGCAAGAATCCAGAATTACCAGGCTATCGCGATGATGCTCTACCGTTTCTCTTCAAGCGTAGCAAATTAGTCTGAGAGCTTGATTCTGCGCCCCGTCAATAACGTAACGTAACTTGTCGTTTTTATACTGGTTTAGAAAACTCATCAAAGTCTGTAGACAAGCAGTCATATTGGCATTACCCTGCTTTAAAAGCTATGCACATTCAATATATTCTTAAATGAATTAACTGTCCCTGCCTCTACCAGCTGTTGGAGTAATGCATTCCAAGCATTCACCACTCTCTGACTAAAAAAATATTTCCTAATATCCAATCTGCCAATCTGGACCTTTCTTTAATTAATTTGTAACTGTGCCCTTTTGTTCTCGTTGGTGGTTGAATTTTGAAAAAAAATACTTGTTATAGTCTAGTTTAACCATTCCTGAGATTATCTTATCAACCTGTATTTAGTCACCTTGAAGTCTTCTCTTTTCTAGATACTGTAGGACAGTTTTTCTGAGTCGTTCCTCGTAACTGTAATTTTTGAATCAGTTGTGTCACTCTTTTTTGCATCCTTTCCAGAATGTTTATATGTCCTCTACGATAAAGACTCCACACCTGTACACAGTACTCCAATCTAGGTCTAACTAATGCTTTATACAGTTTGACAATCAACTCTTTACTCCAAAGTTTAATATTTCATTTTATAATACCTAACATTCCATTTCCCTTATTCACATCTACCTGGACTTGCAGATTCATTTTTCTTGTATGCTCTATTTTAACTCCTAGGTTGTTTTCCTTAACTATCATTTTAATATTGTTCTCTTCCGTTCTGTCATTATATTCTATATTGGATCTACCCATGTGGATGACTGTGCTTTTATTTATATTAAACTCAATTTACCATTCTCGAATTTTATCTAAATCCTTCTTCAATATATCCACCTCTGCTATAGATGAGGCATCCTATATAGTTTTGAGTCATCTGCATATTTTTCAATCATGGATCCTATTTCAATGTTCAAATCGTATATATATATATATATCAAGAACAATACTACTTACTACTTCACACCACTTAGAGTACTTCTTATGTATGCCCACTCTCTGCCTTCTTCTCGTTAACCAACTTTTAATCATTTCGGAAACCTCCCCACCTATTTCATGTGATTTTAATAACTTTTAAAATAATCTTCGACGAGGTACTCTATCAAAAACCTTTGCAAAATCTAGATAAATAACATCCACTGGTTCCCATTTATCTTTCATTTTAGTAACCTCCTCCATGAACCCAAAAGATTTGTTAAGCACGATCTCCCAAGATGAATTACGATGTTTTCTTTGTATTGACTCAAATAATTTACAGACTTTGCTCGTTAAACTTACCGGTCTATAATTAGCTGACTCTGATTTCTTTCCTTTTTTGAATAATTGAATCACTCCTGCAACTTTCCAATCTCGTGGAACAATAATTCCTTTCACAAGTGATTGAGAGCATAATATAGCCAATGGTGTTGCTAGTTTGTCTCTAATTTCAAATAGCATTTTCAGATGGATACTATCCACTATCCACTATCAACCCATCCAATTTTTAAAAAAAAACATTTCCTCCGTAATACAGAATGATTATAATCCCACTATATCCATGTCACATTTGAAAATATCTAAAGGCTCTGGGAACTTGGCGCAGTCTTCTTTTGTGATGACTGTGCCAAAGTATTGATTTAGTAGATTAGTTGTCGCCTTATTTTCTCTTATTATTTTACCTGTGCTATCTATGTGAGGGTCTACTTTGTCTTTCATTCTTTGTTTATATCTAACATGAGACAAGGAGCTTTTACTATCAGTCTTGATCCTATTTGCAAGTTTTTTTTCGAATTCAATTTTTGCTGCTTTATTCACTTTTTGAGCTATGGTCTGCTTGTCCAAATATTTTAAATATGTTTCTTTCGATTTACATGCCATTGTATATTTTTTCCATGCTTTATTATTAACTCTTCTACATTGAACTACAAATCTAGTTATCCACTTTTTATTCTTGGTGTTTACCTCCCTACATGGAACACACTTCCGTATTATTTGTTCTAAAACTGTTTTGAAACTCTCTCACTCTTGTTCAACATCTGTACCTCTGACAATATATTTCCAGATTGTGCTGTCTCTTTCAACGGCTGTACATCTGCCTTAGAGTAGTGGTATGCTCGCGAGTTTATATGTTCATTTCTCCTCGCTATAAGATCTCAATGGATGATCTGATGGTCCCTTGAGCCAACAGTTCCCCAACGATAACGTTTTCAATCATATTTTTCTCTGTAGTCAATATTAGGTCGAGTATGTTTTTGCCTCTGGTAGCTTCCTCTATATGATGAATCAAAAAATTGTCAGTTATGCACTTAACAAAAGGATTAGACAAATGCTTCTGCCATATGCCATTTTATTTCAGGAAAATTGAAATCCCCCATTAATAATAATTTTCTTGCACTAGCCTTTTTAATGTTACTAATTAGCTCATCATCTTGCTCTTTGGTACTTGAAGGACATCTGTTATATATATATATATCTGTTATATAATAGATCAGTTGTTGTTTTTACTTATAGTGATCTGCATAGGAAGGATATAGTCCATCACTGGTCGTTCGTCTCAGAGGTATAGTTGGCGAAGAGTTTGTTTATTAGCTCCCCAATTTGTGCTAGCGACTTTCTTGATTAAGTTTAATCGCTTGATTGCTTTAACTCTAAGATTGCAGATTTGGCTGCCAAATTTAAACTGTCTGTCTAGTGTTCCTCATTTACGAGTAACTGCCCATTCATTTTGATATCAATGCATCTCTACACTTTCTGTAGAACTGCAGGAGAAGATTGTCTATACTGTTTTTAGTGTAACCATCTTTGGTTTCCAGTTTGAAGAAGTCTGAGATTATGTATAGCGCTTTGTTTGAAGAAATCTGAGATTATGTATAGCGCTTTGTTTGAAGAAATCTGAGATTATGTATAGCACTTTGTTTGAAGAAGTCTGAGATTATGTATAGCGCTTTGTTGATATTGTCCTTTACCAAAATGTGATATGTCTCCGTGGGTCAGATGACCAGAGCTATGGTTGCAAAGCTGAAACTTAAAGAAATTGACGGAAGGGCACCACCAGGAGTGGAGCCTGCGGCTTAATTTGACTCAACACGGCCAACACTGAAATGACTGACATGCCGAGACCACTTTCCTTGGGTCTAATATGGAACTGGTGCTGGATTTAGACTCTCAGAAATCTAGGGTTATGCCTTCTGTCGCTTGGTTGGTCTGCATTCAGTGTTTGATAAAGGAATTGACGGAACAGCACTATCAGGAGTGGAGCCTGAGGCTTAAATTGACTTAACACGCCCATACTGTAGAATGACTGTCAAAATGAGAGCACCTTCGTGGGGTCTAATAGTGAACGTGTGCTGGTATTAGACCCACGGAAGACAGGTCAGTCTCCTAACCCCCAAATGAAAGAGCGCCTGCTACGGTAATCTGATCTTCACCCTGCAGAAATCGCAGGTTCCAGAAACTTGGCCATTGACAAACTAAAAGCCCTCTATTGATACGTTCTGGCTAATATTGAACCGGTGCTGGAAATAGACCCTCGGAAGACAGGTCAGTTTTACCCTACTAATGACAGGGCGTTGCTACGGTAATCCTGCTAAACTCGAGAGGAGCAGCAGACATTTGGTTCACGTACTAGGCTGATAAGCCAACGGCGCGAGGCTACAAAGTGAGGGATTACGGCCGAACGCCTCTAAGCCAAAATCCCGCCCAAAAGCAGCTCAGCACGAATGCAAAGGGAGGCTTCGACATGGTGGGGACCTGGGGCCCCCGCTCCAGCCCCGCCCGGTCAAGCCGCAGAATGAGGTCTCTGCCGTCCGCTGATCAAAGCGGGCGGGAAGCTGCTCGATATTCACCTCATTCGGCGATGAGGTATGAAACCATTTGTAGAAGACTTAGTTCTCGGTCGGGGTGCCATAAGCAGTACCTCACTGCGAACTGCGGAGACTCAACCCTTGACCATGAGATATGTCCGCTCCCCAGGCGAACAACATCTCCGTGCAAGACCAGGCCTGTCCCCTGGTCAAATGCACTATTTCGAGAGGAATCACATGTCGCTGACATTTGGTCCACGTTCTTGGCTGATAAGCTACCATCTGAGGGATTACGGCCGAACGCCTCTAAGCCAGAATCCCGTCCTAAATCTCAGCCCCGCTGTGATGGGAGGCTACGACATGGCTGGGGTTTGCGTCCCGGCCCGATCGAGCCACAGAAATGCACCTGGTAAAATGCACTCCTGCCTCGCTCTTTGCCTCTGTCTGCTATCAGTCATGCCAATGGACGCAGAAGAGATGCAGTCCAGCAGACATTGCACCTCCTGCCCTATTGTGACAACCTCCCGGGTGGCGGGGAATGCTAGGCGTACCATCACTGTTGATGAGCCGAGAAAATAAAGGGAGCAAAGAGATACCTCACTCACATGCATATGCTACGTTACTGGCAGGACTTGACGATCCTGGGAGAAAGTCACACTGGACTGCCTCTCTTCCGGGATAGTACAAACTAGTACATAGTCCATCATATCATTGCCAAACCCTATAGACACGAGTAGGGAAGACTCGATAGTCCTGCAAGACAACTTCCCAAGAGAGACAACTCTGACCAAAAACAACTGCTGCCTTGCAGTTAGGCTGGGGACAGCCAAAGGCTAAGGAGGGCAACCCTACAGAAACGCCTGTTGAAATCGGATGCACTGAGCCACAGGCTTAACAAAATAAAACAGTGCAACGTAAATATCGCTGTAAACAGCGTACGATGAAGAAGAAGAAGAAGATGACCAGAGCATCAATAAACACTGCCTTTGATACATTTAGATGTTTAGTAAATTAGGCAGCTTAGATGAGAGGCCTGTGGTAGTCATAGATGAGAGTCCTGTGGCAGTCACAAATGAGATTCCTGTGGCAGTCATAGATGAGAGGCCTGTGGCAGTCATAGATGAGAGTCCTGTGGCAGTCATAGATGAGAGTCATGTGGCAGTCATAGATGAGAGTCCTGTGGCAGTCATAGATGAGAGTCCTGTGGCAGTCATAATTGAGAGTCATGTGGCAGTCATAGATGAGAGTCCTGTGGCAGTCATAGATGAGAGTCCTGTGGCAGTCATAGATGAGAGTCCTGTGGCAGTCATAGATGAGAGTCCTGTGGCAGTCATAGATGAAAGGCCTGTGGCAGTCGTTTTTCTAGTGTCCGTTTCCTTGATGTTCCACCTGAAAATCTAGTTTATGTGGTTCTGTTGGTCAGGAAAGCCTGTATATATGGTGATGTGTGTTAGGAAAGCCTGTATCTGTGGTTCTGTTGGTGAGGAAAGCCTGTATCAATTTGATAATTTTTCTTTCTTCTCATTTTTTTCATTTTCATCAAAAGGTTTTTGCACCCGACCCTGTTGGATGCCTACTGTAGGTCAATGAACCCTGCTAATGTGTTATTTCAGTCCTGGAATCCATCCATCACATGCTGTGTGAACCTAAAGAGGTGCTTTCAGAATCTCTGAAATTTCATGATAGTTTATCCCGATCCGTCTACATACTTCCTGGCCTCCTCCCCGACATAACGGACGTAGCCTTCCTGGTCTCGTCCCCGACATAACGGACGTAGCCTTCCTGACCTCCTCCCCAACATAACGGACGTAGCCTTCCTGGCTTCCTTCCCGGCATAACGGACTTAGTCAGCCTTCCTGGCCTCCTCCCCGACATAACGGACTTAGTCAGCTTTCCTGGCCTCCTCCCCGACATAACGGAATTAGTCAGCCTTCCTGGCCTCCTCCCCGACATAATGGACTTAGTCAGCCTCCTCCCCGACATAATGGACTTAGTCAGCCTTCCTGGCCTCCTCCTCGACATAATGGACTTAGTCATCCTTCCTGGCCTTCTCACCGACATAATGGACTTAGTCAGCCTTCCTGGCCTCCTCCCCGACATAATGCAGGTAGCCTTTCTGGACTCCCCCCCCCCCCCCCGGCATAACGGACTTAGTCAGCCTACCTAGCCTCCTCCCCGACATAACGGATGTAGCCTTCCTGGCCTCCTCCCTGACATAACGGACTTAATCAGCCTTCCTGGCCTCCTCCCGGACATAACGGAGGTAGCCTTCCTGGCCTCCTCCCCGACATAACGGAGGCAGCCTTCCTGGCCTCCTCCCCGACATAACGGACTTAGTCAGCCGTCCTGGCCTCCTCCCCGACATAATGGACTTAGTCAGCCTCCTCCCCGACATAATGGACTTAGTCAGCCTTCCTGGCCTCCTCCTCGACATAATCGACTTAGTCATCCTTCCTGGCCTTCTCCCCGACATAATCGACTTAGTCAGCCTTCCTGGCCTCCTCCCCGACATAATGGACTTAGTCAGCCTTCCTGGCCTCCTCCCCGACATAATGGACAGTCAGCCTTCCTGGCCTCCTCCCCGACATAACGGAATTAGTCAGCCTTCCTGGCCTTCTCCCCGACATAATGGACTTAGTCAGCCTTTCTGGCTTCCTCCCCGACATAATGGACTTAGTCAGCCTTCCTGGCCTTCTCCCCGACATAATGGACTTAGTCAGCCTTCCTGGCCTTCTCCCCGACATAATGGACTTAGTCAGCCTTCCTGGCTTCCTCCCCGACATAATGGACTTAGTCAGCGTTCCTGGCCTCCTCCCCGACATAACGGACTTAGTCAGCCGTCCTGGCCTCATCCCCGACATAATGGACTTAGTCAGCCTCCTCCCCGACATAATGGACTTAGTCAGCCTTCCTGGCCTCCTCCTCGACATAATGGACTTAGTCATCCTTCCTGGCCTTCTCCCCGACATAATCGACTTAGTCAGCCTTCCTGGCGTCCTCCCCGACATAATGGACTTAGTCAGCCTTCCTGGCCTCCTCCCCGACATAATGGACAGTCAGCCTTCCTGGCCTCCTCCCCGACAAAACGGACTTAGTCAGCCTTCCTGGCCTCCTCCCCGACATAACGGAATTAGTCAGCCTTCCTGGCCTTCTCCCCGACATAATGGACTTAGTCAGCCTTTCTGGCTTCCTCCCCGACATAATGGACTTAGTCAGCCTTCCTGGCCTTCTCCCCGACATAATGGACTTAGTCAGCCTTCCTGGCCTTCTCCCCGACATAATGGACTTAGTCAGCCTTCCTGGCTTCCTCCCCGACATAATGGACTTAGTCAGCCTTCCTGGCCTCCTCCCCGACATAACGGACTTAGTCAGCCTTCCTGGCCTCCTCCCCGACATAACGGACTTAGACAGCCTTCCTGAAATGCCCTGATGGTTTGTCCCGAACCGTCCTATCCCTCTGTGGTGTTTTAGTAAATGTTATAATATGACGATGATCGTATCCAACATCTCCCAAACTTGAGTGATGGTGTTTCAACCAAGTCAGCCTTTACAAGAATCAGATCGGGCAGGCCATGTGAGCTCTATTCAGAAGACAGGGTGTTGTTTCCAGACTCTGGAGTAGTGTACGGTCAGTGCCATTATACAGCTCTTCGATTTCCAGGCCTCTTTTATAAAACTGGCGGTATACTAGATCTGGCATATGGGCATTGATATCTTCCACCAGCACTATTTTCTTTGAAGGATTGTTGGTCACAATGATTTGCGTATCATTCCAGATAGTAGCCATAATGCCACGTAATTTTCTTCATTCGTACTTATTCTGCGCCTAACCTGGGATGTTAATTTGTATTTGTGGTAGTATCGTTTCCTAGATGAGGGATATGTGGATGTGATGACCATGTAGTATCGTTTCCTAGATGAGGGATATGTGGATGTGATGACCATGTAGTAACGTTTCCTAGAGGAGGGATATGTGGATGTGATGACCATGTAGTAACGTTTCCTGGAGGAGGGGTGGATATGTGGATGTGATGACCATGTAGTGTCGTTTCCTGGAGGAGGGATATGTGGATGTGATGACCATGTAGTAACGTTTCCTGGAGGAGGGGTGGATATGTGGATGTGATGACCATGTAGTAACGTTTCCTGGAGGAGGGGTGGATATGTGGATGTGATGACCATGTAGTATCGTTTCCTGGAGGAGGGGTGGATATGTGGATGTGATGACCATGTAGTAACGTTTCCTGGAGGAGGGATATGTGGATGTGATGACCATGTAGTATCGTTTCCTGGAGGAGGGGTGGATATGTGGATGTGATGACCATGTAGTAACGTTTCCTGGAGGAGGGATATGTGGATGTGATGACCATGTAGTATCGTTTCCTGGAGGAGGTGTGGATATGTGGATGTGATGACCATGTAGTGTCGTTTCCTGGAGGAGGTGTGGATATGTGGATGTGATGACCATGTAGTATCGTTTCCTGGAGGAGGTGTGGATATGTGGATGTGATGACCATGTAGTAACGTTTCCTGGAGGAGGGATATGTGGATGTGATGACCATGTAGTAACGTTTCCTGGAGGAAGGATATGTGGATGTGATGACCATGTAGTATTTTGGTCAGCTAAGTTACCTTGTGTTGTACTCCGGCAATATTATGATGTAGAATGTTGAGGTTTTTCCTCGCTAACTTCTCACAGAGAGCGGGGAGTCATCTATGTTGTTCGAGCCTTTATAACCGATAAATAATAACCAGTAAAGATACTGGACTACACAACACTCTAAAGATTGCACAATGGAACGCAGAGGGGGTGATGGGGAAGAAGTTAGAACTGCACAACTTCCTGTATGAGCACAAGATAGATGTCATGTGCATACAGGAAACATCTAAATGCAGATAGACGCTTTGGTATTAGGGGATATGAAACACGCAGGTTGGACAGAGATGGTCACAAAGGAGGTATCATCACATTAGTAAAAAAACTCCATAGCCGCCACAGAAACCTCCAGCAGCATCAATGGGCCTGAACATCTGACAGTCAAAATACATTTCCTCCCAGAACCACTACAAATTACAAATTATTTCTGTCCCAATAGCAAAAACCTGGAGCTAGATAGAATTCCACTAGACGATAAAAATCATATAGTTCTCGGGGACTTCAACAGCCACTCTCCAAGTTGGGGCTACAACACCATGGATACAAGAGGAGAGGAGGTGGAGGATTGGATGGCAGAAAATCTTCTCATTCTAATAAACGAACCAGACACAGAGCCAACCTTTTACTCTAGATGCTGGAGAACATAGAGCACGCCTGACCTGGCAATGGAAACTGAGAACATCCAGAGGCGCACAAAAAGAGAGGTAATGGGGCAGCTTAGAGGAAGTGATCACAAACCAGTCATGGTCACAATAGAGGATTTAGAACTACCCATAAACAGAAAGAAGACAGCCAGCTGAAATTATAAAAGAGCAGACTGGAATCTCTACAAGCACTTAACTAAAGACAAATTAAAAACACCCTTCACATCAAGCCGAACGGCATATAGAGCCAACAATACAGCCGAACGGCACATAGAGCCAACAATACAGCCGAACGGCACATAGAGCCAACAATACAGCCGAACGGCACATAGAGCCAACAATACAGCCGAACGGCACATAGAGCCAACAATACAGCCGAACGGCACATAGAGCCAACAATACAGCCGAACGGCACGTAGAGCCAACAATACAGCCGAACGGCACATAGAGCCAACAATACAGCCGAACGGCACATGGAGCCAACAATACAGCCCAATTCTTGAGTTGCACTCAGTTAACCTTTTCAAGATTCATAAAACTTTGTTTTGAAATGGCGTGTATATTCTTTCATTTTTGATTGAACAGAAATCTCTGGAGTTGGCCTACTTCCGCTTATTATTTGATGCTTTTCTTAAAAATTGAACGCTCCAAACGGAACTTTAAATAACCTGTCGAGAACACAGCATCGCGACGTGTGATAGTTACTGCTACGCCCGCTGATGTGCTTACACTAACTCTACTGCTGTCTCTGGCAAGCTTTGTTGTAAGGGAACAGTTTCAAAATCCGAGTCCCCATCCATATTTCATACTTTGAAACACTGTCAAACTATATTGACATTCGAACACGTAATTACATAAGTGTAATATCCCCAACACTATCACTCAAAGAAACAAACGAAAATTATATTTACTTGTGACAGAACACCTAGCAATTAGCATACATCTTATATCACAGATGTACTAAGAAAACTTCAGCTAGGTGTATACTCGGAGAAAACTGATAACACTGGAGAGCGTCCGATGTCATTGCGGTGTTGGAGAAAAAGGGGGGGGGGCGGAAATGGGGGAATATTGTGACGCAAATTGACACTCAGATAGTGAGATATACTAGTAGTAGTATAGTAATAGCCCCATTTCAGTCATGTCTGGCTATAGGTTGATGCGACCTTGGAGTAGCAACTCTCTACTGAGATTTTGGTTGTTACTTTTCCTTTCGGCTATGTCTTTTCCTTTGTTGCATGAGCTTATTTTCGCACAGCTTAAGGTGGCTCTTCAGGTTTACATCTTTATTTGGATCGGTCTGCAGCCATGTCTTCCCAAGATGTCAGATCCATTTCCAGTGCAGGATTCATGTCCCGCGTACATGCGTCTTTGAGGATCGGTCTGCAGCTATGTTAGAAGACGTCAGATCCATTTCCAGTTCTTATGTAGATCTTATGTAGTTCTGTGTAGATATTAGCTGTTGTTTCTGTTCTTGCTATTGTAATTTTGTTAGATATACTCACGTTGATTCTCATGTTGTGTCCTTCTGCAGTTAAGTTTGTTTATGAGTTGTTGCAGTTGTTCTTTTGTGTTCGCAATGAGTGCTTGGTCGTCGACGAAGAGGAGTTTGCTACAGCTGTTGTCATCGTTAGATTGGGCTTCTTTGCTGATTTGGTCCATATAGGTGATGAACAACATGGGGCAAAGCACAGACCACTGTCTAACTACGGTTTTGATAACTTAACTAAAGCAAAGATGCACGAAGATCCTATAAACGCACTAACAACACCAAAACCCATCACTACTGTACGAAAACCTACCTGGAGGCAGGATATATTTCCAGAGGTGGTAGAAAATATACCAGGTATTGGAAACAAAAACTGCCAGACTGAAAAAGAAAGGAGAGATACTACCCTAAGCTTTATATCGAAAAGCTACCCAAGCATGGACTGGACCCATGCATACACCGACGGTTCTGTAACAAACACTACACAGAACGGAGGGGCAGGAGCATTCCAGAACCTACCAAATGGCAGAAAAATAACACTGTCATTCGCTACTGGTACACAAGCAATTTCAGAGCGGAGGCAGAGGCACTGAGGGCGGCAGTGGAAGAAATGGTGACACACAGTGAAAATGAAAGCCATATAGTCCTGCTTACAGATGCTCTCGCCGTAGTCATAGCGCTAAAAAGCCAGAAAAACACTGAGCTTAATGACCTAAGAGCAGCACTCTGCAAACTGTGCCAGCAGTCCGCACCAAAAAGGGTAGTGGTAGAGTGGATCCCATCACACTGCAACATCCAAGGCAACGAGGAGGCAGACAGACTGGCAAAAGAAGGTGCAAGACTACCACAAACAGATACTAGTATGACGTACGAAGAGTCAAAACGGCTTATCAAAGCCAGATACATGACCAAATGGGAAACCGAACATACTGGTTACACCAAAAACGATGCCTATTACCAGTTGAACCGAAGAGAGCAGGTCGTTGTCTTTAGACTTCGCACTGGCCACAATAGACTGAGGTACCGGTAAAATGACCGCTGAACATCTGCTGCAGAACTGCCCGACATACGAGGATCAGAGAGAGCAGATGTGGCCATCACCAGTGGAACTGCAAGACAAGCTCTATGGCAGCGGCGACAGCCTCAGGATGACCGCCGCTTTTTTGGAAAAAATAATGGTTACTGTCTGACTGCATACGAAGAAGAAGAAGAAGAAGATAACTTAACTTCTTAACTGAACTTCATTATACTGGTTTAGAAGGCTCTACAGAGTCTGCATACAACCAGTTTATTTCACTCCATGGATACCGAAAATACTGTGAGCATTCAATATATTTATGATTGCATTAACTGACTCTACTTCCACTACATCATGCGGCAATGCATTCCGAAAATTCACCACTCTGACTAAAAAAATATTTCCTAATATATATTCTAGACCTGCCTTTAAACAGTTGTGTCCTCTTGTTCTTGTAGTCGGTTGTTCTTTGAAAAACTTGGTATAGTCTAATGTATCCTTTCCATTTATTAATGTATACACTTTTATTAAGTCACCTCGAATTCTTCTTCATTCTAGACACCGAAGATCAGTTTTCTTTAGTCTTTCCTCATAACTATAATCTGAAACGTCGAGAAAATGTTTGTAGCTCTTCTTTGTACCCTTTCCAGCACGTTCATATCCACTCTATTATATGGACTCCACACCTGAACACAGTACTCTAATTTAGGTCTCACTAATGATTTATATAACTTGACTATTACTTCCTTACTCTTATCTGAAATGTTTCTTTTTAGCATGCCCAACATGGCATTAGCCTTTTTCGCTGTCACCTTTTCTTGCTTCCATACCTTTCCAGTAAGATCAATTATAACTCCTAGGTCTCTTTCCTTTTTTTATTGTCTTAATATTGTTCTCTCCCATCCTGTAATTATATTCATTATTTGATCTTCCCATATGGAGGACTGTAGATTTTCTACATTAAACTCTATCTGCCTGCTCTCGGACCATTTTTGAATCGTATCTAAATCCCATCTCAATAGATCCACCTCTTCCGGAGAAGAGACCATGCCGCATAATTTTGTGTCATCCGCAAACTTTGCAATCCTGGATCCGATATAAATGTCCAAATCATTGATATATATTAAGAACAAAATTGGTCCCAATACCGATCCGTGGGGAGCGCCACTTATTGCATCACACCAGTCAGAGTACTCTCTATTTATGACCACTCTCTGCCTTCTGCCCGTCAACCAATTGTCTATCCAGTTGGCAACTTCACCCCCTATTCCATGTGATTTCAACTTTCGAAACAATCATTGATGAGGTGCTCTATCAAAGGCCTTTGCAAAATCCACATCCAGATAACATCCACCGGCTTTCCTTCATCTAATATGTTGGTAACCTCCACCATGAATTCTTATAGATTAGTTAAACACGATCTTCCTTTAGTAAATCCATGCTGACTATTTTTGATTAAATTAAACTTGTCCAAGTGCAGTACTATGTTGATCTTAATAATGGGCTCTAAAATTTAGCAGAGAATATTCGTCAAACTCACTGGTCTATAATTGGCTGGATCTGATTTTGTTGCCCTTTTTGAACAAGGGGATCACACATGCATTTGTCCAATCCCTTGGAACAATCCCCTTCTCAAGAGCATGAGAATAAAATATCGCTAAAGGTTTTGCTCACTGCTCTTGAAGCTCAAACAGTAATTTTGGATGAATACCGTCTTGACCAAAACATTTATCGACCTTCAACCTATCCAATTTTTGTAAAAACTATTTCTTCGGTAATGCAGAATGATAGTAATCCTTTTGCGTACATGTCCCGTTGGAAAATATTTAATGGCTCTGGGATCCTGGAGCAGTCTTTTTTTTAAAATAAATATTTATAATATTTTTTGTTTGTACGTCCAAATATTTTTAATATGTTTCATTCGATTTTCCAGCCTCTATATACTTTTTCCATGCTTTCTTCTTAGCTCTTCTACAACGACGGAGCAGCGTAGCGCAGTGGTTAGCGCGCTGGTAATGTTTTTTTTCAGACCGCAATGGCTCCCGGGTCGACCCAGCCTTAAATGGGTACCGGCTCAGTTCGGGAAATAAAAACGGCGAGGGAGAGGAGATGGCTACCGCCCTCATATAGTCGAGCCTTTGAAATGTGAGATCGCTAACACCTCACACCCCTACGGCAGTAATCCTATGGGTTATTTTACTACAACCAACCACGGATCGAGTCATCCATTTTTTTTCTCTTGGGGCTCTTCTTCTTCTTCTTCTTCGTTCGTTCTCAATCTCCCACTACCAAACCCTGAAAGGGCTTAAGTAGCAGAATGTAGTATAGAGAACGGAATGCGTTGTGTCGTAGTTTACAGCTTGGCTGCGATATCTTCACCTTTCCGTCCAACACATCCGACTTCAGCAAGCATATTTTAAGTACCGGGTTAGCATTCCCTCTTCGATTCCTTCTCCTTAGCCAGTCTGCCCTGCTGCAACCTGTTATCCAGGATCACCACGTGGAGGTATAGAAGGGTCTTGGCAGCTATGGTTCGCTGGTCCTGACGCTAGCAGTCAGTTATGGGTCGCTGACCACTGCAGCATCTTGATCCCCTCTTGGGGTTCAACTTTCTACATGGAACAAATTCCTCTTTCAGGTGCTCCTGAATAGATTTCAACTTAGCCCATTCCTCTTCAACATTTCCGACAGGGAAAATACAAATACTTGTTTCTTCTTCTTTGCGTTCAGGATCTTTTTGGTCATGCTATATCTGCAGGCCAGTCGCCATGATGAAGTCTGTAGTCTTCACCAGGTCGGAGCGGCTGCCCCACAGCTTTTGTCTCAGCTCCGCACCCTCTGGCCAGGTCTGGCATCTCATTTCCCTATAGATTGAGCATTCTTGTAGAATATGCTCAGGGTTCTGGCATCCTGTTCCACATGGGCACTCATCGGTGTGTGAGATCTTCAGTCGGTACAGATGTTCTAGTAGTCTGCAGTGTCCAGTTCTCAGGCGAAATAAGGTAGTTTGTTGATTTCTTTTGAGATAGTGAATTGGGTCTGGTGTACTGCTTATGTTTCTGTCTTCTCTCCATTGGCGTATATACTGATTTCTGATGATGTTCTTGATTTCTCTGTATGGTACTCTGTGATTAAATTGTGCCTTTTTGCTGCCATCTTTTGCCAGAGCATCAGCTCTCTCGTTTCCCGTGATTCCGCAATGGGAAGGTAGCCACTGGAGCGCTATTGTTGAGGATCTCTGGAGTTTTCCCAGTTCTGATCTGATCTCCGATAACAGTGGTTCGTAGTTTGTTTTTTGTATTATCTCTAATAGTTTTCTGCAGTCTGTGAATACAGCTATTTTTGTTGGAGGTTGCCTTTCTATTTGAAGTATTCTCAGTGCTCGCAGGAGGGCCATCGATTCTGCTCTAAGGTTTGTGGACATCTTTCCTGTTGGGAGGGCCTCTTCTGTTATATTTCCACTTTTGTGTCTTATGAATATGCCTCCTCCCCCGTTTCGGCCTGCCCCCTCTGCTGATCCATCTGTGAACACCTGTGTCCATTCCTTGGTATTATATTTCTCCTCAATCATTGTTTGTGCTAAAATTTTAAACTCGTGGACACTGTGTTGGTCTTTTCTTCTTTTTCCTGGGATCTCTGTACTTATTTCGATGTTGTTTATGTTGCAGCTTGGCTCTTCATAGTTAATAAGCATTTCTATTTCTGTTGGGAATTAGTTCTCCATATTGTTGGTGTAGGTGGTTTGATATATGAATGAAGCTGGTTCTCTTTAGCCTATTTTTAACTGGGTGTTTTAGTTTGATATGTATGGGATGATCAGGCATGCGAAGCATCTTTTCACTATGTGTCAGCACTCTTTCCTCTCGTCTAGTATTTAGGGATCTTATATTTGTATATGTTTCCATTTTCTGGATTGGTGTAGTTTTCATTCCTCCTGTTATTATCCTTAAGCCTGAATTTTGAATTTTGGTTAGGCGTTCCATGTTTGTTTTTGATGCTGTGATACAGGCTGTCATGCCGTATTCAAGTACTGGCCTGACTGTGCCAGTGTATACATTTTTGAGGATGTTGCTATTTGCACCCCAGCTTGTTCCTGCCAGCTTCTTCATGAGGGATAGTTTTCTGGTTGCTTTTTGTTCTATCTCCTGTATGTGTTCCCTCCATGTGAATCTCTTGTCCATTTTAACTCCGAGATACACAGAGGTATTTTCTTGTACAATCTCTTTGCCATTAAGAATAAGTTTTGTTACTTCCTTAGTGTTGGATAGTGAGAAGCATGTTGTAACTGTCTTTGAGATGTTAATCTGCAATCCCCAATCTGTACCCCATTTTCCAACAGTGTCCAGTGCTGTCTGTACTCTTCTTTCAGCTGTTGGTAGTTTTTCTGCAGCACTCCACATTGCGAAGTTGTCAGCGTGTAGGGCACTGGATACTTTCTTTGGGAGTTTTACCGCTATGTCGTTTATGAACAGGATAAAGAGGGTAGGAGAGATGACGCTTCCCTGGAGTACGCCTTGTTGGCGAGTTATTCTATGGCTCAGTGATCCATCTAATTTGACTCTTGCTGTTCTGTATTAGAGGAAGTCTTGTATCCAGCTGTAATTTCTCCCTTCTATGTTGTTGTTTAATAGTTTTAGAAGGAGTCCTTCTCTCCATACCTTGTCAAAAGTTGTTGCCATATCCACAAAGACCGCAAGTACTTTTTCCTTATCTTGGAATGCATTTTCTATTTCTTGGGTTAGGTACACTAGTTAGTCTTCTGTATTGCGGTTTTTCCTAAAGGCTGACTGTGAATTGAGTAGGAGATGGGTTTTTTCCAGATGTTTTATTAGTCTTGCGTTTACCATTTTATCCATGACTTTTCCAACACAGCTGAGCTGGCTTATTGGCCTATAACTTCCCTTGCTTGTCTTGTCCTTTTTTGGTTTTCTGATGGGGATAATAATAGCCTCCCGCCACTGGTCTGGGATCTTACCCTTGCTCCATGATTGATTGAAGATTTTCAGGAGTTTTATTCTTGACCCTTGGTCTATGTTTTTAATCATTTCATTTGTGATGCCATCTTTTACTGGAGCTTTCTTGTTTTTCAGTTTCCGAATAGCAGTGTTTAACTCACAAATACTTGTATATGTCCAGATTACGTGGCTTGCTGATTATACCATTTTCTGTACATCTGTTCTGGAGTAGTCGTATGTTAGTGGACACTTTATATAATCTTTCATAGCTACTAGATCCCAACGGACAATCTGATGGTCGCTCGAGCGAAATAGTTCACCAACTGTAACATTTGCAATCATGTTTTTTTCTGTTTAAAAAAACTAGGTCAAATGTGTTTCTGCCTCTGGTACAGCCCTCCACATGATAAAACCAAAAAAAAATTGTTGGTTATGCACTGAACAAAAGAATGGCATTCGGCATGTGCTTCCACCATCTGCCAATTAATTTTTGAAAAGCTCTGCCCGCATGATTGTTCTTGTAGCTGTCGTACAGAGAAGATCATGTCGATCGTTGATCTTTCAGACGAGAATCCAAATTGTGACTGGATACACGCGCTCAGCCAGTCTGTGTAGCCGCAGAAAGATAACTCTGGCAAGGACTTCGCCAACAACACTGAGCAGTTAAATGCCTCTGTAATTATTGCATATATGACCTATAATACAGTACATTTGTCTTGAAAGTCATAATAAAGGTATACTTGAATGGCCTGTGTATGTACTGTACTGTACTTTCTAACGTTAATTTAATGTGAACTTTCCCTATTTACAAATTATAAGTTCGCGTATAATAGTCCATGCTTCGAATTGTAGAGATCACCATCAAATCTTGTGAATATCGCACCTCTTTGTAGTAAACCATTTGTGTAATTTTCTTTCGAAAGTACAATACATGGCTCCAATCGCAGCAAAACCAGTTATAGTGATAGGAGCAATAAGAGGAAGTATCCAGTTGGACATGAAACGCAAGATAATTAAACATGGACAAATCTGTGAATGGTATAGTACACTATAATATCCCATGTAACTTTGATTTAAACCTAACTTAACTTCATTAGAAGGCTCTACATATTTCTGTATACATCCAGTTTATTACACGTATGTACCATTGTGTTCCTACAACGTTAAAATCACAGAACGTTCGTTGACGCTAAGCGAAGTATACATGTGTTCTTAATAACTTTCTAAAGTTTTAGTTTTATTATTTATGTAACGTGATATATTTGGCACTTTCTTGGCTTTCTTTGTCCTGGTGTTTTGACATTTTATTACATTTTCTATCTGGCAACTCTACTGCGCATGTGCGACAGGAAGCTAAATCGAAATCTTTGCAAACATCCGAAAATGGTGAGAAAATAAGGGAGTTACCCTGGTTTCTTTTTAGACTAAGTGTACCTATGTCCATTTTGTTTACACGAATACAAATTATTAGCACTGCCATATTTTGTTTTATTTCAGCAACGGTTAAAGAGCTCACAAAAGGACAAAGTGCGTCAGTTCGTCGCTTTCACTCAAACTGGAGAGAAGACTGCAATCAACTGTCTGTGTGCCCATGACTGGAAACTAGACGTTGCTGTGGACAACTACTTCATGGCCCCAGACCGTTACAACACTGCTGAATCACGATCGTCTGTTGACAAACGGAAAATAGAGGCACTCTGGCAGCGCTACAAGGGTAAACGATATTTATCATTGAGGTAGTTTGGGAGATTTTAATCTGGGACAACAAAGTTGCAAATTACATTTTTTTGGTATGTAGACCAGATTATTGGCATCTTCATAGAGTGATAGATAGACTGAGCTTGAGCAGGGACTGTACTTGTGGTTATCATAATCAAAAAAATGTAAATAGCATGCCCTTTGCAGAACATTTCTTACAATTGCCAACCTATTTGGCTGTAATAAGTTTCTTGGCAGGTGTGCAGTATGGTAGTTACCATTACTTTTCCATAAGTGGAGGAGCGATAGGCCGGCTATAACACTGAGGAAAAATACCATGTTTGACAAACTGGGCACAGTGATATTCGAACCTGGCTTGTTGGGATTGTAAAATGGACGTTTCACCTCAAAGCCACGCTACCTCACTGTGATGATCAAATGAGTATTTAAATTTGAGGTCCTTTTCGTACACTTTTGCACATTATCTTAAACTTATATTAATAAGTAAACCAGTGTTTGTCCGGATGTTGACCTGTATTTTCATCATAGAGCTTTCCCCTGAGTAAAACTAGCATTACTAGCAGTGTCTGTATTGTATTTTCTTTTTACATTTAAATGTTAATGTTTTTGTAACAGATGTTTAACTGTCATTTAATAATACCACATCATTAGTTCCTAGCTTAAGTCATTCACTGTGAGATTTTGTTCCCCCACCATAAAACTTAATATCACTCAACTGAGCCCCAATATCACCCACTTGAGGCCAATTTAAATATATCTTAATTAAGTTTGTTCAATAGATTGTATCTCAATCTGTTGTGGCCAGTATTTTTTTGTGTGTTCTACTTGTTTCCTAAGTGTTATGCTGTGCTTTGTGCCTATTGTTTCATTGCATCTGACTTCAGCTTGCATACTTTTCTTAATGTATGCTAAGAGGTAAAGACTAATTTTAAGAATACCCAGCTTCGCTGATCTGTAGCTTGTTGAATAAATGGTACCTGAGACCGTCATGGCCTGTTCATTTCTTTTCAATTTCATGATCACATCTGACATGATTCAGTGTATTTTAGGCTATCTGTTTCCACTTTCATCATTCTATTTGTTCAGTGGCATAAATTATGCAACTATCTATATTTCAATACTTCAAATGTCTGCTTATTTTCCAAATAATCTGCACTATTCCAGTTGTCTGTAACAACCTGCATTATTCTTATTTGTCAGTTTTATATTAGCAAATGCAGAAACACATTTTCGTTATTTAAATACAATAGAGAGTCAGTAGATCTACATCACCATCAATTATTGCTTATTGTAATCTTGACATCCAGTTTAGAAATGTTAAAGATGCAGAATGTATTAGATAATAGTCTAAGAATTGCATAATAACATAGAATCATATCCTTCTTCTGCGTTCGTTCTCAATCTCCTGCTACCAAGTCGAGAATCGGGCTTTGCAAATAGCAGGATGTGGTCTGGAGAACGGAATGCATTGTGTCGCTAAATTGATTGTGATATTTGCCCCTTTGGGTCTGACACATCCATCTTTGGCAGCAGACATTTATTGAGTACTGGGTTAGCCTTACCTCTTCCATCCCTTCTTCTTAGCCAGCCTGCTCTGTTGCAGCCTGTTATCCAGGATCACCGCATGGAGGTGTAGAAGTATCTTGGCAGCTCTAGTTCTCTGACCCATATCAAATTTGCGGCGATGAGAAGAGCCAGAGTTCGACTACAAATTTAATGCAGGAAATACATGATGGCAAACAACAAAGAAGATATACCTGTTTTGTTACATTCTTAAGAATTGACTTCACTGCACTTCAGTCATACCCAATGGTGATCATTCTTTCTCAGCAGATAGTGGAGTGTGTAGATACTGATGGTTCTTGTAGTTCATTGGCTGTACACACTCCTGCTTCGTCCTCTCATTGGCTCCCACTCCGCCCAACCCTTGTTTGATTTCAAACTTTAGCAGTCTGTGAATTGCTGATTCATCCATTGCAGTGTCGTCATCCAACAGGCAGTCATTGATTGACTTCAAAATGTCACACCTATCCGTATCTAATGTGCCAATAATTTGTTGTTGCATAAACAGGATGCACTAAAGCAATCGCTAGAACATATTCTGCAGGACTGTTCTACTTATACAGACCAAATAGAGGCAGTCTGGCCCGGGGAAGCGACCATGCTCAAAAAAGCTGTGGGGGACCGGCGAAGACCTGACACGCATAGTCTCCTTCACAAACCTCACTGGGCAAGAAGCATAGCATGAGTTGATCAAAGGAGAAGATGCAGTAGTCTATGCAGACTGGATATGTTACATGCTGCGATGAAACAATGGTTGATGGAGCATGGCAACATCATTCTGACTAAAGGAGACTGCAGGGAAGGCCTCCAATACATTAGTCAGATTCCCTTGCTGTCCGCAACAACATCCAAGATGCCTCTGGAGGATCACATACACCCACTGGACATCCACAGCTCAAGACAGGATCCACTGGAGGTGAAGTTGGGGCTCGCAGCTACGCTGAGGAATGAGTCATCAAGATCAAATTATATGTTTAGTTTTACTGTTTTAGATCTAAAAGTTAAATGACCTAAGATTTGTACTCAGAAGAGTCATACTAAAGTGGGTCCGATCAAGGCAGCATGGAGGCAGACACACTGACAAAAGAAGGTGGAAGGTTACCACAACCAGATTCAAGTAGTGTGACTTTCAAAGAATACAAAAGGTTTATTAGGGCCAGATACATAGACAAATGAGAATACTGGCTACACACAAAATTATGCTTATTACCAGTTGAACAGAAGAGAATATACAGGGTCTTCAGACTCAGCACAGGTCACAACAGACTGAGGTACAGAAGCAGAATAAACTGAAGATAGGTGCTACTGACTAGTGCACCTGTGGTACCGGTGAAAATTATCTCTGAACATCTGCTGCAAAATTGGTCAACACACGAGGACCAAAGAAAGCACATATGGCCATCAGCAGTGCCAACACTAAAATAGCTGAATGACAATGTTAATAGCCTCAGGATCATCGCTGCTTTCTGTGAAAAAATTCAAACTAGCAGCGTACAAAGAAGAAGAAGATGTAAAAATTGTTGAAGTTTTAAATCTTGCACACACACAAAAACGCAACAATATAGTATCATTACTCACAGCTTATATTGTTTTAGATTCTGGGGTGTTATAGTCCGACTTCAAAATGTGGCACTGCTTATCTTAGCATAAAAATACAACCGAGAGGAAAAGACCAGAGCTGTATTCATACCTCACACCTTCCACTGTTTCAGATCCTGGCGATGATGAGAAGATGACAGTGGATGGTGTCTTGAGGTTCTTGGATGACCTCCAACTAAGTCCAGAGTCTAGGACAGTTCTTATACTTGCATGGAAGTTCAAGGCACGAACGCAGTGTGAATTTTCGAAAGAGGAATTTATCACAGGAATGACGGAAATGGGGTTTGTATCCATTTGAGTGTTCTGCTTCTGTCTTCTCAACTTATATCTTTGACAGGTGACTATGACTAACAAAATGGATGCAGTGCACAAGTTGTAGCGGTCAGTGGCCCAAAGCTTCCTGTTAGCGTCAGAGCCAGCTACCCAGAGGTTGCCAAGACCCTTCTCCACTTCCACGGGGTGATCCTGGATAATCGACTGCAACAGAGCAGACAGGCTATGATAAAGGGATCGACGGGGGAAGGCTAATCCAGTACCCAAAAAATGTCATGCTGAAGTCTGGTGTGTTGGACCAAAAAGTGCAAATATTGCAGTCTAACTGTAAACTATGACACAACACATTCCACTCTCTGTCTATATCCTGCTACTTATAAAGCCCTTTTTAGGGATTGGTAGTGGGAGTTTGAGAATGAACGAGAAAAAAAAGACTAGCAAAACTGCTTCTATTGTAGAGATTCTTAGTGGAGGTGTACAACAGTACATCATTGTGCTGCCAATTTTTCTATGTGTGTCATGAAATCTCATGTCAAATTTTCAAATATTTCTTCTATTGTCTTCATTCTTTATGAAGCATACAGCCACCACTATGGATGGCCCCTAAATAGGAGGCATGCACGAAAGTACTTTGTAGTGTTAGTTTTTGCAGCAATTCAAAATAAGGTTGATAGACTTTTTTTAGTTGCTTTTATGCTATGCATGGGGATGAAGTGGACCTATTCTTTTTCCACAGGAGAGGACCCTTAGTTCCATACAGGGATGATGTTTAAATATACATTTAGTTTGTCACAAATTAATTTTTCATTAGGGGAACTGAGACGATAGTCCAGTCAGGCACAACATACTGACCAGGACATCGCGTCAGGGTCAGATACAATACACTGACCAAGACCACAATCTCTCTTCCGTGTAGTGTTCCTTGGAAACAGACTGTTTTCACGGCAACCTGACTGACGAGATGTGGATCGATGTGATCCCCATAGGAGTGAGCGCCACTCAGATGAAGCCAAGCATAGGATAACCACCTGTTGGCCCACGGTCCACCTTCATCAGCATGCTCGGGGTGAGAGGAAAGCTACTACAACCCACCACTTAACGTCCCTTTCAGGGCGCACGAAAGAGTAGACTTACTCATTGTGGACATTTTTATATGGGGATACTGTTCTGTTCCTGTATTAACTAAATAACCAACAAGATACACATACAGTACCGTATTTCAGTCTTGTAGCTTTCAGTGAAGCCGATCCTTTAACGGACTGAAAAATTTGTTTCTTTGTTCTTAGGGATAATCATGACTGTCAAGTGCCAGAGGCACCTTCTTGGATACTTGGAATCCTGGTATTTAAATAGACATGCTAATATCTGTTGCCAGGTACTAGCCAAAGGCTATCCATAGTAGGTATTTTAAACTTCCTGCGGCTTACTAGGCCTGGGGGAAGCTACAAATAAATTGGGTAGATTTTAAACTATAAATTTTATCCGGGCCATTAATCCTACTCTTTTCGATTTATAACTGCAAGGTATTGTTAACGTGCTCGACACTGAACACGGGAGTCCGACCTCACTACCCAGAGATCAGGGAAATTGTTACCAGAAGATCCACATGGAAAAATCCCGGTCTCCACCATGATTTGCACCGAGGCGGACAACTTGCCTCGAGACCACAGAGTCTCCCTTGCCACCTTCATGTTGTTGATAAATTACCATTTGTTTCACTTTAAAATCAATTTCTTCTTCGATTCTTGCTGTTGCTATCACTAGTCAGCGACAGGAAGTAAAATCACACAAAAACCATCTGCTGATAGTCTTTGGCTACCTGGCAACAGGCATACACCTGCCTGTTTGAGGATTCCAAGTGTAATACATCATCCAATTTCTGTTTTGAGATACCATATTACTTGGTGGAATTGAGTACTGTAATGGTTGGTTAGTTATTGATCCAGTAGCCTGTGAGCTCGTGCCCTTTGGCCCAATGCCATGTAATGGTATCTGCAAGTGTTTGTGAGCTGTCTGTTTAGTTTTTTTACAAAGTATTCCATTTGTCTTGCCTCTGAGTAACAAGCTCTTTACCAACACCGTCAATCACCAGACACAAAGATGATGTTCAACAGTTTCTTAGAGATGTGTACACAGCCGACAATTTGGAGTCCGCTGTGGTTGGATTGTGTTCAAGTGACTTTGTATGTGTTGAGTGTGAAGTTGGAAAATGGTGCTTTTATCTGTCCTTTTCAGGAAGATGATGTTATCTCTGGGATTTAGGATGACCATATGTTTGTAGATTTCTCTCCCAGTATTCCCCATTGCAAAGATGGCGCCATAACTGGCTGCGAGTCTACATTTCTCTACTGTTTTGGATCATTATGGATGCCGCCAGACCACGGATTTGCCTGGAATTCACACTAGTCGACGACTTACACTTGTGTTCACGGAAACGTGGAGTTGTTTTCCGTCTGGACTTGTTATTTCGTTCTTTTTTTTTGTGATTTCTTCCATCCGTTTATCCTGGTCTGGACGCCGGCTGAATGGCACTACGCTTATACCTGTGTCGTATTTCACGGGTTAGTTCTGCCGGTTCACCTTCACGAATTTGGCGTGTGGGAATTTTAGATGCTACTATGATGAGCTGAATACAGCTGGGGAGAGATGCCAGAGTCACTCACACGCTGAGTGTTGTCCATATGACCTCTTGTGGTTATCGAAAAGGCACGACAAACTGCGTTAGATGCCTTCCCACCTTTCTACCCTGCGGGTTACATGCTTACGGAAAGGCTTCGGTGGTAACCCTGAGGCAAAATCTGCATCCTATGCTATCTCCAGTCGTCTCAATGAATGTCTTGCCACTGGCAAAAGGTAGCTTAGGCTCTGTGAGTGAGGTTGACAAAAGGCGCAGTTTCTTCCTCACTTTAATCCAAATCACCGCGCAAGTCACCCATTTCAGCGGACACAGCAAGTGATACGACTGTCCACATGGCTGAACAAAGAGAGTGGTCTTCATCACTTGTGATGGACAACTATCCCCCATTGCCCATCTATTCAGCCAAGATTCATTCGCAGTCATCAGAAGTTGTTTGACTGTCTGTAAGGTTGTTGGTGTGTAATGTTGTTCTTGACTTGATCCCTTCTTAATCAGCCTGTCTACCTTGTCATTTCCATGTGTATTTGAGTTACCGGGGATCCATTGAATAACTATTCTGACTTCATGGGATGTGATAAGCTGGTTGGTATCTATGAATGGTACTTTGATGTTCTGTTTGAAGGAATGTCTGGTGAGCTGGGTAGAAGTTGATGGGACGAAGAGAACAATTACACTCAGCTTGGGACTATGTACGTCCGGACCTATGTGTCGACATCCCTGACTAGCTTCTGATTAGCATAGTGATGGAGCACTTGCTTTTCATGTCCAAGATTCAGTGTTCAACACCTGTTACCGCCATGCTCTAGTCAGCCCAGCCGTAAATTGGTACCTTCTCTATTGTTAGGGAAGGAAGCAAACTGGCCACCCAAGCTCGCAAACAACCTGTGGCATTTCTAACACTTCATCTTTGACAACAGTGTATATTATGGGACTACATTTTCTTTTTATCTCTGATGAAATGCAAAGGTTAATGCCAGGGTCAGTTGATATATGCTGAACTGACGAAGACTTCATGTGCTGTGAACCTGGAAATAGGCTCCAGTATTGAAGCCTGGTCAGGGAAGTATGGGGTTGTTACTGTTATACCCATAATGATGAGTCAGCTGATAAGCCTTGTATTGAAAAACAGCGAGGAGCGCCAAGATTCATCAACTTCAGTACACCTTGGCATGTAAGAAGACCCACTACTGCTTCCGAAGAATACGAGCACCTTTGAAAAGAACACCTTTGTATTCACACGGATTAGTTGTTCTTCATGGCGAAGTGGTCTAGCCGTTTGCCTCGTGTTCAGACAGCCGGAATTCGAACTGCGACGATCGATTTATGATGGAATTTTTTTTCTGGAGGTCCCGGGGTTCATCGCTGGAGCTACAGAGTTCGTGTTTTTGCGCTGTTATCAGCAGGCAGCATACTGTTCTGCGGAGAGAGACTGAGCCATGTGGGGAGACCCGTGGTGATGAAGTTGAGCCCCCGCATTCAACTTGTTACTTGAGTTAACTTTTGACATTTCTTTAATAGCGAGTTACAGTAGCACTTCTTGCATACCAAAGTGTACTTGAGAAGGTGGACCATGGTCCTCTTGGCTGTAATGCAATGTGAGCCTCCTCCTCAGCAAACTCACCACTATGGGGATTACAGTTTACAGTTTTAAGCAGCTTACCACTATGGAGATTAATGTCGATCCCTGCCTCGTTGTCCAGACTCTTGTGACACAGCCTTGTTCCAGGAGCACAAGTGAGAGCGTGAGGTGGGAGTATGTTTCACCTAACCCTAATTTCTCGTCACTCCCTCCATACAGGTTTCAAGAGTTTCTATTATATTGTTTTTCTTCCATTTATCTGGTCTCGGGGGAAGAACCATTTTCATAACATCGTTGCGTGCCAAGCACTCAAAGCGAAGATGATTAATGGTTTTTTTATGGGTGTAGTATGCACAGCTAGTACTCTGCAGTGTGGTGTGGTTGGATTCTGTTCAATTGCTTGTTAAGTGGGATACTTTTGTATTGGGTTCTCACAGGAAAGGGATGCTGTGATTCCTCGTTGTGAATTGATTGATTCTGTCATTTGGATTGTGGCTTGCAATATGTCTATAGATCTCCCTGCCTGTGTTTCCCCATGGCCCATCTGTTGAGCAAAGATTCTTTGTCCTTATGAGCTGTTTGTAGAGTTGTGCCTGTTCTTGTCTTGATCCCTTCTTTGCTAGTCTGTCCACCTTGTCATTGGCATTGATAATGTATTTATTTTCCCAAACATTACATAACACTTTCTGTTTATGACATCCTCAGATGTGATTCTATAGAGAAACTCAGAGCAAAGTGCAACACATTGGAATTGGAGATTCGAGACTCCAACAGTTTTAAAGACTTTTACCAGTTCACTTTCAATTATGCCAAAAATCCAGAGCAAAAGGGTTTAGGTATAAATATTTGTTTGGTTGTCTATTGAAATGTATTGAACATCAGGGTTGCAAAGCAAGTAGAGCTCAGGTTCTCAAAAAATGAGGAATAACCCACCTGGGGGTGTTTTGCAATTGCAACCACAGTTTGACCATTGATTTGTCCTACATAATGCAATTCTACAGATTATAAATAACCTACAGAACATCACATTCTATTTGATTAAAATAAGGTGATGCTGCTGCGGCACTGTGGATGTATATAGTGAGAGAAAATAAATGTAAAAAAATTTTTCAGTTGATTGAAATTAAATTTAATCAAAATTTAAAGATGGGTATGGTCAGATACCGCACCATGACGAGAACACAAACAAAACCTGCGTTACGACCAATGGGCCTTCATCAGGGACAATAAATAACAACAATGCTGAACTAGCAAATCAACATATAATGAAAAAATTATCTACTTATCTGATATAGTGTCTATCATCACGACTTGTCTGGAGTCTAGGTTTTGTTTGTGTGCTCGCCTTGTTGCGGTATCCTCTTCTGCGTACGCAGTCAGACAGTAACCATTATTTTTTCGAAAAAAGCGGCGGTCATCCTGAGGCTGTCGCCACTGCCATAGAGCTTGTCTTGCAGTTCCACTGGTAATGGCCACATCTGCTCTCTCTGATCCTCGTATGTCGTGCAGTTCTGCAGCAGATGTTCAGCGGTCATTTTACCAGTACCGCACGGGCATTCGTCGGTACACCCTATCTTCAATTTGTTGAATAGGTGGTACCTCAGTCTGTTGTGGCCAGTGCGAAGTCTGAAGACAACGACCTGCTCTCTTCGGTTCAACTGGTAATAGGCATCGTTTTTGGTGTAACCAGTATGTTCGGTTTCCCATTTGGTCATGTATCTGGCTTTGATAAGCCGTTTTGACTCTTCGTACGTCATACTGGTATCTGTTTGTGGTAGTCTTGCACCTTCTTTTGCCAGTCTGTCTGCCTCCTCATTGCCTTGGATGTTGCAGTGTGACGGAACCCACTGTACCACTACCCTTTTTGGTGCGGACTGCTGGCACAGTTTGCAGAGTGCTGCTCTTAAGTCATTAAGCTCAGTGTTTTTCTGGCTTTTTAGCGCTGTGACTACGGCGAGAGCATCTGTCAGCAGGACTATATGGCTCTCATTTTCACTGTGTGTCACCATTTCTTCCACTGCCGCCCTCAGTGCCTCTGCCTCCGCTCTGAAATTGCTTGTGTACTTACCAGTAGCGAATGACAGTGTTATTTTTCTGCCATTTGGTAGGTTCAGGAATGCTCCTGCCCCTCCGTTCTGTGTTGTGTTTGTTACAGAACCGTCGGTGTATGCATGGGTCCAGTCCATGCTTGGGTAGCTTTTCGTTATGAAGCTTAGGGTAGTATCTCTCCTTTCTTTTTCAGTCTGGCAGTTTTTGTTTGCAATACCTGGTATATTTTCTACCACCTCTGGAAATATATCCTGCCTCCAGGTAGGTTTTCGTACAGTAGTGATGGGCTTTGTTGTTGTTAGTGCGTTTATGGGATCTTCGTGCATCTTTGCTTTGGCTATTTCTGCAAAGTTTCTCCGCTTTAGTTTCCCATTTCCCAAATTGTTTAGTCTCTGGTGCATTGGATGGTCGGTCAGTCTTCGGAGTTTCTCTGACTGCAGCTGGGCTCTGCAGTCTCTTCTATCGGTCATGGATTGCAGTTTTGTAATCTTTTCAAGTTCTACAATTGGCGTTGACTTCATGCCACCTGTTATAATTCTCATGACTTGGTTTTGAAGTTTGTTAACTTTATCGAAGTTCGCCTTCGCTGCTGTTGTCCATGCCGCAATGCCATACTCGAGAACTGGTCTCACTCTTCCAGTGTACAGTTTCTTTAGTATGCCTTCGTCTGCTCCCCAGCTTGTACCAGCAAGTTTCCTCATGATTGCCATTCTTTCTCTGGCTTTCATTCGGTTTCTCTCAATCTGACTTTTCCATGTCATGCGCCGATCAAATGTGACTCCCAGATAGGTTGGGTTGTCGTTTGGCTGCAGGATTTTGCCATTTAGACTTAATTTGGTACTTTGGGGTTTTAATGAAAGCGAGAATATTGTGCATGTGGTTTTCTCCTCGTTTATTTTGACCAGCCATGAGTTCGCCCACTCTTCCAGCGATGTTAGGGCCGTCTGCATCCGATTTCTTGCTATGGTGAGATTCTTTTCAGAGGTCCACATAGCCAGATCGTCTGCAAACATTGAGCTATGGACTCTTCTTGGTATATTCTCTGTAATATCGTTTATATATACCAGGAAGAGTGTGGGTGACAATACTCCCCCTTGGGGTACTCCCTGCTCGAGTGTCACCTTTTTGCTCATCTGCCCTTGTACTTGGACTCTGGCCGTTCTTTGTTTGAGGTAGTGGTTGATCCACTTGTACATCTTCCCACAGACATCGCTTCTTCTTAGCTTGACGTTGCGGTATCTGACCATACCTATTTTTAAATTTTGATCAAATTTACTTTTAAACATTTTATTTTTTTTCACTCTATTTTATTATAACAACATATCGTTTCACTCCCGTCTGTCACGCTGTTTTTGTTTAGATCAGTAAAACCAAAGCTTAAACTTCATAACCTATGCCTCTAACCGACAAATTATGGTGAAACGATTATTTATAGAAACTGCAGCCTTGTTCCCATCAAATCACAGTTCTTCTGCGTTCATTCTCGATCTCCCGCTACCAAGCCCTGAACAGGGCTTCGCAAGTAGCAGGATGTAGTCCGGAGTATGGATTTGCGTTGTGTCGCTAGTTTACAGTTTGACTGCGATATTTGCACCTTTCGGTCCGACACATCCGTATTCGTCAGGCATATCAGTATTTTATTATTCACTGCATTCTACGCAACCAAGAATTGGTGAAGAAAAAACAATCACAGGGTCCTCATTGACTAATCTTCATCTCAATAAACTGGATTACAATACCCTGGTATTCAATTGATCTTTTTTGTTTGATCAATTGAAGTGTGCTTCTGCTTAGTATGTTAAGTAATTAGTTGGGAATATCATTTTTGTTTAAGTCCCAACTTTTATTCAAGTTTTAGTGGACGGCTTGGGGTAGTGGTTAAATGACATGGATCACAACCCAAAGGTGCTAGGTTCGCTCCCTATCACCGCCGTTACCCGGAGAGGGAAGCAAGCCCTTAAAAAATGCAGGAGGAAGCAGACGCTTACATAAAATGCATGCCGAAGTCAGATGCTCTGGGCCGAGAGGCGCAAAAAGAAAGATTTAAGTTTTAAAATCCATCAACATTTTCTTTTGTTTTAAATTTATAAAATGCTATAAATATCATCCATGTAAATTTATATGTGCTAATAAAGAAAAGTGGCCTAGTGGTTAAGCGTCCGTTTCACAATGCCAACACACCGTTTGAATCACACTCGTGTCCAGTTTGCCAGACATGGGGTTTTTTTGTGCTCCATCCCATACTGAAAGTAATGGCAACCTGCCGTACTCCACACTTGCCAGGAAACTTAAAACAGCCAAATAGGTTGGAGGTTGTAAGAAGCGATGTTCTGCAAAGGACACACTACTTACCTTTTTAATATAGAAAAGAATTTAAGATTTTCAATATATTATATTGCATCTGCAGCGTGGGGATCGCTGCTGGGGCGGGCCTACACCCGATCTCGGAAACACTTGGCCGCTGCCATGTTTCTTTGTTTGGTCGTATCATGTGGCTTGACCGGAAAGCCCTGGCCAACGGGACATGCCGCAGGTCATTCCTCTGCTGTCAAGAGTCTTCCCCACATTGGAGAGGTTGTCTCCGCACAGTGTGGCTCCAGCAGATAGCAACCTCCACTTTGGACCATGCTGCAGCTGTGGGTCATGGAGGTGGCCGACCTCTGGAACATGCCGTAGCTGTGGGTCATGGATGTGGCCGACCTCTGGAACATGCCGCAGTTGTGGGTCATGGATGTGGCCGACCTCTGGAACATGCCGCAGCTGTGGGTCATGGATGTGGCCGACCTCTGGAACATGCCGCAGCTGTGGGTCATGGATGTGGCCGACCTCTGGAACATGCCGCAGCTGTGGGTCATGGATGTGGCCGACCTCTGGAACATGCCGCAGCTGTGGGTCATGGATGTGGCCGATCTCTGGAACATGCTGCAGCTGTGGGTCATGGATATGGCCGACCGACGCAACAGGCCTCAGGTGCATAGCTGAACTTATTACTATTATTAATATATTATCCTAAAAAGTTATTTGGAATTTACAAATTGAGTCTGAAAATTATGGAAATGAGGGAATGACATTCTGGTATAGAGTGAAAGGGCGAATGGAGTAAAAAAAAAAAAAAGATTGAAGACCCCTGTGTTAGTGTTTCTCTCATGCAGCCAAGGGACTAGGTTTGATCACTAGTCTCATCAATGTCCATCGTACCTTTTGACATCCCTCCGCCAGCAAGATCGGTCTGAATCTGCCTCTCTCCAGTTGATTGGAAGTTCATTTTCACAGTCTCTTCTTCGTGTACTTCTTAGTCTATCTCCCTTCCCCTGTGAATTCCATGTCAGGATCTGTCTGGCCACATTTGATGGTCCTTTCCGTAGTGTGTGCTGTCCGACCCCATTTCCTGCATTTTATATATTGCTCTACTGCTTGTTGTTGGCTCCTTCCCCATAGATTTTTGTTTCCTCAGCATGTCTTGCTAACCTATATCCACTATCCTATAGATTGCTGATTCATCAATTTGGGTGTCCTCTTGTCCAACAGTCGGTTGTTGGTTGATTCCAAAATGTCACTCCTATCCAACATTAATGTGTCAATTATGACAGCTTGTAAAGCCAAGATGTCAGCTCTTTCGTTACCCTAAACTCCAGCATGACCAGAACAGTAGGTCCATGTCAGCATGTTATATTCAATTTGTGAACAGCAGTTGAACATATTAAGAAGTAAGATGGCTGCTCTCTCGACTCGTTCCTGTGTTTGTGTCGTTTTCTGCTGTTTGCTAGCTCCTGTTCGGATTATAATTCACAACTCCTTCACCAGGTGGCATAAGGGATTTTATTCTGTGGAATTTATGTGCTTTAGATCGGTTATCCTATTTGTTATGCTGCGACTGTGTCTGGCTTAAACCACGAGAGACTAGTTCATGATGCCGTTCAACGCTCCGCTTGACTGCACCCCAGAATTCAGCCAAGGTTATCATTACTCAAGGGCCTTCCTGTTGGACTGAAGCCACCTTCCTCCTGCCCCACTCCACTGGAGGTTACACGATACCTCTTCCAACTTTATATTCTCGGCACAGCAAGTGACACTCTGACCCGAATGGGGACAAAATCCATGGGCAGAGCGCGGAAAAAACAGGGAGTCAAGACACTGACAGACAAAGAAAGCCTGACACAAATATTTGTCAAATACACACTCCTCATGGCCTTCATCCCGAGGCAGCAGAGTATTCGGCTTCACCTGGGGAGTCTGTACCGACCTCGGTCAACACCTTACGCATGAACAAGCCTCAGCAGCTGGACATAGTAGTGGTTGATTGACGCAATTGGCCTTGTATGCCTAAGCGAACATTATTTAAGTTTTTTTCTTCCAGGTTAACATACCTTTCCTACCACTATGTCAGGTAACTATTTACAGCTTGGTAGACTTGCACAGGAATTGAATCCACCACCTTTTCATGTATGTTTGTTTCAAATGCCCACAATGAGTTGGTTAACTCTTTTGTGCACCCTGAAAAGGAAGTTAAGTGGCGGGTTGCATTAGCTTTCCTCACCTCCTGAGTCTGCTGATGAAGGTTGACCGCAGTCCTCCAGGCGGTTGTGCTATGTTTGGCTTAATCTGCATGACGGTCACTACTACGGGGATCATGTTGATCCCTCACTTCGTTAGCCAGGCTACCATGAAAACAGCCCGTTTCCAGGGAGGCTATAAGAAAGCCAATGATCAGTATGTTGTGCCTGACCAGACGTTAGTCTTCCCTTTTCATGTATCAATTGTATAATGTGTATGCACTTCTGGTATGCAGATCAAGATATGGCCATCGCATACTGGAATATTGTACTAACTGGAAGATTCAAGTTTCTGGACCTCTGGTGCAAGTTTCTGCAAGTATGTCTGAGATAGCATCGACTTCCTTTTTAAAAGCTTTAATTTAACTCAGCCATTGTCCAGATGTATGTAAGATGCACAGACTTCGATTTTTTCCAATTTTAACCAACTTTCTGGTAACCTAACGAATTGAAATTGTGTACATAGCCTCCACAAGTGTGACCTGTTAATTTGTCAAATTTTGATGGATGTTGGATATGTCATTCAAACGATTTTACTGAAAAATGTTGTTTCTTTATATTTTTATTGTCACGTGAAATTTCCCGTCTGTATACAACCAGTTTCATTTACATGCCCTAGCTCTAAAAGCTATGTACATCTTAACTATTCTTAAATGCATTAATCATCCCAGCTTCCACTACTTCCTGTGGCTATGCATTCAAAGCATTCCCCACTCTCTGACTACAAAATTATTTTTTAATATCTAATCTGTACCTTTCTTTGGTTAATTTGTAGCTATGCCCTCTTGTTCTTGCAAGTGGTTGTATTTTGAATAACTTGTTATAGTCTAATTTATCCTTTCCGTTGATTATCTTATAAACCTGAATTAAGACTTCGAATTCTTCTCTTTTCTAGACACTGTAGGCTTCTTTTTTTTTTGTGAGTTTTTCCTCATAACTGTAATTCTGGAATCCTGCTATCAACTTTGTTGCTCTTCTTTGTATCTTATCCAGTATATGGACCTCCTCCCATTTCTCTCCCCAAAACATATTTATTACTTCTTAATAAACAAATTGAATAGATCTTCCTCAAAAAAATCTGTTACATCAATGTAACTTCATTCACCTTCAAAAATTGGATAATCTTCCAATCAGAGTGAAAAAGAGAATAAATCGTTTCAAAATTCTATTTCAAACTAAACCAGCCATGTTTCTTGTTTACATTTATCATGGCGGAGACTTCTATTTTTAGATTAAATACACAACAATAGTCTACAGTAGTTTTGTTATCGCCTGACATCTTTTTTACGTCATTAGAAGTAAAGCGACATTTATTTTGTGATGTGGAAATTCGCAGTATGTGTGGTAAAGGTGAACCTGACAGAACAGAAGTAGAACTCTCTACAACTGAAAGAGCAGTATTTTCAGCCTATTATTATGGTAGCCTGGTTGTTTTATCTTTGATTAAAATGCTTAGAATAAAAGTCGGCCAAGAAACCGTAAATTTAGTTGTATAAAAGCGACAGACACTGCCCGGGCAAATTTTTTCCTCAAGGGTTAGGCAAAAGTTAAAACAACAAGAAGGTGACAATAGTGAAATTGAAACATTTTTGGTTAATCACGGGCAGCGGCCATTAAGTCTACTCTTTTTTTATTTCTAACTACCAAGAAATTGTTAACATGCTTGACACTGAACACGGATGTTCAACTACCCAGAGATCAGGCGAATGTTTACCAGACGATTCACATGAAAACAAGCCTCGTCTCCACCGTGATTTGAACCTGTTGTGACCTCCGGCACACGAGGCTGACGCCTTACCTCGAGACCACTGAGTCCAGGTACCAAAGTTCATTTTCACAGTCTTTTCTCCAGGAGTTTCTTGGTCCACCCTTCTTTCGCTATAGATTACATATCGGTCAGGACCTATCTGGCCACATTTGATGGTGCTTCTCATATCGTGTGTTCTATCCAACCATCACCATGAATTGCAAGCCTATGCCCATTATCCTCTGTAGACATTTACAGACGAATAACTGGAGATTTCTCTGTATTACCTTTCTAATTTTTGAAGTATCTGCTCTGTACAGGAGTACTATCTTGACATTGCAATTTATACATTCTTAACTTGGTTACTCCACGGTACCCAGTTTTTATAATTGTGTTTGTGATAAAATTGGTTTTACTCAACATTGTTTTAGTTAAAATTTTAGTTTTGAGGAACCTAACCACAATGTTAATGGGGAAGTTTGTGTATATTATTTGCATAAGTGTCATGGCTGTTAAGTTCCTTGACACATATCTGTCTATTTTAGCACCATATTTTCTTTGTTTTCCCATCCTGATTATGTTTTGTTTCACCATCCTGATTATGTTTTGTTTCACCATCCTGATTTTCTGTTTTCTTATCCTGATAATGTTTTGTTTCACCATCCAGATTGTCAAGCCATACCAGATCATTAATGTCTGTCTTCCTTTTCTTACCTTCATCTTCCCCATTGAGAATCACAAGATTTTCCATGCTATTCTTCCTGAAGACATGGTCTTTTCTACCTCAAGACATAGTTATTTTTACCTCAAGACATGGTCTTTTCCATCTCAAGACACCGTCAATCCAATTCAAATGCTTGACATTTAATATTGTAACTTCTTTGTTAATTTTCAATACTGCCCCATGTGTTAGCTGATCCTGTAAGGGTAGCAAAGAATAGTTGCACTGTAAACTACCAGGCATGTACAAGGGGTGGTTACTGCGGTTTGGACATGGTGCTAGTTACCCCACCCAGTCTTCGTGTTTACCATTGTTTTATTATTGTCTACACATGAGAGCAGTTTTGGTCCTGGTGTTGCCCCCTCTTTTGTTGACATGTCTACGCACCCCATTCTGTAGAAACAGTAAGCCAAAAGAAAAATTCAAGAAGACTGCTCCACATCTAAGGTTGTTCTTGAATGCCCACAAAGAGTAGGATTTCTCTTTTGTGCCCCCGAAAAAGGACATTACATGGCAGGTTTTCGTAGCTTTCCTCACATCCTGAGCGTGCTGATGAGGGTGGATCAGGGTCCTCCAGGAGGTGATGCTATGCTTAGATCATCTGCGTATCGCTCACTACTACTGGGATCATGTTGATCCCTCACCTCGTTAGCCAGGCTGCCATGAAAACAGCCCGTTTTCAGGAAGGGGTATGAGGAAGCCACAGGGAGGGTCTTGTCCAGTATGTTTGTCAGACTAACATGTCTGATCAGTATATTTTGCCTGACCAGACGTTAGTCTTCCTTCCCACCTCTAAGGTAGAAGTGATTAAGTAATATGTATGTTATTTTGATCTGCATTTGTTCCAATTCAACGCATGTCACTGGTACTTTTCTTTCAATATCAAATCACAGGAAAATCATAAACGGTCAATCCCAAAAGACACATGGAACCTGCTTCTCGACTTCTGTAATATGATTAATGAAGACATGAGTAATTACGACGAAGAAGGCAAGTATATATATTGTTATTGGTTCACATTCATTTTCTCTTTTTTGTTGTTCTGGAAAGCAAATACAGTGATAGTTCCCTTGACCCTGACTAGTTTTTTTCCTTTAGATTTGTGTCTTACAGCTCACGACAAGAGTAGCAACACTGTATGTCAAATAGTCTTTTTCCAAATAAAATTTATTAATATTAAATAAGCTGGGCTACGGGGACGGCGTGGCCTAGTGGTTAAGTGGCACGGCTCACAACCAGAAGGTGCTGGGTTCGATCCCCATCACAGCACCGGCCGTTACCCCGGGGAAGCAAACTCTTAGAAAATGCAGGAGGAAGCAGACCCTTGCATAAAATGCATGCTGAAGTCGGATGCACTGGGCCGACAGGCGCAAAATAAAAAACACAGTGTAACGCACACACGCCTTGGGGAATAGATAAATAAGGCGAACGCAAAAAAAAAAAAAAAAAAAAAATAAGCTGGGCTAATGTTATAATAAATAGATCTAATGCATGTAATTAAATTATCTGTGATATGAAGATGACATCAAAAATATATGTTGTCGCTGATGGGGAGGGGGGAGATAATGTATTCATTATCGATCAATAGCATTACCACTTTACTTTTATTCGGTGTCCTTGTCAGAGTATAAGTTAGACTTGTATTGAATGTTCAAGTGTAAACTAGATCCATGATCATTGATCCAATAATAGGTCATTTTAGATTCATGAAGTCCTAATTTCCAGGACCATTGATCAAATAATAAGTCATTTTTTACTCTTGAAGTCCTAAGTCCCATGACCATTGATCAAATAATAAGTCATTTTGGATTTGTGAAGTTATAAGTTCCACCGCACTGACAGCCAGATGTTTAAATATTTACCAAAAATGTAAATACTAATGGATCATAAATAACTCTTCATTTCTTCTTCTTCTTCGTACGCAGTCAGACAGAAACCATTATTTTTTCAAAAAAAGCGGCGGTCATCCTGAGGCTGTCGCCACTGCCATAGAGCTTGTCTTGCAGTTCCACTGGTGATGGCCACATCTGCTCTCTCTGATCCTCGTATGTCGGGCAGTTCTGCAGCAGATGTTCAGCGGTCATTTTACCAGTACCGCACGGGCATTCGTCGGTACCACCTATCTTCAATTTGTTGAATAGGTGATACCTCAGTCTATTGTGGCCAGTGCGAAGTCTGAAGACAACGACCTGCTCTCTTCGGTTCAACTGGTAATAGGCATCGTTTTTGGTGTAACCAGTATGTTCGGTTTCCCATTTGGTCATGTATCTGGCTTTGATAAGCCGTTTTGACTCTTCGTACGTCATACTAGTATCTGTTTGTGGTAGTCTTGCACCTTCTTTTGCCAGTCTGTCTGCCTCCTCGTTGCCTTGGATGTTGCAGTGTGATGGGACCCACTGTACCACTACCCTTTTTGGTGCGGACTGCTGGCACAGTTTGCAGAGTGCTGCTCTTAAGTCATTAAGCTCAGTGTTTTTCTGGCTTTTTAGCGCTGTGACTACGGCGAGAGCATCTGTAAGCAGGACTATATGGCTTTCATTTTCATTGTGTGTCACCATTTCTTCCACTGCCGCCCTCAGTGCCTCTGCCTCCGCTCTGAAATTGCTTGTGTACTTACCAGTAGCGAATGCCAGTGTTATTTGTCTGCCATTTGGTAGGTTCAGGAATGCTCCTGCCCCTCCGTTCTGTGTAGTGTTTGTTACAGAACCGTCGGTGTATGCATGGGTCCAGTCCATGCTTGGGTAGCTTTTCGATATAAAGCTTAGGGTAGTATCTCTCCTTTCTTTTTCAGTCTGGCAGTTTTTGTTTGCAATACCTGGTATATTTTCTACCACCTCTGGAAATATATCCTGCCTCCAGGTAGGTTTTCGTACAGTAGTGATGGGTTTTGGTGTTGTTAGTGCGTTTATGGGATCTTCGTGCATCTTTGCTTTGGCTATTTCTGCAAAGTTTCTCCGCTTTAGTTTCCCATTTCCTAAATTGTTTAGTCTCTGGTGCATTGGATGGTCAGTCAGTCTTCGGAGTTTCTCTTACTGCAGCTGGGCTCTGCAGTCTCTTCTATCGGTCATGGATTGCAGTTTTGTAATCTTTTCAAGTTCTACAATTGGCGTTGACTTCATGCCTCCTGTTATAACTCTCATGGCTTGGTTTTGAAGTTTGCTAACTTTATCGAAGTTCGCCTTTGCTGCTGTTGTCCATGCCGCAATGCCATACTCGAGAACTGGTCTCACTCTTCCAGTGTACAGTTTCTTTAGTATGCCTTCGTCTGCTCCCCAGCTTGTGCCAGCAAGTTTCCTCATGATTGCCATTCTTTCTCTGGCTCTCATTCGGTTTCTCTCGATCTGACTTTTCCATGTCATGCGCCGATCAAATGTGACTCCCAGATAGGTTCGGTTGTCGTTTGGCTGCAGGAATTTGCCATTTAGACTTAATTTGGTATTTTGGGGTTTTATTGAAAGCGAGAATATTGTGCATGTGGTTTTCTCCTCGTTTATTTTGACCAGCCATGAGTTCGCCCACTCTTCCAGCGATGTTAGGGCCGTTTGCATCCGATTTCTTGCTATGGTGAGATTCTTTTCAGAGGTCCACATAGCCAGATCGTCTGCAAACATTGAGCTATGGACTCTCCTTGGTATATTCTCTGTAATGTCGTTTATATATACCAGGAAGAGTGTGGGTGACAGTACTCCCCCTTGGGGTACTCCCTGCTCGAGTGTCACCTTTTTGCTCATCTGCCCTTGTACTTGGACTCTGGCCGTTCTTTGTTTGAGGTAGTGGTTGATCCACTTGTACATTTTCCCACAAACATCACTTCTTCTTAGCTTGACTCTAAGTCCGTCTTTCCAGACTTTGTCAAATGCCTTTTCCAAATCCACCCAAACAGCTACTGTGTGTTTCTGTGCCTGGTAGGCATCTTCTATTTCCTGGGCTATGAGGATGACCTGGTCCTCAGTGAATCTGTGCTGTCTAAAGCCGGCTTGCTGTGGAATTAGTATTCGTTTTTCTTCCAGATGCCACATCAGTCTGGTGTTTATCATACGTTCCATCAGCTTGCCGACACAGCTCAGTAGGCTGATGGGCCTGTATCCATTTGGATCTGTTTTGTCCTTTCCTGTTTTTGGTACTGGTACCAGTATTGCGTCTTTCCATGCCTGGGGTACAATTCCCCTTTTCCAGCTTTGGTTCAGGACCGATAGCAGTTTCCTCTTCGCTGTTTGGCCCAGCCCCATCAGCATTTCGTTTGTTATCCCGTCTTTTCCGGGAGATTTCCTTTTCTTTAATGTTCTCATTGCCTCTTCCATTTCGCTCATTAACTCTTCATTTAATGCGCTGGAAATTCAGTCATAGTTAAGTCATTCCAAAAACCATAACCTCATTGCTAAGCAACATGTGTTAGGTGTCAATTTCGCTAATGATGTTTTGTGTGTTGTCAATTTGGATTGAGTGTGACTGTAAAGGGTTATAATAATAAAAGTCGTATATCACAAACGAAGATGGCGACAACATCAGACATACTGTGAAATGTGTTCTCATATGGTAACAGAGACCAATCCTGGCTTAGCAGACTGTTCTGCTTTTTTGGGCGGCTTGCCTAGTCTGAGCCTCTGTGATGGAGCTTGGCTCTGTGGTCTGTGCACCTTTGGTGATGCTAACATGCCAGGTGGAACGACTGTGCAAGCAACTCCTAGGAAGTGACAACGTTGTTTAAGCTTTCCAGAAACACTTTCATGGAGTCTCTAGCGTTTCTTCTGTCCTCCTAATGAGCATCTGCTAGGGCACATATCTGTGTGTCATATTTTTAATTTGTTGAGCAGATGGTGTCTGCAGTGGACTTTTCGCAGTCTGAATATTGTCACATGATACATTCTTTGTATCATTCAAGCTGTAATGACCATACTGAATGTACTTATTTATGATGACTCACTTATGAGCAGTGGCACTGAGTTTGAGCCCTGTTACATACACACTCCAGTGAACCCAGCTGTAACAACTGATTTACTGTTGGAGAAGGAAAGACAACAAGGAAGGGAATTGACCACAGCGCCTCATACAAAATCAGAGGCCAAGAACAATGAAGTTTCAAACACTTGGTCCTTGACAACAGTGTCAACTATTGTACTGCCTTTACTGTGTGCTCTGTTTTTCCTTCCAGTTTGCAATGCATCCTTGATCTTTCTTTTCTTTCACGCTCTCTTGTCCTTGATCTTTCTTGTTATAAAATTCTCAAGGAATTCCTCATTTGATTATGTCAGACTATATGTCAGAAATATCCCATTCATATTTAATTTAAATTTAATGCCAACAAAAAAATTAAAAATCATTGTCTGAGTCACCGGATCAATTTACAAGACTGGTAAATAAAAGTCGCTTGCCCCTGCATTTGCAGCAGTATGCAGGCTAAGTTTTATGTTACCCCAGATTACTTTTTAAAAAACAACTAATGCCCATACCAAAGCTTTGAACCCATGTCACGTTGGTTAAGGGGCTGGTATTCTGATCATGAGACCACCCACAGGGCCATCCCAAATAAATGCATTCATTTTACGGTGATTGGCTTTACAGCTGAACTTCCAGACATTAATTGTTGTTGCAGAAATGATTAGCAATGCAACATGTCAGTGCCAGCTGGCTGTATTCCTTACAGATATAATGTCAGTTCTGAAAGCTCTCAGTGATAAACTGCCAGAGCTTTAAAAACCCCTTAGGTGAACACAAAAAACCAAGAGAAGGGTAGTACTACAGTGGATACCATCACATTGTGGCATACAAGAAAACAAACAGGTTAGCAAAGAAGGGAGCAACACGTGAATATAAAAGAACAAACAATCACCTTCCAAGAAAATAAAAACCTTATCCAAGCCATTATGAAAGTTGACCATACAAGAGTCAACTATCATTGCCTTGATTGAGCGGGACAAGTCAACCTGTTCCACGTGAGAATTGGTCATAACAGATTGAATGGCCACTTAACGCAGGCTAAGATTGGCTCCATCAGCGTGGTATTTGTGCAGGCAAGTAGCACAAACAGTCGAACATATCCTGCAAAACTGTCATATGCTTAGAAAATTGAGTACTGAGACAGACAGTCGAACATATCCTGCAAGACTGTCATATGCTTAGACAATTGAGTACTGAGACAGACAGTCAAATATATCCTGCAAGACTGTCATATGCTTAGAAAATTGAATACTGAGTACTGGCCTACAGAGACAGATCTACACACAAAGCTGTTTGGAAACTTTGAAGAACCCTCCACTACTGAAACCTTTATCCAGAGAACTAGACTCGTGATTAAAAGAACCTGGCGAGGGAGCCCAACTTTTGCGAATGTAACATTTTCATTGAACAAGCCCACACTGTGTATGACACTTATATTATTGATGTCTTTTTCTTTCAGGAGCTTGGCCTGTTTTAATTGATGATTTCGTAGAATATGCAAAGCCAGTGATAAACAGTGTCAGGAGTTCAGTGGTATAACCCGAATGGGTCACATGTTGGAAACCTGTTGTACATAATTTTGATTAGGTCAGAGACTGACAGCTGTTTGCCTACAAAAAGCATATGGTCTGTTTGACTTGTTACATGTAGAGACTTTCTTCATTAGGACAGTGAAAGTATATTTGTGTTAACTTAGGAGCATCCCATTCTGTTTTGACTTGTTATTGAGATTTCTTGTTAGGCCATAACCGATGTTAGCCTTTTTGTTTGTTTACTTTGCCACCCGAAAATTTTTATTCCTAAATTTTTGGGTTTGTTTTGCGAGTGTTTGGGGGAAAATGTATTGTTGTAGTTGCTCCATCTTTGACCTCTGTCTTGTCATATTTATCCTGACCTCACAGTGTTCTAATTGGTTGTAAGTGATAGGATCACATGAATAATTTGTGGTCTATATATCTATTTTGATTGGGGGGTGGGGGGGGTCACACGAATAATGGATTGTGTGACGGATATTGAACTATATAAGTCACGAGAATACTGGATTGAATGAAAATATACCACCCATGTGTTGCCAGGGCCGGAAAGGTGAGCAAAGAATAGTAACGCAACCCTGCACCTGCCTGGCATGTGATAAGATGCGACTAAAGGGGGGGGACCATATCCTTTAAAAACTATAAGCCACAAGAGAAGGAAGGGAAGACCTCTGGGTAGAAGTGTAGAGACAGTATCAAGTGATATCAATGTCCATTTTGATTGGTTGGCTGGTATTGAACGGATAAATCACATTATTATGTGTAAGATGAAAATGTTCAGCTTGGTGTGGCTTCGTTCATTCTCAATCTCCTGCTACCAAACCCCAAAAGAGCTTTTGCAAGTAGCAGAATGTAGTCCAGAGAACGGAATGTGTTGTGTCGTAGTTTACAGCTTGACTGCGATATCTGCGCCTTTCGGTCCGATACATCCGTCTTCAGCAGGCATTTTTTTAGTACCAGGTTATCCCTCTTCGATCCCTTTTCCTTAGCCAGTCTGCCCTGTTGCAGCCAGTTATCCAGGATCACCATATGGAGGTGAAGATGGGCCTTGGCAACTCTGGTTCGCTGGCCCTGACACTAGCAGTCAGCTATGGGTCGTTGACCGCTGATGCTCAGTGTCTTGATCCAAATATCTATTTTGATTGGTTGGCGGATATTGAAACTCAATGCGTTGATATAAATAATAGATCAAACTCCCAAGGAGTTTAGAAGAATCAGTTTATTGTATTTCACCTGTGTGATGTCCCAGGTCTTGAAGTTGGTCCAGGTGAGAACAGATTAAGGTCACTTGCCTGAAAGTGTTCTCACACCAGGTGTCTCAGTAAGACTGGAGATAAGTCTTGTATTATTTATCCATTAAAAAATATGGAAAATGGCTCAGTGAACAGACTTTGTTGAACTCGGTCACCCAAATATGTGCTCAGTTCAGTTCATTGCCGAAAGTGCAGGCAACAGAGCACGACGAACTCCGCAATTTCTGCAACATGTCAGAATTTTTCCTCGACTTTGTCAATAACCTATTTACAGCTGAGTCTACTGGTTGTTGTTGTTTGTTGTCTGCGAACGCTCACAATGAGTAGGTTACTCTTTTGTGCGTCTTAAAAAGGACATTAGGTGGCGGGTTGCAGTAGCTTTACTCACATCCCGAGCGCGCCGATGAAGGTGGACCGGGGTCCTCCAGGCAGTTGTGCTATGCTTGGCTTCATCTGCGTGTCACTCACTACTACAGGAATCATGTCGATCCCTCACCTTGAAAACAGCCTGTTTCCTGTGAGGGCTACTAGGAAGTCGAGGTGAGGGTCTTACGAAAAATACCTACAAATATCTAGTCAGAGATAACCCGAGAACGATCTGATTTGAATGTTGAGTTTTTAAGCTGAGCTCGCAACCCACTTCTACATTTTAAAAAAGAGAATAGCTTCTTTGATATCTAATTTCTCAGAGAGGGTGATACAAGGCGATGCACGCAAACCAGCAATATGTACAATGATGCATAGCTGGTGTAGGCGATGGTGCAGTATCACTGAGGTGCCATATTTTTTAAAGGACTTTTGCAGGTCAATGAGTGGTGTCAATGTCTGTATAGGGTATTGTTTATACAGCATTCTTTCTAACTCAGAAGGATATACCATACGCCGCAGGCTTTTTGAACCTGTATGATTTGGACAGCCTTCTACCTTAGAGAGCTTCAGCTGGACTGTTAGTCGTCACTTACGACGTGCTCCCAATATGGCATTCGCCCTATTCACGTCTGTCACTCACAAAACTACTCTAGAAACCATTCAGGCAAAGTGAGGGTTTGTGATGCCGCACAGAAAGATGCCGTGAGCTACCCAACCAAATGGGATACAAAGTATTGGTTTTCATAAAGAGGGCATGATATGATAACACAGCACAGCGCCACTTTTGTTTGATCTTTGAGTTGTGCTCATTGGATCAGATCATGTAGAGTTGTACACAATTAAGCATGAATAAACAAGGATTGATTAAAAACATTTTAAAAAGCAACATATTTCTTTTGTTTATCCAAGTTGTTGTTGTTTTCCTTTGTATTTTGTGCACCAAATTGTTTTAAACAATTTAGTGAGTTAAAAGATACTAGTGAAAAACAATGATTGGGGGAGTGAGTCGTCGCGGGGTAAGACGTCGGCCTTGAGTGCTGGAGGTCGCAGGTTCAAATCACGGTGGAGACCGGGATTTTTTTGCATGGTCTTTCAGGTGTTTCCCTGTATCTCTGTGTAGTAGAGATTGGACGCTCATGTACAGTGTCTCGCACGTTAAAAATCCCTCGGTAGTTGGAAATCTAAAAGAGTAGGCTTAACGGCCGCAGACATGGTAAAATTCTACATTATGCTAAAAATCGACCTAATCTATTACAGGATCCTCCTCAGTGCTACGGAGATTGTGCTGAGATTCTCCAAAAGCATGGAGACGAACAGAGCACTTATGAGTAAAAGCGAGTGCAATGACATTGATTCTTCTACTAAACTAAACTTTTATTTTCTTGCGTTCGCCTGATTTCTTTATTTCCAAAGGCGGTGTGCATTGGACTATATTTTTATTTTGTGTCTGTCAGCCCAGTGCATCTGACATGCATTGTTTGTAAGGGTCTGCTTCCTCCTGCATTTATTAAGGTTTTGCATCCCCGGGGTGACTTCCGGTGCTGTGATGGAGAGTGAACCCAGCACCTTCGGATTGTGAGCAGTGTCATTCTAACATTAGCCCATCCTGTCCCCACATGAAAGTGGCCGGACTTATGTGCGAAATCAATATTTATACCGTTACATAAGTCTGGAAACCTAAAGCTGTGCCAAAATTACAGAACAATAAGCCTCATCAGCCACCCTTGCAAGGTCATGCTTAGATTAATTCTCAACCGATTGAAACCCCAAGCAGGGAACATCGTTGCTGAGGAGCAGACAGGGAAGAAGCACTACAGAACAGATATTTAATTTAATTTAAGGCTGCTAAGCGAGAAATATCTAGAACAGCAGCAAACACTGTATCATTTTTTTGTGGATTTTAAGAGGGCGTTTGATAGGGTATGGCATAAAGCGCTTTGGTCAACCATGAGGATGTATAATATCAACAGCAATATTATAACGGTCCTTGAACACCTGTATGACAAGGCGTCTAGTGCAGTTCTTGTGAATGGGAGGCGAGGAGACTTGTTTCGCACATCAGTTGGTGTGAGACAGGGGTGTACACTCTCTCCAACTCTTTTCAATAAATTCCTTGAAGGAATTATGAGTGAGGCACTTGAAGGTCACGTTGGTACTGTAAAGATAGGGGGCTGAACGATTACCTTCGTTTTGCAGATGATATCGACGGGTTCAGAAGCAGAACTCCAGGAATGGGTCAGAAGGCTCGATGAAATAGCTCTTGACTATGGTATGGAGATAAATGCTGGAAAGACAAAATTAATGACCAACAACGCCACGGGCTTCAACGGCAGGATAAAAGCTAACGGTCAGGAACTCGAAGTGGTTGACCGTTTTAAATATCTTTGGTCGATTGTCAGTGATGAAGGATCAAAATGTGAGGTGTTGGCCAGAATAGCACAGACAATAGCGGTGCTTGCACAGCTTAACAAAATCTGGCAAGATAAACGGTTAGCACTATGCACGAAAATCAGATTAATGCATACACTGGTCCTGTCAATATTCTTCTATGCGTGTGAGACTTGGACAGTTACAGCTGACCTTCAACGCAGGATACAGGCCTTGGAGATGAGATGTTTCCGAAAACTTTTAAACGTCACGTACAAAGATCGAGTTACAAATGAGGAAATACGAGATAGAATTACAACAGCAATAGGGCCTTTCGAAGACCTCTTGGCAACTGTCAAAAGAAGAAAACTCACCTGGTACGGTCACATATCGAGATCAAATGGTCTTGCAAACACAATGCTCCACGGAAAGGTGCATGGCAGACGACGAAGAGGTAAGCCCAAAAAGAGATGGGAGGACAACATAAAAAATGGACCAGTCTCCGACCAGAAGAGTCACAGGCAGCAGCATCTGACAGAGAGGGATGGCTTGGAGTTGTGAGGATGTCTTCATGTGTGCCCCAACTACCTCATCGGTTGCGGGATGACCTGACCTATCCCCACTAAACTAATGAAATCCACAGAAAATGTCAAGCTCTATGTATAGTACTACGTGTTTTCAAAAAGTATCAGACCTTAATCTTTTTCTCGAAAACAAATGAAACATAGGGGTTGTCCTTTGGCAGGGAGGTATAGGGGATCACCATGCACTTACATGAATTTTGTCCCACCCATAGATTGTGGCAGTCAGCCTTTCCATGTTAAGTGTAGTGAGCACCCGTTATTCACCACGAAATGACGGAAGGAATTGAGCAGCGGCGTTGCATCAAATTTTGTCAAAAGCTAGGCGATGCCTAATTGGTGATGAGTCGTGGGTTTATAGGTATGAGCCGGAAACCAAGCTGCAGTCGTCACAGTTGAGACATTCATCATCCCCGGGGCTGAAAAAAGTGAGGCATGTGCACGTCAAAGTCATGTTTACCATTATATTTTACTCCAGTGGTGTTGTGCTTTGTGAGTGCGCACCACCAGATCAAAACATTACCAAAGAGTACTACCTGGAGGTCATTGTTGCCTTTGTGATGCTTCTCAATGCAAACGACTGGACCTGTGGACAGCAGGAACTTGGCAGCTCCATCCAGACTTTCTTGACCGAACACAACATTGCTCTGGTTAGTCAGGCTCCATATTCTCCCAACATGGCTCCTTTCGAATTTTGGTTGTTCCCCAAGCTGAAAATTCCGCTGAAAGGGACATGATTTGAATTGCGACAAGACATTATGTAAGAGTTGTACTCCATTACCAAAGAGGCCTTCCTGAAATGCTTCCAACAATGGCATGACCACTGCGAAAAGTGTGTGAGAGTCCCAAGGAGAGTACTTTGAAGGGGATTAGGATTTCAAACCTCCAGGTAATAACAGAACAGCCAGAGTTCAAGTACAAGGGCATATGAGCAAAAAGGTGACATTTGAGCAGGGAGGAGTACTGTCACCCACACTCTTCCAGGTGTATATAAATAACTTCGCAGAGAATATACCAAGAAGAGTCCATAGCTCCATGTTTGCAGACGATCTGGCTATGTGGACCTCTGAAAAGAATCTCACCATAGCAAGTAATCGGATGCAGCAGGCCCTAACATCGCTGGAGGAGTGGGTGAACTCATGGCTGGTCAAAATAAATGAGGAAAAAATAACATGTACGATATTCTCGCTTTCAAACAAACCACCGTTTTCCTGAACACTAGTCTGCACTCCATCATGCAGTTGTTGTACTACGGTAACAAATTCCCTTGGGCAGTCGTACTTTGCCATAATTTTCCAAAGGCCTTTCTGTTGACTGTAACGAACGCTCGTTCCAGGTCGATTAAAGTTACGTACAAGTTACAGTATTTGCATTTTTCTTGCAGCAAACACCATATCCACGCTCTTCCAGAATCCATACTGACGTTCAGGTAGAAGACCTTCGTCAAGATGAGCTGTTAGGCGATTGAGAAGGATTCTGGCGAATATCTTCCCTGCTATGGATAGTAGAGAGATATCGCGGTGGTTATTGCATGATTGACAGTTACCTTTCCGTTTACACGGATGTATAATTGACGCAGCTTTCGGATCTAGCGGGATGGTTTCACTACGCCACATCTGTTTAAAGAGGATGTATAGTTTTTCTATTATAGCTATACGCCCATTTTTTATAGACTTTTGCATAAAATGCATCGAAGCCAGGGGCTTTTCTACTATAGAGTTGTCTAACAACTTTTTGAGTCTGGTCCAAAGTCAGTGTATCATTCAGAGCTGCGTTTAAGGGATGCTGGGGCAGGCAATGAATGGCTTCGTTGATGACGGCTGGTTTAAGATATCACTAAAGTGCTCGGCTCAGCGTGTGATAATTTCATCCTGATCTGTAATTATCGTTTTCCCATCTGCACGGAGGAGGGGTAGTGAACCTGGGGATGATGAACCATAGACTGACCTGTGTGCCTGATAGAAGTTTTTCGTGTCATGATTGTCAGCAAAACTCTGTATCTCATCCGCTTTATTACTCAAATTGCACACACTCTATCATGACATCTCCACGTATGTAGATGTACAGACTTAGATCAGTCTGATCTCACACACTCTAAACTCCACCATAGCATCTCCACGTAGGTTGGTGTACAGACCTAGAAATTTCTTTGACCATGGCCATGCTTTGACCATGCAAGTAATTAACTATCATTGGACAATATAAGTACAGTGGTGAAGGTCATGACCTTCCAGCCAAGAGATCAAACAGAAAGTATATATTGTATCTGCCCTCTTGTATCGTTTAGTTGTCTTGATACTGTGCTATCTATTTACGTTCACCATTTGTTGTTGGCTATGTAATTTGTGATCCGGGTACTCGATCAGAATCTTACTGATAAATTCCCAACATCGTATGACATCCGCCAATGAAGTGCTGTTGTATCATCGCTATTCTGCCGCGCTATGTATTGTATCATCGGTGTTGTTTGTCCATCGTTTCCGAAGAGGGTTACATTGCCATCTGTAAATCTTGGAGTGGATTTGTAGGTGGCTGATCAATCCGAGCCTGAAAGCGTATGTCCCACTGATGGCAGAGAAACACTGTCTGGCCGTCAGACGGAGGCAACTCGTCTCTTGTATTTCGTGTCGCTCGTCTCTGTGTAGCTTCCTTGATTCTTGTCTGCTCAATATGACCCGTGCCAGCAGAGACTTTGCTACGCCAGGCAGATCGATCAGCAGCAATGTTCTCCCAATTATCTGGGTCACCGCCGCAGTTCTCAGATCGATCAGCATCAATGTTCTCCCAATTATCTGGGTCACTGCCGCAGATCGATCAGCATCAATGTTCTCCCAATTATCTGGGTCACTGCCGCAGATCGATCAGCATCAATGTTCTCCCAATTATCTGGGTCACCGCCGCAGTTCTCAGATCGATCAGCATCAATGTTCTCCCAATTATCTGGGTCACTGCCGCAGATCGATCAGCATCAATGTTCTCCCAATTATCTGGGTCACTGCCGCAGTCCTCAGATCGATCAGCATCAATGTTCTCCCGATTATCTGGGTCACTGCCGCAGTTCTTCAGTGAGGCTTTCGGAGTGTCTTTGTAATGTTTTATTGTACCCCCACGTACCCTCGTGCAGATGAAACAACCCAGAGATCTCTGTCTAATACTTGCTTTTGACCGATCCAGATTACTCATACGACATCCTCATACTAATTTCAGACTCGCATGCCTTTACAAACCCACTGTAGCACTTAGAACAGTCAAATTCACCCCTAGGCATGCACATTTTTGAGCGAAGACCAAGATTCAAAGTCTTGGTAGTGGTCCGTCTGCAGCGGGAATCACTGTCAACAGCAAACACATCAGTCTTATAGAGAACATCATCTACATAGGCAGCAGGCAGACTTCTTGAGCACGCAGTAACCAGAACATCACACGAAGGACCGGTCTTGCAGCGTCATCCATAACGTAATATTCATAGTGTGCCATTTGAAACATGTATTCATCAAACTATACCTTACTCTAGCATGTTTATGTTTGTTGTATATTCCCCTGTCTTTAGTTGCCACATTTATGAATGCAAACTTCGTCGTTCGTTACCAAAGAGACACTCCTTGCGAATACAGTAACTCTGACTTGTAGCTCCACGTAGTTGTCAGCATACGACAGGAGCCACACCCCTTCGTCGTTCGTTCTCAAACTCCCGCTACCAAGTCATAAAAAGGATTTGGCAGGTAGCATGATGATGTCCGAAGAACTGAATGCGTTGTGTCGTCTGAATGTAAACAAACAGCTGACAATATACACATTCTTACAGTCCATGTACTGAGAAAATGAACATTACTGTTAAATTGTGAACATATGGTTTATTCAAACATTGACATTAATAGCTTACGCTCGATGCAAGACCTGGTAGTAATGCGGACCTAAGTATTTCAAACATACATATCTGGGTCATATATGGTCATACATGGTTATATCACTCATATATTTGTGCGTTTATGTGGAGCTGTGTAAAACCATCCACTATTGAAGGATATTCAACACTTTGCAATATACCTTACGTTTAGTTGTTACAAAGGAAGTTCTACTTAAACATCTACAAATATTACAGAATTACAAGAGTAAATAAATTGTTGTTTCTATAAAGAAAAGAAGGAGAGGGGCATTTTTAAGATGAATTGAAGTTGTGTGTGTTTTATTTGTGCATCTACGTTCCCTTCGAATGAGTCAACACACAATATAACTGACAGCATCAAACACTAACCTTAAGTGACCTTGGTTGTCACAAGGTCAGTTCAGGTTAGTGTTTGATGCGGTCACTACTGACTTCGCATGGATAGCCACGAAAAATAACACACCAGTACTTCCAATTCTATTCCAGTAAGAAGCATGCAAGAATACACTGATATTTAAACTACAGACCCTTTCATTGGTTCATACAAAAAGCAACATTTCTAATTTTCACTTAATATTATAAAAGACACCAACAATGAGATATGGTATTGTTATTAAATCAGTGCTATTTTATTGATGAAATGTGTTGTTTTGTATGTGTTTTTAAAGGGTGGAGGGGGGTTTGGTGAGTAAGAGAGAGCATATCGCAAGACACTTCTAACAATGAGTCTAGCCTCTCACTTTAGATGATTCATCTCAGGTCAGTGAAACAACTTACATAGAAGAGATATCTGAGAGGAAACAACGTCTACCTTCTAGGTAGGCTGAGGTCAGTTAGAGGTTAGGGAGGCAAAGAAATTCATGCTGCATATATTTGACAACGCTATCCATGAAGTATTGGAACCTATGGAAAGCTGATGCAGAAAGACTCCGCGGTGCCCAACGAGCGATGGAATGAAGAACATTGAATATCTCCATTCGAGACCAAATCCGCAATGCAGAGATCAGATGTCGAACTTCCTTCTCTGACATCATAGATCTCACGCTGTTACGAATATACAAATGGGTTGGCCAAATGGGGAGCATGACGGATAACAAATGGACGCGTAGAGTGCTGTCGTGGTAGCCATTCAACTTTAGCCCCCCCCCCCCCTCGCGAGCGACCGAGGCTGCTGAGGTGGAGAGATGGCATAACGGAGGCCCTGGTACACCAAGGCAAAAGAGCGAAATGAGTTTACTCACCATTTGTCTACCTGACATCAGACGCACGTGCCATAACTTTGAGATTTGAGCTATCCGTCTAAAAAAGACAAGAAACGGAAATGACGTTATTATAGTCATTGATATGGGCAATTGATGGTAAACGAGTATAATTAAAATATATGTTATAGAGACATTGATCTGTCCACTGCCACACTGGGAGCATGTCGCTTAAAGCGAATAACTGGGATATCTAACGAATATACGGTAGAAGACGACACACATCTCATGTATTTGTACACTACACCATTCACACATAACAAAAACCAACTGAGGGTAAAGTAGCCTTCCATGATTTAAAGAAATCCTTATAAATATAGTTGATCTAGGAACACTGAATGATTTGTTTTCATGTGGATCAGAAGAAGTGGGGGCAGATGTGTATAGTGATGTTTAATATACATTCAACATCCGCCTATTCTTGGTGATGTTTTTTAGCTGTCAACTTTCAAATGTCATGATCCTCTTCTTCGTTCGTTCTCATTCTCCCACTACCAAACCATGAAAAGAGCTTTTCAAGTAGCAGGATGCTGTCCAGAGAACGGAATGGGTTGTCGTAGTTAACAGCTTGACTGAGATATTTGCACCTTTCGGTCCGGCACATGTGACTTCAGCAGGCAATTTTTTTTGGTACCGGGATTCCCTTCTCTCTTCGATCCTTTTCCTTGTCCATCCTGCTCTGTTGCATCCTGTTATCCCGGATCACCGCCTGGATGTGTAGAAGGGTCTTGGCAGCACTGTTCGCTGGTCCTGACGCTAGCAGTCAGCTATCGGCCACTATCCGCTGCAGCTCACGCGCTGCTCAGGATCTTGATCCCAAATGTCAGGCTCATTGTTAGATAATATCAATCGTGGATCTAACCTAAAACATATCCCATTCTAGAATTAAGTTTACAGTGAACAAGAACTGATAACATCGTTTTACCTCCTCTGCCGCTCTATCTTGGGGTGTATGGATCCTCTCGTCTTTATCTTGCGGCTTATAGTGTCAACAGAATGGTTAGCCAGCCCCATGCACACATCTCATGGTCTCTTAAGACATGTTTGACAGGAAACCGTGTAGCTTTGACATCAACTATGACCATTTTGTACAATTTAGAGTAAGTGTGAAACCAAAAGTCCAACAATGGTATGAACGGAATTTCCCTCTTCAATGTGGAATATAAGACAGTTGAATAAGTTGGTCTTCTTGAACAGAAGAAAGTTCATTCTCGATGCGCAGGAAAGGACTTGTTCATAAGTAGTGGGACTTTCACACAACACTTTTATGACAGGAAGTATTGTTTTTCTTGTGTGTCAGAAATGGACAATTTTAAGATGTAGATGGGGTATGTTCACGGGATACTTTACGAATCCCGACACAGGACGCTTCATAGACCACAACAGGACACTTTATGCATCCCCACATGACACTTCATGGACCCCCACATGACATTTCATTGACCCTCACATGACACTTCATGGACCCCAACAGGACACACTGTGGATCCAAGCAGAACATTTCACAGACCCCATAAGTACAGTCATCCACATGGGTAGATCCAACATGGAACATAGTTACAGAATGGGCGAGAACAATATTAGAAAGATAGATTTAAAAAAGGGACCTAGGTGTTATAATAGAGCATACAGGAAAAATGAATGAGCAAGTCCGGGAAAAATGAATGAGCTAGTCCAGGTAGCAGCGAATAAGGCAATGTTAGGTATGATAAAAAGAAATATTAAGTATACGAGTAAGGAGGTGATTGTCAAACTGTATAAAGCATTAGTTACACCTAGATTGGTGTACTGTGTACAGGTGTGGAGTCCTTATCATAGAGGGGATATAAACATGCTGGAAAGGATACAAAGAAGAACGACATAACTGATAGTGGGATTGCAGAATTACAGTTACGAGCAAAGACTCAGAAAACTCGGTCTACAGTGTCTAGAAAAGAGAAGAATTCGAGGTGATAATACCGGTTTATAAGATAATCACAGTAAAGGTTGAATTAGACTATAACAAGTTTTTTTTCCTCCAAATACAACCACCAACAAGAACAAGAGGGCACAGATACAAATTAACTAAAGAAAAGTCCAGATTGGATATTAGGAAATATTTTTTTAGTGAGAGAGTGGTGAATGCTTGGAATGCATTACCACACGAGGTGTTGGAGGCAGAGACAGTTAAAGCAAAGAATAGATTTGATGTGCATAGTTTTTAAAGCAGGGTAATGCATATGTGACTGGTTGTCTACAGACTCTAATGAGTCTTCTAAACCAGTATAAAAACGTTAAGTTAAGTTAAGTGAACCACTGTCCCACACTCTTACTGATTGCCACATTTAAACGGTCCACAGCAACAAGCCTTGACAATTTTCTGCTCGTCAAACATGTATAAAAAGCTAACATGTAAACACCTTAGCCACGCAGTCCGATACCCCATATATATACATGGGGTATTGAACAGTAAGGCTTTGGCTTACCTGACCACAATGTGAACTTTGGGTTTTACCTTGCTCTAGTGACACTAGTAGTTATTGTCTTTATTGAAGCCTTTTGTTTGTGTACTCTGTTGTTTTGTTCAATATATCTATCGAAGCTACTCGAATGGTTGAATGAAGGGGGCTCTGGGTGAGAAAAGATATACATTAGGACCACTGACACACTGACAATATATAAGAAGCGACTAACATTCCGATTTAACCAGATTCCTTTAGCCAGAGAGTAGTGAATGCTTGGAATGCATTGCCAAGTGAGGTGGTGGAGGCTGGGACGGTCAATGCATTTAAGAACAGATTGGATGCGTACAGCTTCTAGAGGAAAATGTTGTAAATGGAACTGGTTGTATACAGACTCTGCAGAGTCTTCTAAACCAGTATAAAGACGTTAAGTTAGTTAAGTTAACGCTTCAAGCCAGAATACTTTTCTGTGCGCAAGACATGATTTAATTTTGTTTCGTTGCTAAAAAGAAAGTAACGAAACAATTAAACTAGGGTATTTTTTTTATTTCTGGACAAAATGGCAGACGTGTCGTCGTATCAACAGTACAAACCCGTTGATGCCAGAGTCATTCATGATAAAGTTTCGTCTTGGGAGGCGAAGCTAGACTCTAAGGCTCCATTATCCACAAATCAGAGAGATATAATACACGAGCTTAGCATCTTAACTTCGCAGCGACATATGCCAAATAATGTGAGTTGGATTGCTTGAATTTTAGTCTTTAGACTCAACTGGTGACTGGTTGTTTTAGTCAGAGTGTTTCAGTGTTTTGCAGTCAGACCTGCTCGATCGTACGTACTCAACTGTACTCTCAACTCTGTCTTTGCACAAATTATATTAGTTAAAAACTTATTTAGAGGTAAGACTTTATAACGTATTCTACAGGAACTATAAGATGTATAGTATGATTGTTAATGTGTTACGTTACGTGTACAATTTCTTCCAAAAAGGCAGTGTCACACTCACAGTTTACTCACACTGTTGTGTAGGCCTTCACATTTGGAAAAAAAGGAAAAAAGTCTTACATTTTTAAGTAAATTAATATGCGTGTAAATTCAACAAAAATTAAGTTTTAATTTCTTCTTCGTTCGTAGAACGGAATGCGTTCTGTGTTTATGTTAGAGTGTCAGGTCATGTCATCCAGTAACCAGTGAGGTCGTTGGGGCACACATGAAGATATTCTCACAACGCCACGCCACCCTTCTCTGTCAGAACCTGCTGCATGTGACTCTTCTGGTTGGAGATTGGTCCATTCTTTTATGTTGTCCTCCCATCTCTTTTTGGGACGGCCTCTTCGTCGTCTGCCATGCACCTTTCCGTGCAGGATTGTATTTGCAAGACCCTCTTTGATCTCGATATGTGACCGTACCAAGCGAGCTTCCTTCTTTTGACAGTTGCCAAGAGGTCTTCAAAAGGCCCTATTGCTGTTGTAATTCTATCTTGTATGTCCTCATTTGTAACTCAATCTTTGTATGTGACGTTTAAAAGTCTTCAGAAACATCTCATCTCCAAGGCCTGTATCCTTCGTTGAAGGTCAGCTGTAACTGTCCAAGTCTCACACGCATAGAGGAATATTGACAGGACCAGTGTACGCATTAATCTGATTTTCGTGCATAGTGCTAACCGTTTATCTTCAGAGTTTACAATTTGATATATTAATGTTTTCTGTTCTATTCTGGAATTGACGTCATTGCACTTCGGATACACCTATAAGTGCTTAGCCCCTCTCAGTAAAGGTAAAAGAGTGTAGAAGTTGATGGTTCCCATAGCTCGCTGATTATACAGACTCCGTCTCTGATGTGGGCTGTGGCCCTCTCTGCTTGATCTCATCTGTGCATCACCGGTTTGTCAATTGCAGTGTCTTCATCCAAGAGGTGGATGTTGTTGATCAACTTTACAGTTTGCTAGGATGCTCAACAGAACGGCCTTGTCCCTGCTTGTTACTTTGGTTACTTTTATTAAATGCCTCTTCATTAGATTTGGAGTTAGCTTTTGTTTGATTGTCATCATATCCGTAAGTTAACACCGGTTTCTTTTGTTTTCTTAAAGGTTTACCTTCCTGGATTCTACTTGCAAAAGCATGCCCCTTTCCACCCAAGACCGTAGTCCTTGGGCAATATCAGGACATAATTGCCGGTGTAGGGATGCGTGTCTGTATCTGTTTGTGATGTGGACGTATTGGCCAGTAGATGCATGTGTGTATTTATTTGTAATGGGTTACTTTGGCTGTTTTGTAGTACAGTAGTTTTGCCAATCCTTTCTGTACATGAAGAATTGGTAATACTGAGAAAACTTGTAGACATGCTGTCAAACTGGACACATAGTGATTTAAAACCCAGAATATTGGGATTGTAAACCAAGATAATGCTTATTTTACACCCCTAAATCACATACTCCGACCGAAACATACATTGTATTCTGTATTATTACTGTAAATTACATTTATTAGTATCACATCAATTTATTTACCAGCATTGTTTCTTATTTATGTAAGCTCCCAGAAGACGATTCATCCTCTCTGGCCTCCTTGCAAGCTACATCTCAGGACAGAAATGCAGATGTATCATCACTCTCCAGTTTTATCACAGAGACCAAACTTCCTGAGGGTAACAAAATTGAAAATGCTCAGCAGGTATGCATTATATTAGTGCCTCTATGAACCACAGTTTAACCTTTACCTAGCTGTTGTAATTTACTATATTTTTGCCTTGATGTCCAAGGTAAGAACAATAAGTTGTTTATTAAGTAGCTGTCTGCCTCATGTCCATGCAGGGCACCTGAAAATAGGCTGTGTTGCAAAGACTCTACACCCTCAAGGCTAGAAAAGGAGTAACTACGTGAAATGTAGAAATTCTGTGGTTGATGCCAGGTAGCCAAAAGCTGTTTGAATTTATTCTGGTCTTTTGTCATGAAATACCATATTGGATCAAGGGCTATAATCAAACTCATCTCTCCATCACATTGGTGAGTGACCAGATGAATGCTTATGTCTGTAGACTCACCATATCATCAACTTTTGATCCCATCTATTTTCAGGTTCACATGGCATGCCCTTGACCCATAGGTATTTCCTTGGAACAATGTGGCTCAAAAGTCGTGCTACCATTTAAAATCTGAATAACTTATTTATTTGTTTTGAAAGAAATTTAGTTAGCCTTATTATGAAAGATGATAGCACGCAAATGACCTCCATTTGCTACCTGATAACCGCACACCATTTCAAGTGCATTTTCTATCATGTTGTGTCAGGTTCCAGTGCATGAAATTATATTTGAATGTTTTCCTTCATCTGCTGGATAGTGCAGAGCTTGTTAATGTACACACAATTTTTTAGGGAGCCTCACAGGAAACAAATCTCGATCGGTTAAATCTGAAGAATTGGCTGGCCAAATAAAATTATTTCTTTAAATTATTCTTTCTTCAAAGATACCTCTCTAATTTATCGGCTTTATCCTCTTGCATTAAGTTCACCTTGTATGGGTACATGTGCAAATAAATACTTTTAGAGTTGCTGTAAGGACATTCTGAGAAATGTCAAGCTCACAGGAATGGGTGGATGTTGTTGGATCTTGGTGCTGAATTGTTTACTGAACATGGGTTCCTCTTTTCCATGGTTTGCATGGAACGGAGTCTCCCAACTCGTGGCAACATAACCACAGAGTCCTGTTGTTGCCAATTTAGAGGGGGATTCCTTACTTGATAATGACACATCTATGCTCTTTATGCACACGATAGACCATAAATTTTCAAAATAAAATTCTACAATTTTGATTTGTTGGACTGTGCTAGATTCTGCATACAATTTTACAAGAGTTCTTCTTCTGCATGTTTACTTGACACGACATGGAAAATGCACTTGAAATGGTGTCTGGTTATGAGGTAGCAAATGGAGGTCATTTGCATGGTATCATCTTTTATAATAAGACTTCTCAATCTCCTGCTACCAAGCCCTGAACAGGGCTTTGCAAGTAGGAGGATGTAGTCAGGAGACTAGTTTACAGCATAACTGCAATATTTGCACCTTTTGGTCTGACACATCCGTTTTTGGCAGCAGGCATTTTTTAACTAAACTTAACCTGCTCTGTTGCAGCCTGTTATCCAGGATCACTGCGTGGAGGTGTAGAAGGGTGGGTCTTGACAGCTCTGGTTCGCTGGCCCTGACACTATCGGTCAGCTATGGGTTGCTGACCACTGCAGCTCATGCACTGCTCAACATCTTGATCCCATTTCCAAGGGTTGAAGTGTTAATATCTAAAAGAAATCATTATTGTGAAGATTGTTTTGAATTTTTAAAATGGTAGCACGACTTTTGGACAACCCTGTACACAAAATTTCCTTATTCTATTATTCATATATCGTCATGTCTTTTAGTCTGCCCCACAACCTGTTGAATAAGTTCTACTGTGCATATTTTTACTTCCAGTTCTTCTCATGGTTTTCTGAGCTGGAAGAATCTCTGGATCAGGATGATGGCGTTCTTTACAGGTTTGTACACAAAGTGCCCAATGTGAATAAAATAAGGGATCAAGATGCTGAGCAGTGCATGAGCTGTAGCTGTCAGCGACCCAAAACTGACTGCTAGCATCAGGGCCAGCGACCCAGAGCTGACAAAACCCTTCTTTACCTGCACACGGTGATCCTGGATAACAGGCTGCAACAGAGCAGACTGGCTAAGGAGAAGGGATTGAAGAGGGAAGGCTGACCTGGTACTCAAAATGCTATGCTGAAGTCGAATGTGGCAGACCAAAAGGTGCAAATATCACAGGCAAGCTGTAAACTATGACACAACATATTCTGTTCTCCAGTCTATATCCTGCTACATGCAAATCCATTTTCAGGGATTGGTAGTTTGAGAACGAAGAAGAAAAAGAAAATGATGGTGCACATATCTGACATGTTGTTGAATACCCACAATGAATAAGATTATTCCTTTGTGCGCCCTGAAAAGGGTGTGAAGTGGCGGGTTGCCGTAGCTTTCCTCATATTCCAAGCAAGCTGATGAAGGTGGACCTGGGTCCTCCAGGCGGTTGTGCTATGCTTGGGTTTATCCGCGTATTGTTCACTACAACTGGGATCACTCACGTCGATCCCCCACCTCATTACCCAGGCTGCCATGAAAGCTGTCAATTTTCAGGGGGACCTACATAGAAGCAAGGCTTCTGGGCTTGACCAGTATGTTTTACCTGACCCTGACTAACATGTATGATCAGTATGTTGTGCTCGACCAGACGTTAGTCCCTGTAAATGCTGGATACAGGCTTCCTGTAGAGGGGCCAGCTGTAGTGTTGGTGGTCCAGAGTTTCACCTGGAGCAGATGATAGTTTGTCCATCACAAGTGATGAAGACCACTCTCTTTGTTCAGCCGTGTGGACAGTCGTATCTCTTGCTGTGTCCGCTGAAATGGGTGACTTGCTCGGAGATTTGGATTAAAGTGAGGAAGAAACTGCGCCTTTTGTCAACCTCACTCACAGAGCCTAAGCTACCTTTTGCCAGTGGCAAGACATTCATCGAGACGACTGGAGATAGCATAGGATGCAGATTTTGCCTCAGGGCTACCACCGAAGCCTTTCCGTAAACATGTAACCCGCAGGGTAGAAAGGTGGGAAGGCATCTAACGCAGTTTGTCGTGCCTTTTCGATAACCACAAGAGGTCGCATTGGCAACACTCAGCGTGTGAGTGAGTCTGGCATCTCTCCCCAGCTGTATTCAGTTCATCATAGTAGCATCTAAAATTCCCACACGCCAAATTCGTGAAGGTGAACCGGCAGAACTAACCCGTGAGATACGACACAGGTATAACTAGTTTAAGCGTAGCGCCATTCAGCCGGCGTCCAGACCAGGATAAACGGATGGAAGAAATCACAAAAAAAGAACGAAATAACAAGTCCAGACGGAAAACAACTCCACGTATCCGTGAACACAAGTGTAAGTCGTCGACTAGTGTGAATTCCAGGCAAATCCGTGGTCTTGCGGCATCCATAATGATCCAAAACAGTAGAGAAATGTAGACTCGCAGCCAGTTACGGCGCCATGTTTGCCAGATGGAGCAGAAACTGCCATAAATAATAAAGGTTTAGAGACTTTATTTGATTTGATTTTAGTTTTCTTTTGAAGTGTCAATCTGTACCTATCGACTCTCTGTTGGTCATCAACAGATATACACCAAGTCCTCCTGTCCTGTGTCAACTGTTGCTGCTCTGTCCACGGCTTACCTGTTTTCTTTATGTTTGCCCCAAGCTCTCTTCCCCGTGTGTGTTTTGGTTTGCATCTACTTCTCTTGCCTTGGGGATTCCAGAACAGAGACTATCTTGTAATGCTATCATCTGGTTTCCTTAATATATGTCTTATCCAATGCCAGCGCCTTCTCCTCATGTCATGTTCCACTGATATCTGTCTGGTTCTTATCAACAGTTCCACATTAGTGATCTTATTATATCAGTTAAAAATCGCTATATTGTGCAGACACTAATTAATAAAAGTCTGTACCTTTTAATTGTTGTTTTTTTCTCCATATTTCATAGCCATACAATAGGATGGACTTTACAATTGAGTTCAATATTTTTATTTTCATTTAACTTAATTTGTTTCAATTTCCAAAAATTTCCAAAAGCATTGAAAGTTCCTTTTGCCGTTTAAATTCCTTTTTTGAAATCTTTATCTGTACCTCCTACTTTTTCGCTACCAAGACATATAGGGGACTCGGTGGTCTTGAGGTAAGGTGTCCGCCTCGACTTTGAATCGCCACGGAGACCGTGGATCTTCTGATAAAAATTTCCCTGATCTCTGGGTAGTGAGATTGGACTCACTAGTTCAGTGTCGAACATGTTAAAAATTCCTTGGCAGTTGGAAATCGAAAAGAGTAGGCCTAACGGTTGGTTCCCGGGCAAAGTTCGAGTTAAAAATCTACCCAAGTTATTTGTACCTTTCCCGGGTGGTTTGTTAAGAACAGCTGTAGATGGTGCCTAACTGGCTCATGGTATACTTAGCTCTAGTGTTTGAGTCTATTAAGATGGACTCTCACATTGGTTAAACCACCCACCAAGAAATTTTTTGTATACAGACTCTGTAGAGTCTTCTAAACCAGTATAAAGACGTTGAGTTGCCTTAAGTATGAATGATCCTGCATCTTGTAGGAATATGTATCCCAACACGATCTGAATTTGTTAGTTGCAATTTTTCTCATAATCTTAGTTTTTTTCTCTGTGCAATCTGTCCCAATTTTTGTGATCTCTCATCAAGTATACGTATTCTATTTTACATTTGTTTGTGGTTAATGGACAGAAGAGCCAAGTCATCGGAAAAATTTGGAGCTTCTATCTTCAGTCCACTTGTGTCGGTAGACGCCGTGGGGATCTGTGGCCTCCTTTGATTCATATTTTTTGGCAGACGAAGATTCACATGTGACTTGCTAGGTCAATTCCAGTTGTTTTGTCAAATTTAATTGATTTCCAATGTTATTGGTTGATGTTGTTGGCTTCATAATCCAATCAGTAGCTAACAGGTGTATATGACCAGTGTCTTTTCATGCTGCCTTGCATTCCTTAACTGTAAGCCAGGTAGGACCTCCTTGCCAACATATTTCACAATATCACACTATCCTCGCCTTTAATCCGGCAGGTATGCTAAATGTGAGGTTTTCATCCTGATTCTTCACTGTTATGTACGATTGCAGACCCAGGTCTTTCATCGAGCCATCTGTCCATCACAAATGTTGGTGTAAGCTTGTGGAGTCTTAAGGCCACCAAAACATTATTCTACGCATTCATCCTTTGTCCGTTACAACATAGCTAGCCAATTGATATTTGTGAAACAACACTACTCTCACAATGTCCTGATTTAAGATGTGGTGTCAGATTTCTGTCTTGCGAATTTAATCTCTGATTGAGATTCCAAAAACATGTCTTTCCATTACTTGCAGAGTCATGCATAGCTTATCTGCATTTGCCTTTAGTTATGTTTCGTGCATCATGCACATAAATCACTGCTGGAATGATGAGAGAGTCAAAAGTGTGTACCTTCGCTATGGTATCTTTCATCTGCTGAAGCAAGGGTTTTGGGGCATTGAAGATAGACCAAACTACTGCTCTCCATCTAGACATTTTACGATCAATTATGCAGATGGCATTTATTTCTGGGCCCAGACAAATGCGATCTTGCAAGGCAGACGATGAAGAGGTAGTCATGACGTGGGAGGACAACATAAAAGAACGAACCAATCTCCGACCAGCGGCTACTAACAGTGAGGGGGGGTTGTGGGGGGTGTCTTCATGGGTGCTCTAATGACCTCACCAGTTGGGGATGACCCGACCAGGTAAATGTAGGAGCTTGATGGATCTGTTTCCCAGCTTGATCTCATGATTGAGGCAAAAGGGGTTTCTGCGACATTCTTTTCTTTTTATTAATCTTTTCACTAGTATCCATGTTGGCTGTATTCAAAGCATATTGAGCTTCATCAGTGGTATGGCTCGTACAGCGTCGTCTGCAAATGCCGGTGGGTGAGTCGTCTGCAAATGCCGGTGGGTGACTCTTCTGCAAATGCCGGTGGGTGAGTCTTCTGCAAATGCCGGTGGGTGAGTCGTCTGCAAATGCCCGTGGATGAGTCGTTTGTCATCTACCGTAAAATCTTGCACATAATCCACATTCGTGTATACTACACATGCTTGATTTAGCCCAACATTTTCTGGTAAAATGAAAATTCATGTTTAATACACATGATTTTTCAAGATTTTGTTTCATAAATGTTTGCTAATAAAACTGAAAATTTGGGTAATAACGAACAGAAATAGGCACGCAACATTTCAATTTTAGTTACTTTGGAGTTTTTCGTCTTCACACTCACTAGAGAAAAGCTCAATGCGGTCGAGTCAATTCCATTATTAGTGCCATCTTAATAAATATCACCATTTTCACTGTTAAATTGTGACAAACTTTCCAATGTAGATTACTTTTAATACTTTTTTAGTACTCATGTATAATATGCACCAGAGTTTTTTTGGGGAGCCAAAATCTGTAAAAATTGTGCATATTATGCGTACGATTTTACTGTATATTTATGTCTCTACCAGTCCAACTTAGCTTTTGGAAGATTTACTATAACATAACATTCTGCGTTTCTCCTGCAGTCATTACACAGACGAGTTGAGAAAGTATAGGGAGCAGTGTAACAGCATTCTGACTGAAGTTAACAGCACGCTAGAATACCTACAGCAACTACATACTCAATATGTGTATGTGTCGACAAAGACTAATGCACTCCATGAAGAGTGTGAGCATCTCCTGGCCGAGCAGGTGAGTTGAGGCCATATATGTGTATCTTTGTGATTTGCTCTCAAATAAACACATCTATTTTCTCATTTTAGTCTATTAACCTTTACCATGTCAGATTAAAAAATTATGTCTATTTTCTGCAAACGATTTATTTTTGAGAACCTCTAACCTTTTTTTTTTTTTCATTGAACAAATTTTTTTTAGTGTGTCTAGAGATATATATTAATAGCAAACATGTTGGTGTTATTGTTGTCTTTATGTGTATGCTAGTTTCTGAGATACAAGAAGATGAAGGTGATAGTGGTGAAAAATAGCACAAACATATAGACTCACCCAGTAGCGCCGTCCGTTGGTTACAGAAGGAAAAAAAATTCAGCAAAAAACTTACTAACACTACTACCAATGTTTACCGTAATTACTATGTTTGTCATTCGACTATAAATGTAGTTATTATATCTACATAAACAAATTAAATAGATCTACCTCAGAAAACCCAGTTGCAGAAACTAAACTCCCCCATTATCAATAATGGGTGAATATTGAATCCAAGCGAAAAACAGAAGAAATCCTTTCCAAAATTTAAACGAAATTTAAATATCGTCATTGCTTTCGTCTAACTGTACATGACGGAAGTTGGAATTCTACAATCGAAAGAGCAGTATATTCAGCCGTTTCCTTGACATTAACCCGGTAATTTAAATAAGATTAAGCAACAACCATAGAGCTGTCGCAGAATTTCGACAGGGGTACGGAATGAACATGTCGCAATTTATCGGTCGTGGTACGGTAAAGTTTAAAATGGACTCTCACATTTGTTAACCACCCTCCGGAACTTGTCCCAACACAGTGGAATAATAAGCTGCTCGAGCCTACCCCAATAGGCAGGAAATCCTTCTCACAGCTACATTCAGCTCATTCCAGAGCTGGGACCTGCACATGGTCATCTGCCCCTGTAAGTACAGGTCAACTAAGACAAGATTTGCTCATAAACATAGGCGTTCCTTTTTTACTTCTCTTGTGACCATACAGATAACACTCCTCAATAGACTAGGATAATATATTCTACAATTTGTCTGTTTCTCTTTCCCTGACCCTCTCGCTTTTTGTATTCTTATATCTTTAACTGCATCTCTCACTTTGTCTATATTACTACCAAGATATATTGATGGTTCCACATCTTGAAGGAATGCATTTTCCAACATCATCACAAAATAACATGTGCAAAATGTCATTTGTACTTGAGTTAGGTACTTTTGACGAATTTCTTTCAGTGGCTTTCCTCACATTCCAAGGCGTACTTGAGAAGGTGGACCAGGGTCTTTCTGGCTGTAGCGCAATGTGAGGCTCCTCATTAAGCTAACTACCATTGGGATCACAAGGATCAACCTCATTAGTCAGACTGCCATGAAACAGCCTGTTTTCAGGGAGAACTGCTTGGAAGTGAGGTGGTAGTCTTGATCATTGTGTTTCATCTGGCCCTGACTAATATAATCTGATCAGCGTGTTTTGCCTGACCAGATGTTAGTCTCCTCTCCCTCCTCGAGATGAAAGAAGAGCCACTGTAATGCACTACCAAAGAAAATGTCGTCAAGAGTGAACTCAACCTAGTGATAAGCCTGATATCGCATGCTAACAAAATCCTCTTATCGAATGTCAGAAAGAGAGTAACAAACCACATTGACGGGCTATTGAAAGAAAATCAGTTTGGGTTCAGAGGAGGGTCGGGCACCAGAGAGGCTATTGGCACATTGAAGTTCCTTGCGTAGAAAATGGTTAGTCAGGGAAGGCCCCTGTTTATATGCTTCTGACCAAGCTGGAAAAGGCTATTTGTGATCCTTAAACAAGCTGATGTTGAGCAGTCAATCCTTTGTGTGATAAAAATATTAAAATAAAAAATCCATCAGGGGACGGCGTGGGCTAATGGTTAAGTGACACAGCTCACAATCTGAAGATGCTTGGTTTGCTCTCCATCACAACACCAGCTGTTAAATTTGTTCATCATTTATTGTTACCACCAAATTGCATTTCTTCATTGCCTGGGCCATCATCATACCATTGAATAGTCCAGCTGAAAGTGTACATCCCTGTCGTGAAAATTGGTTAACGGGGAGAAGGCAGAGGGTAGGCATAAATAAGTAGTACACTGAGTGGTGTGAAGTGAAAAGTGGCGTGCCACAGGGCTCAGTTTTTGGACCAATTTTGTTCTTGATATATATAAACTATTTGTATGTTGATATGGGATCCATGATTGCAAAATTTGCTGATGACACAAAACTATGCAGTAGTGTCTCATCTAAAGCAGAAGTGGATAGATATATTGAGGTCGGATTTAGATAAAATTCAAGAATGGTCTGTAAGCTGGCAGTTTAATGTAGATAAATGTGCAGTCATCCACATGGGTAAATTCAATAAGGAACATAATTACAGAATGGACGAGAACAATATTAGAAAGATAGATAAGGAAAGGACCTAGGGGTTATAATAGATCATACAGGAAAAATGAATGAGCAAGTCCGGGTAGCAGTGAAAAAGGCAAATGCAATGTTAGGTATGATAAAAAGAAATATTAAACATAGGAGCAAGGAAGTGATAGTCAAACTGTATAAAGCATTAGTTAGACCTAGATTGGAGTAATGTGTACAGGTGTGGAGTCCTTATCATAGAGGGGATATAGACATGCTGGAAAGAATACAAAAAAGGAGCGACCAAGCTGATAGTGGGATTCTAGAATTACAGTTATGAGGAAAGACTCAGAGAAACTGGCCTACATTGTCTAGAAAAGAGAAGAATTCAAGGTGACAATACAGGTTTATAAGATGATCAGAGGAACGGATAAATTAGACTATAACAAGTTTATTCCAAATACAACCACCCACAAGAACAAGAGGGCATAGCTGCAAATTAACTAAAGAGAGGTCCAGATTAGATATTAGGAAATATGTTTTATTGTCAGAGGGTGGTGATTGCTTGCTTGGAATGCATTGCCACAGGAGGTAGTGAAGGCAGGGACAATTAATGCATTTAAGAGTTAATTGGATGGGCATAGCTTTTAGAGCAAGGTAATGTAAATGAAACTGGTTGTATACAGACTCTGCAGAGTTTTCTAAACCACTATAAAGACGTTAAGTTAAGTTAACCCGTGGAAACAAACACTTAAAAAATGCAGGAGGAAGCAGACCCTTACATAAAATGCATGTCAAAGTTGGATGCACTGGGCCGACTGGCACACAATTAAAAACATAGTGCAACGCACACCGCCTTGGGGAATAGAGAAATAATATGAATGCAACAAAACAAACAAAAAAATCCTTCATATCACTTAGAGAAGGTTCCTCACATCCAGTACCTATGAGAGAAGGTATGAGACAGGGATGTCCACTTTGAAGAAATAAAGAAGTCCAATGAAGAAATGAAATCTTTTGGTAACGATAAATGATGAACAACTGGAAGCAATAAAGCTTGCTGATGACCAAAGTATTATAACAAAGACAGGAAGATCTACAAACACTGCAAAACAGCAAACACCTAGATCATGAAAATAAATATAGAAAAGACCAAGACAATGATCATAGCCAAAAAACCTACAGAAGTGAAGGTAACCATAAAAGGGAAAATACATAGCTTGTTATTTCTCACCTTGTTTATTATATCAAATATTGTTCTCACTTTCCTTGTTTATTTACAGACTCACCTGATGGATCTGGCAGAAAATATTAATAACAAATTATCATATTTCAATGAACTAGACAGCATATCAGCCGTAAGTACATTGTTTATTTACATCTTACTATTGGATCTACTTACACACATCAGAAGTGGCGACTAAACAGCTATTACATGAGGTGCCTGCACACAATCCTGGGGGTTGGGTGACAAGACAAAATCACCAATGCAGAGTTATTGGACAGAACAGGCACTGTCACAATCTTCTCTATAGGGAATTATTGTTGGCGAAAAGGTCTACATTGACATGAGGATGTATGTGGGCAATGATTTGGAATCATGGAAACAGAACGCCACGGATCGTGTTACATGGAAGGGTGGGATTAAGCATAGAATACAGACAGCTGAGACACTGATTGCGGATAGACTAATGACTCAGCGTTCGAGAAGACGCACCACTGTCCTGATTTTCGTTGCTTACACTGTGGAAGATTGGTCTTACGAGTCACATTCATTATCGTTATGGACTGTAGTTACATCCATTTTTTTTTCAAAGCACAACTTACTATCTTCTGACAAGACGAAAAGAGCCGATGATGATGAGTATGGGGTAGCCTGGTTGACAAGAATAGAACCACTGCAACCTTCCAACCATGTCATAAACAGTTGACTAAAAGGGGTTGTCACCCAAGTGTTGCCTGGTCCCGAAAGAGGAGCAAAGAATAGTGAAAAATAGAAATAACTATAATAAAAGACAGAAAATACATGTTCCTGTTTGACTGTCTTGCTAAAAACTCAGCAATGGTAAGCTCTAGCGATGGGAAATTTTTCACAGATAATTCTGTTTTGGGCTTCTAGGCTAACCAAACTATTTTCTATTCTCCACGCTGTTCCTTTCCCAAATTATTTCACATTGAAGTCCTCCAACAGTAAACTATAGCGGCGGGATAATTGCGCATCTCATTCTGTTTGGAATTATGGTGAACACACTGTTTTGACTCCATTCGTCAATGCCTTCCTGAGACTGTGACACCAGATTAGGCAGAGCAAAGCAAGAAGAAATTGCAATAAAAGTTGTGTTTCCTCATCGTGCATTCTGGGGTTAGTTCACTTTGTACTGAATGCCTCACTTATTGTTCACGCCTTCGGAGAACATCTAAATCCTGTGTGAATCCAGTCAATGAAACTAGAACTAGTAACTCATAAAACCGACTTCATTGCACCTGTGCGCTCCCATATGTGCTCTGTCCCTTTCATTGCTGAAAGTGACAGTGTACGAGTTCTTTAGCTCCTTTGGTGGATCTAAAAATGTTCCTCATTTTGTTAGGTACCAATTTACAGCTGGGATGACTGGGATAAGCAGTCATACTATAAAATAAACCCATGACATGCCTGATCTGTCAAACCGAGCGAGTCTTGATTTGGGCATGGTGCGCAAGAATTGTAAACCAAGCTCACATCACCTAGGTTACATGACCAAGTCATAAATGGTAAATGCAATGTAGTGAGGGTTTCATCCAAGTGTTGCCAGGACCCGAAAGAGGAGCAAAGAATAGTAACACTAAACCTACCATGCATTTCATAAGAATATCAACATGAAGAAAACCAAGCTCCTTAAACTCAACACTATCATCAAAGAACCAATCATGCTGGAGGAAGAGCAGTTGGAAGAAGTGGATATCTTTACCTATTTGGGCAGCACAATAAACACATCAGGAGGCACAGATGCAGATGTCAGGATCAGAATTGGAAAGGCAAGGAATGCCTATTCCTGATGCTAAACAACATATGACGATTCAGAGAAATCAAGATTTACACCAAAGTTAGAATATTCAATGCCAGTGTCAAGTTGTTGTTGCTGTATGGAGCGGAAACATAGAGAATGACCAAGGCCTAACAACAAAAACTCCAGTCCTTCGTTAACAGATGCCTATAAAGGATGATGGGCATAAAGGGGCAGGATATGGTGAAAAATGAATACTTATGGGAAAGGAGCCAACAACATCCACTGGAACAACAAATTAAGTGAAGAAAATGCGGCTGGATAGGACATACCCTGTGAAAGGCACAGTCCAGCATGGCCAGACTGGCTCTTACATGGAATCCTCAAGGGAGAAAAGTGAGAGGTAAAACAAAAAATGTGAGGAAGAGCTAAGATTAAATGATTACACCTGGAGAGAGCTGCCCAGGACTATGCATGCTGGTGGGATGTTGTCAATGATCTATGCACCGAGAGCAGCAACAGGCTTTAATTGATTGAACTAAGGAAGGTTGGGCAGGGGGCAGATAGCTTCACCCTGCTGAAACTAAAGCTGCAAAAACTTAAACAAATATGGACAAGTCAACTAAGAAGCAGGTTCTCTGTCAAGACAGCAAATGATGCAATGTAGAAAAATTCAAAAAGAATCTGCTTCAATGGTTTGCATTTCTTCTTGGAAAACGTCAAGGTTTGTCAGCTACTGGAATGTTCACGCAATGTATAAGCAAGGGAAGATTGCACAAGAAATGAAGAACAGAATTGATATACTGGGACTGGTGTGGAACTGTTGAAAAGTACCAGACATATTTGGAGAACATTTGTTAAAAAAAAAAATGCTCTTTGGAAAGGACACGCATTAATAAAAACCAGCTGATAGTATTATATGGCGGTCTCTGTCTGTTCTAGAATCTGGGGAGGGGGGTGGCGTGCAATGAGCTGACAGCAGCCAGCCACTCATAACTAGCCACTTAACTTAACATCTTTATACTGGCTTAGAAGACTCTGTAGAGTCTGTATACAACCAGTTTCATTTACATGACCTTGTTCTAAAAGCTATGCGCATCCAATTTATTCTTAAATGCATTTATTGTCCCTGCCTTCACTACCTCCTGTGGCAATGCATTCTAAGCAAGCATTCACCACTCTCTGACTAAAAAAATATTTCCTAATATCTAATCTGGACCTCTCTTTAGTTAATTTGTAGCTATGCCCTCTTGTTCTTGTTGGTGGTTGTATTTGGAAAAACTTGTTATAGTCTAATTTATCTGTTCCTCTGATCATCTTATAAACCTGTATTGTCACCTCAAATTCTTCTTTTTTCTTTCCTTCTGGGTATCACATTTGAGTTGACGATCCTTAGCTTGGTATGCAGTCTGTTCATTTTAGAGTTCTTCTTCTTCTTCGTCGTTCGTTCTCAATCTCCCACTACCAAACCCTGAAAGGGCTTAAGTAGCAGAATGTAGTCCAGAGAACGGCATGCGTTGTGTCATAGTTTACACATTCGACTTCAGCAAGCATTTTTTGACTACCGGGTTAGCATTCTCTCTTCGATCCCTTCTCCTTAGCCAGTCTGCCCTGCTGCAGCCTGTTATCCAGGATCACCGCGTGGAGGTGCAGAAGGGTCTTGGCAGCTATGGTTCGCTGGCCCTGACGCTAGCAATCAGCTATGGGTCACTGACCACTGCAGCTCATGCGCTGCTCAGCATCTTTATCCCATTTTAGAGTTCCATATGGTTTAAACCTTGAATTCTTCTCTTTTCTAGACACTGTAGGCCGGTTTTTCTTTCCTCATAACTCTAATTCTGGAATCCCACTATCAGCTTTGTCGCTCTTTTTTGTATTCTTTCCAGCATGTTTATATCCCCTCTATGATAAGGACTCACCTGTACACAGTACTCCAATCTAGGTCTAACTAATGCTTTATACAGTTTGACTATCACTTCCTTGCTCCTATGTTTAATATTTCTTTTTATCATACCTAACATTGCATTTGCCTTTTTCACTGCTACCTGAACTTACTCACTCGTCTTACCTGTATGATCTATTATACCTGTATGATCTATTATAATCCCTAGGTCCCTTTCCTTATCTATCTTTCTAATATTGTTCTCGCCCATTCTGTAATTATGTTCCATATTGGATCTATCCATGTGGATGACCGTACATTTATCTACATTAAAGGTATCAGGGTCAGTGGCCCATAGCTGACCAAGACCCTATTCCACCTTCAAGAGGTGGCTAAGGAAACAAAAAAGCAACCTTGCATCCTGGTTACAAGATTAGGGATCGAAGAGGGAAAGCAAACCAAGTCCTAGAAATGCTATACTGAAATTTCATGTGTCAAGCTGAAAGAGGCAGATACCACAGCCTCACTGTAAACTACGACACTATGCCACAAATGTTCTTTTCAAAGCGAATGCAGAAGAAGAAAAAGAATTCTATGGGCAAAAGGAGAAACAGAGGCAGACCATAACACACATGGAAAAGAGAGCTGGAGAAAAACACAAAATAAACAAGCAAGACATGACAGGTGGAACGGATGGCTCAGGGCAGGATGACTTGGTATGTATTTGTTGAAGACCTGTGCTCCACAGGGAGCTGAAAGCTTTTCTTTGAAAGATTGATGTGCATAGTGCTAGCAACCTGACCATTTCAAACATCACTATGAAAATGCCACTATAAATTCTCAGATATAGACTTCCTGCAAACAGGCCAGCTGTATTAGAAGTCCTAAGCTTCACTTGGAGCAAAAAGTGAATAAAAAATAAGCTATGTACAGAATTAAAAGTGAAGACAGAATGATATTTATTTAGGTATTTATTCCCTTTTTATCAGAAAATAAGCAGGCAGACTCTGACCGTAACAAGTGAGACATTTATACCGCTGCTGTCACGGATGGATGAGTGCATACTGTATCTGAAAAGCAATGTAAGTTTTTTTTTACTGATTGTTTACCCGTGTGCACAATGTGTTTTGCATTTCATGAGATGCTTTAATTTGTGAATGAGTATCAAGTTTTGCTTCAAGCTCGAGAAGACTCTTGAAATTCAAAAAGAAGTTTATGGGGATCAGTGCATCAGCTTAATGATGGGTAGTTTAAGTGATTTAAGTATGGTCTTCAGTCAACAGATGATAATTCTTAACTTAACTTAATTTTGTTGTTGTTGTTTTTTGCGTTCGCCTTATTTATCTATTCCCCAAGACGTGTGTGCGTTACACTGTGGTTTTTATTTTGCGCCTGTCGGCCCAGTGCATCCGACTTCAGCATGCATTTTATGTAAGGGTCTGCTTCCTCCTGCATTTTCTAAGGGTTTGCTTCCCCGGGGTAACAGCCGGTGCTGTGATGGGGATCGAACCCAGCACCTTCTGGTTGTGAGCCGTGCCACTTAACCACTAGGCCACGCCGTCCCCCACTTAACTTAATGTCTTTATACTGGTTGAGAAGACTGCAGTCTTTATACAATTCGTTTCTTTTACATTCACTTGACCTAAAATTAACTATGCACTTCCAGTCTATTCTTGAATGCATTTATTGACCCTGCCTCCCTTTTTCCTGTGGCAATGCATTCTAAGCATTCACCACTCTCTGGCTATAAAAAATATTTCCTGGTATCTAATCTGGACTTCATTAATTTGTGGCAGTGTTATTTGTGGCATTTGTTATTGTTCGCGGCTGTATTTTGAAAAGTCTAATTTATCCTTTCTGTTGTTCATTTTTTATAAACCTGTATTAAATCAACTTTTCTAGTCATTGTATGCCAGTTTTTCTGAGTATATAACTATAATTTTGTAATCCCACTATCAGTTCTTATTTGGAGTGATCTTTAAAAGTTTGATGACAGTCATGTTTCCCATGCTTGTGAGAGGGTACGTTACAATTGTTGTCTCACTGTTCTGAAAATAGCAGAAGAATTGCAACATCTCCATCAGATCATGCCAAGACATTCTAACAGAGAAACATCAAGAGAAAAAGGCATGGAGAAACAGCTTACACTATGGCAATGCGCAAGGCAACAGATAATTTCATGTTTTAGGATTTGGGGCAAGTTCACTCTCCCAATCAGCTTACTCACCATGTCTGACCCTGCCATACTTTTATCTGTGGCCCAAACTAAAATCCAGCTTGAAAGGATGATGATTTCAGGCCATTAAAGAAATTAAGGGCAATCAGCAGACAGACCTACATGTGATCTCAAAAATGTTTGTCAGTACTGCTCCTAGAAGTGAAAATGATGTTGGGAGCCATGTATTAGTAGAAGATGGGAGCATTTAGAAGGAGACAAGATTAACTAGGTTTCAGGCAAGCCTCAAAATGTTCTGCACCTTTTTGAACAGACCCCGCATATATTTTCTGAGCACACAAATATTTGTCATGGTAGTCATTGTTGCTACTACCTCACTTTGTCCGTTGTAAGTGCTGTCCTGTCTTGCTCACATCATATTTTTGCTTCATCGGCTTGTCTTTCCTTTATCTTTGCTTTACTTTGCATAAACGGATGAAGGACACAGCGAGACAGTCGCTGTTCTGGAACCCGAAGGACAAGAGGAATAGAAGCCATCAAAAACATACTTGGCGAAGAGAGCTAGAGACAAACATAAGGAGGCAGGATATGAGATGAGGGCTAAGGACAGAATGACTTGCAGTTGAAGATCTTTGCTCTGTAGTAGGCGACAAAATTTTGATTGACTGATTCATTTTTTTCTTCTTTTTCTGCGTTCAGGCTTTTTGTTCTTGCTAGAACTGTAGTCTTATCGCTAGGACGAAGTCCACAGTTCTTTCCAGTTCCAGGTGGCAGCCCCACAGCATCTGCGTCACCTTGGCCCCCTCTGGCATTGTAGGTATTGGGCAGTCCTGTAGGATGTGTTTGGGGGTCTGGACTCTGGTTCCACATGGACAGTCACTTGTGTGTGATATGTTGAGCTGATGTATGTGGCCCAATAGTCTGCAGTGAGCTGTTGTCAAAGAAAGATATGGTTTATTGTTGTCTATGGAGCTGGTGGATCATGACAGGCGATCTACAATCTGTAAAGAATACAATCTGAGTTGGTGGATGTTCGTCTAATTTAGTGAACAAACTTATTGCCTGTATCGCCTAAAGCTGAAAGGTATCTTCCCAGTAGGGAAAGCCCAATGGGTTATTTTCCAATTTCTGTTCCTTACAGAGATGCCTCCTCCACCATCCGTAACTGCACCTTCTGCAGATTCATCTGTGTATACGTGCGTCCAGTCCTTATGGCTGTATGTACCTTCAATCATCACCTGAGCTAGGATTTGTAGGTGGATAGCCTGGCAATTTAAATTTTCCTTTTTTCCTAGAATCTCCGTGGTTATTAGGATATTTTCATGGCACAGATTAATTTGATTGTCTTGTCTTTCCGATAGCCTCGCTACAAGGAGTGTGATGTGTATCTGGCTCGCTTCCGCCAGTGTCTCAATCGTGCTCTCAGTCTTATCAAGGCTCACGTCAATACTATACTTCAGACAGCGACCCAGCAGGTTCAGCCCAAAAAAGTAAGTGTTCCTCCTCCCATAACCTAATGTTTATAAGGTATTTTCCCTCATACTAGAGTGTTCATGAAGGAAGATGCTGAGCAGTGCAAGAGCTGCAGTGGTCAAGGCTCATGGCTGACTGCTAGTGTAGGGTCAGCAAACCATAGCTACCAAGACCCTTCTACACCTCCGCGTGGTGATCCTGGATAAACAGGCTGCAACAGTGCAGACTAGCTAAGGGAAAGGGATCAAAGAAGAAGGCTAACCCAGTACTCAAAAATACCTGCTGAAGTCAGATGTGTCGGACCAAAAGGTACAAATTTCGCAGTCAAGCTGTAAACTACAACACAATGCATTCCGTTCTCCGGATAACATCTTGGTACTTGCAAAGTTATTTTCAAGGCTTAGTAGTGGAAGATTGAGAATGAACGAAGAAGTGTTAATGAAGTCATTTTTCCTAACTTTCAATATTCTCCCCTTAACGTGTTTTTCCTCTAGCCAAAGTGGTTTTCCTTTGTTTTGCCTTTAAATGTGAAATTGTTTTTGTTTAAGTGTAAAATTGTTTTTCTTAGCTGAAGTGTTTTTCCTCTAACCAGGAAGAGTTTTTCCTTAAAATGACATGCTTTTCCTCTCCTGTAAGTGCTGTTCCTGTAACTGTAAAGTATCCCCCACCATAACTATAAAGCATTTTTTCCATCACTGTTAATTGTTTTCCCTCATAAAGATAAAGTGTTGTACCCCACCCTTCCATGATAACTTAATATTTATCTAATGTTCCTCGTGTGAATATTTGCCATTTTATTCCATGCAGGATGCCCCAGCAATGGCTGACAATGGGTTCACATTGTTCTACGGAAAATTCAGAGTCAATGCACCCAGAGTGAAAGCTCTAACAGAACAGCTAGAGATCAGGGCAGACAAGGATAACGAGTATGTATAAGATTCTCTTTCTCTCTATTAGGCGTATGGGAGCCATAACTACAGTTGGCCTTCTTCCAGGAAGTCTGTGACTATGTATGTGCTCTTATCATTGTGGTTACTGTAGCTCTTCTTCTTTGCTTTGCATTCAGGATCTTTGGTCATGCTATATCTGCAGGCCAGTCATGATGAAGTCTGTAGTCTTCACCAGGTCAGAGCGGCTGCTACACAGCTTTTGTCTTAGCTCTGCACCCTCTGGCTAGGTCTGGTATCTCATTTCCCTATAGAGTCGGCGTTTCGGTCCTGTAGAATGTTTTCTGTAGTGCTGTTGGAGATAAGGTTATGGGATAAAATTGCCAAAGAATAGAGGTCTACAACAGTGTATCAACTACAGGGGAATGCCGCTATTGTCAGTGTCAGGAAAGATCTTGACAAGAATTATTCTGGATACATTGAAAAAGACAATTGATAGTCATCTTAAGGAAAAGCAAGCAAGTTTTTTAAGGAATACATTTAGTACAAACCAGATAGTTATACTGTGAGTTATATTGGAGCAGAGTATGGAGTAGAATGCACAACATGTTTATTGGCTTTGTGGACTGCAGTTTATACCAGAAGTCAAAATGGAAACTGTTGCACCACTGGGGGGGGGGGGGGGGTGCAACAATGATTCAGAACACTTATTGACAACATGGTATGAAGAGTGGTAACAGAGACTTATGACAACATGGAATGTAGAGTGGTAACAGAAGACATATGACAACATGGTATGTAGAGTGGTAAAAGAACACTTATGACAATATGGTATGTAGAGTGGTAACAGAACACTTATGACAAAATGCAATGTAGAGTGGTAAAAGAAGACATATGACAACATGGTATGTAGAGTGGTAAAAGAACACTTATGACAATATGGTATGTAGAGTGGTAACAGAACACTTATGACAAAATGCAATGTAGAGTGGTAACAGAAGACATATGACAACATGGTATGTAGAGTGGTAAAAGAACACTTATGACAATATGGTATGTAGAGTGGTAACAGAACACTTATGACAAAATGCAATGTAGAGTGGTAAAAGAAGACATATGACAACATGGTATGAAGAGTGGTAACAGAGACTTATGACAACATGGAATGTAGAGTGGTAACAGAAGACATATGACAACATGGTATGTAGAGTGGTAAAAGAACACTTATGACAATATGGTATGTAGAGTGGTAACAGAACACTTATGACAAAATGCAATGTAGAGTGGTAAAAGAAGACATATGACAACATGGTATGTAGAGTGGTAAAAGAATTATGACAACATGGTATGTAGAGTGGTAAAAGAATTATGACAACATGGTATGTAGAGTGGTAAAAGAATACGTATGACAATATGGTATGTAGAGTGGTGCTCAAAGATCAGTTGTCACTGCAGTTTGTGATAAAGACAGGAGTGCAGCAGGAATTCCTCTTGTCACCTTTCCGTTTCTTACTGACTATCGACTGGATCATGAAGGACATGACAGCATCAAATGATTGTTCCATGTATTGGTCACTGTCAACACAGCCGGAGGATTTGATCTTTGCCGATGGTTGGACCTTTCTGTCCCAGAGCCGCGATCAACTACAGAATGAGATAAATAGGCTCAATATATGGCCCCGGATGTCATGAGTCCGCGGAGGCAAGTGGAAGTGGAGGCAAACAGAGAGCACTGGCTGGTCGTGGATAGAGTTGAAGCTGTTGATCAAAAATCGTGGCGATTATTTGTTGAGGATCTATGCTCCTTACGGGATTGAAGGATATTGATTAATTGTTATTTATTTACATAGTGATGTTGCTAGCCTGATGTCAAATAAACACTGGAAAATTCATGGTAACTAAAACAAAGTACCTACCATAAAGGATGCAGAAGATGATAATGGTTTAGTTATGCAAAGTAGACATCACTGCACTCTGGGGAAACCCAAAAGGGCTAAGTTTCTTTCAACAAATAACAATGGGTGTTTTCTTCATCTTTTTTCCCGTTTTTCTCCTTATGAAGCATAAATAAATCAATCAAAGCTGCCGTTGAAATAAATGTAAATAGTCGATAAAAATAATATAGGTTACGACTCAGTGACTGCACCGAGAAAGAAGCAACAAACCCATGTAACAGCCACAAGGCATTAATTTGCTTATTTTGTGAATTGTCACTGACAAAGGCCTTGCTGGCATAACATGTGTTCCGTTTTGTTCAACTTCAGCACGCATTTTATAATGGGTTTACTTCCCATAGGAGTACTATCATATTGAATCCGAAGATATGCATGTTTGGGTTGAACAATTCCATAACCACTTTGCTATGCAGCACTCCTCCTGTCTCGGGATATAAAAAGAGCCACTGTAACCTGGTACCAATGAACCATCACCAGCAGTGAAGATCTCAACAGGAGTAGCTTTGAGCAACTGTACATAATCCACCTTCCACATTTGATTTCAGATACAGCCAGGCCTTGCTGGAATGCCACCAGTATTATTTCAGCCAGCGGGAAACCCTCCTCGGACCCAGCATCTCAACTACTGTCACAGACCTGGCCTCCAAACATGTTCGAGACCACTGTGCTCTTGTAAGTAAAGTGACTTTTTGGAACTACCACTTATCTCTTGCAATTAAAAAAAAATTATGTGTGCACGCTGTGTGGCATATTGGGAATAAGTGAGTTAGATTGATATATTCTTGATCTACTGCAACTAGGGAGGGTATGGTTCTATGGGTGGTATGGTTCTATGGGTGGTATGGTCCTAGGAGTGATATGGTCCTATGGGTGGTATGGTCCTAGGAGTGATATGGTCCTATGGGTGGTATGGTCCTAGGAGTGATATGGTCCTATGGGTGGTATGGTCCTAGGAGTGATATGGTCCTATGGGTGGTATGGTCCTAGGAGTGATATGGTCCTATGGGTGGTATGGTCAGCATAACATTGGCAGGCTTTATTTCCCAGACATGTTCTGGTACTCAATTTTGTAGGTTTAATCAACCCCAGAGACATTTGCATTCAAAATAATATCCCACATCAATTGAGAATTGAACCTAGATCACTCAGTTTGGCAGACAATGCACTAACCACTGCCCAACCACAGCTCCCTTGCAAAACTAGCTCAAACAAATTACCAGCGCAGTGGTTATTCCTATTCCTAAGGTCTACTGGAAGAATTTATAGAGCGGTACAGACTAGGTTTTTATTTTACCTCTGATGAACAGAAACCTATGTCTGCATGTAGTAGTAGTAATCTGGGGTCGCTGTAGTCAAGAAGTAAGATACTCGCTTCTCAAAGTGATGAACGGAAACAGGGGGTCATTGAATCCCGCAAGTTTCAAACCACCTGCATTCTCACAGGAGGTAAAACAAGATTGCCTGCATCCTGAGTTACCTCCAGTCGTCTTGACCAATAGTCTTGCCACTGATTCAAGGTAACTCGGGACAAGAGAGTGAGATTGATGACCAGTGCATTCTCTTCCTCACTATAATTCAAATACAGCGCACACCACATTATTAAGAGAAAACCGTCTGATGTTGTGGTTATCATCGCTTGCGATGGGTAATAATCATGATTAATCTGCCTAGGCAACCAGGGTTCATCGGGCTGACTGTTTGTGACTATGGTTGATGGCAGCGTCTAGGCAGTGTGCTGGGTAGATAGAATAGAGGTGTCTCAGCCAGGTGTTGTGCCGTGGGATGACTCCATGAAGGGTGCAGTCTTTTTTCGCCCCTGATTTCCAGCGACAGTTGTAAAAGCTGTCGAGTCGGGATGCCCTAAGAGAGGGGGCAACATGACCAAAGAAAGATAGGCAGTGCCGATTCAGCATTGAGGAAATACTCTTGAGTTGTGTTCAACAGGTGACTTTGATGTTAGTGACTTGGTCCTGCCAGCGAACTCCAAGGATACAAGATTGGTTGCTCTCGTGGAAGAACTCAAGCTGCTTTCAATCTCCCTGTAAGACTGTCCAGGTCAATAGGAGATGAAATGACTAGTTCTATCAGATATGGGCGATAAACTCCTGTGTACAAATAAGAGTCTTTGTTTTTGGCTTGTCTTGTCTTATCCACTCCTGCTGTGTGACGTCATGGGGAGCCTTACTTTTCTGTCCAGGGCCAAATGCATCGTGGAAATAGTTATCATCTTATGATTTAGAATATCTTTAACATTTCCTATCAATCTAGTTCTCTGTCTGCCATGGTTGTAAAAACCTGAACGCTGTGCGTTATAGGCGCACATGGGTATTTGGTTAGGTTGCCGAACCACTTGTTTCTCTCCTCATCAGTATATTCAGTGCAGGGTATTGCTTCAACTATTTTTTGCACTTCTTCATTGCACATTCTGTCTCTCTTAGTTACGTTGATTGTTTTCCAGTGACATCTCATCTCACATGTTGTGATCTTTCTCTCTATAGATTTTGGTTAAAGTCCACGTTTGGCACTGGTAACAGAGAGTTGGCATAAATATACTGTTAATCAGCATTCTTTTTGTGGACACGTTTATGTTAGGGTATTTCAATAATGGTGATAACTGGGTTACATCTGTTATTTGGCACCTGATATTATTTTCTCTGTCTAGACCTCCATCCTGTGTGGTGAAAACCCAACCCAAGTACTTCAATTCCTGCACTTGTTTAATATATAAATTTATAATGTACAATATATAATTACTTATTTAATGAAAATCTTTGGCAGTTGAAAAGAGCAAGCTATCTGAAGAAAATTAGAAAAATAATGAAATTCATACCCAACCTACACAGGCCTTTTAATTCTGATGAAAAATAAAAAACTTAATCCCATGCTACCTCTGTTCGTCTGGGACGATGAGGCTAACTTTGGTCAGGCAAAACACACTGATCAGACAATGTTAGCAAGGGCCAGGAGAAATATATTGGCCAAGACTCTCACCTGACCTCCTCTTTGGTCATCCTGGAAACGGGCTGCTGTCGAGGACAACAGTATGGCTAACAAGGTGAGGTTGGCGTGATCCCTGTAGTAGTGAGCGACACGCAGATGAAGCCAAGCATAGCACAACCGCCTGGAGGACCACGGTCCACCTTCATCAGCATGCTTTGGATGTAAAGAAAGCTACTGCAACCCACCACTTAACGTCCTTTTCAGGGCGCACGAAAGAGTAACTTACTCAGGGTGGGCATTTGCAAACAACAACAACCTCTGTTCATCTTGACTAACACGTTTTGCCACTATACAAAAGTAGTTCAGGGTGAAAGAGTGCGGTTTAACGATAGTGCAAATCTCCCTCACTTAAATCGAATCTAAAGTGCGAGTCACAGTGTCAGATCTTAGACAATTTGCAGAAATGTCTCTTTCCTGACATTTATGATGGACAACTGAAGAAACATCTAACAGTGTAGTCTAACCCTCTAGGGTAGAAGACTCTCCATTAAACACCTGCCATTCACATAGCCAGAACTGTTGAGTGCAGAATAGTCTTCTAAGTTATAAAGAAATCTCAAGAAACAATTCACTATGCGTTATTTATTCTTTGTTCGTTCTCAATCTCCCGCTACCAAGCCCTGAAAATGGCTTTGCAAGTAGCAGAATATTGTCCAGAGAACAGAATACATTGTCTTGTAGTTTACAGCTTGAATGCAATATTTGCATCTTTCGGTCCGACACATCCGACTTCAGCAGGCATTTTTGAGTACCGGATTAGCCTTCCCTCTTTGATCCCTTCTACTTAGCCACCCTGCTCTGTTGCAGCCTGTTATTCAGGATTACCACATGGAGCTGTAGAAGGATCTTGGCAGCTCTGGTTCGCTGGCTCTGATGGTAGCAGTCAGCAATAGGTCGCTGACCACTACATTTCATGCGTTGCTTAGCATCTTTATCCAATTCACTAAGTATGATAAAGTACCCCAGTGGTTGACCGGCGGTCTTTGTGTATGACAAGGACAAGAATAGCACCACTACATCAAGGAAGCATGTCATATAAGGAGACTGTGTGTCATGGCCTAACACCGACAATGGTTAGGTGGTTTGTTAAGACCAGCATAGATGGCAATGGCGTCGAACAGGCTGCGGGTCTACATTGCTCTAGTGAGTGCTCATCAACCATTTTATATTTTGGACTCAGTTTGCGAGGGTAAATTTTTCTTACAGCACACTAAAATCTAAATTGAACAAAATTCTGTGAACATCCACTGAGTCTGTGTATTTTGGATGTTTTAAATACAGCATGAAATTATTCTTTCTACTGCTCACCTGAAAGCCAAAATTGTCCGCTAGTGGGCGGCAGCGTCTAAGTTGAAGAGCATTGCTCTAGGGCTTGAGTCTATTAAGATAGACTCGCACATCGGTTAACCACCCTCCGCGATACTTGTCCCAAAGCAGCAGAGTAATAAACTGTCCGAGCCTTGTACGCTAAGCAGGAAATTCTCCTCTCGGCTACACTCAGCTCACACTCGAGCTGGGACCTGCACAGTGACATCTGCCCCTGTAGAAGTTTGAAGGTTGACTAAAATGTATGATGAAGAACACTAAATAAGAAAAATGAACCATTTTGTTTCCTCAGATGCGGAGTGGATGTGCGTTTATGGTACATGTGTGTGAGGATGAATATCAGCTGTATTTCAACTTCTTCTCTAAAGCTACCCTGCTCTTGGAGTAAGTAATTCTTTCAATGTTCACTTGTTATATGTTTCCTCGGGGATGGCGTGGTTAAGTGGCACGGCTCACAACCGGAAGGTGCTGGGTTCGATCCCCATCACAGCACCGGCCGTTACCCCGGGGAAGCAAGCCCTTAGAAAATGCAGGATAAAGCAGACCCTTACATAAAATGCATGCTGAAGTCGGATGCACTGGGCTGACAGGCGCAAAATAAAAACCACAGTGCAACGCACACCGCCTTGTGGATTAGAGAAATAAGGGGAACCCAAAAAACAAAAAACAAAAAAAAATTTTTTTTCTTAATGCACCTACTACCTAACACAGCTTTCAGCAGAACACCCAAAGTCAGTCATTCAATGGATCCCCTCTCACTGCAATATCAAAAGCAGTGAAGCTGCAGACAATCAAAGGGAAGAGGAGTTTCCCCACAAACAGACCTGAACGTCACCTTTACCACACCACAAGAATTTTTCAGAATTTCATATTCTTCTATGGCAGTTGACTTTGAGAACCTGTAACCTTTCTGTTTGTTTGTCAATGAATATAATTTTGTTGTGTGTAGAGACATAAATGAATAAAGAACATGTTGGTGTTATTGTTTTTGTTGTGTGTTTGTTAGTTTCTCAGATACAAGAAGATGAAGGTGAAAATTTATCACACAAAGCAAATAAATTTGAACTCGCCTGCTAGGCCTAGTTGCTATTTTATACATCCATGGAAACCACAGCAAAGTATTGATACTTCGTTTATAGTATCAGCACACCTGTTAGTTTCCAATTCAAACGTAGTAATTACATCTAAACAAACAAAATAAACAGATCTACCCCATAAAGATCTTTTACAACAAACTACTTCACCTTTCTCAAAAGAATTGGCTGACCCCAATTCGTGTAATAAGAAGATAAGTTGTTCAAAGTCAATTTGTAATCTAACATACAATACTTTAACCGGCAAACAACCTGTGTAGATGGGCGTGACGTAGTCAGCACAAAATTTGTCAATCTCTACGGTCTCTGTGCTTGGTCATTCATGAATAAAAAGGGAAGGCCGAATATGGCTTCTGTGGTATGCCCCAGATGCGGTAAAGGATAATGAACAAATGACCATGAAGCCAACTATAGGGGGAAAATTGGCTGAACACCACACCCACTTCTAATAAAAAGATGACTACTATGATTTAATTAGATAGGAGCAAGTTACCACAAGGAAAGGGAGAGGCATATGACTGCATCTTGTGTTGCTGCATAAGTATGGCATTGTCTAGTACCTTGAACTGATTGCTGTCATTGATCCAGAGGTCTGACAGTGAACAAGAAAAAAAGAACAAGCTGACCATTGAGTGTCAACTGAGAACACAGATCAGAAGGATATATAACCAGAGAACTGCAGAAACTATCAGTTAACATACCCTTTGTCTTCAGCTGATGGTGCAGACTGAAGACTTATGAATTAGCCCAGAAAGCAGTGATGTCGGTTCTGCTTATATATCTTAACACAATGTCCAGTTGTCCATTTGGCTCATCACTTCAGCCATTACTGTTTCTCTGGGGGCTATTGGTTTGGCCACTCCTTTGTTATTGGGTTAAGTATTCACTTTGTTTAGCTCAATGCCCATCGATTCAACAATTACCTTGAGATTGAGTACAATATTCACTTTGTTTTTGAGTACAATATCCACTTTGTTTAACTCAATGTCAATCGATTCACCAATTACCTTACGATTGAATTATGTATTCACTTTTTTTTGCTCATTGTCCATTCGATTCAACAATTACCTTGCGTTAAGTATTCACTTTGTTTTGCTCAATGCCCATTTGTTCAACAATTACTTTGAGAAGATGTTCTCAATGCCCATCAGTTCAACCATTTCTGTGTAATTGAGTATCCATGTTGTTTGACTGCAGCGCAACTTTGGAGAGGATCTGTACCAGCTTGTACGACGTTCTCCGACCTCTCATCATTCACATAAATCACCTGGAGACCTTGTCCGAGCTGTGTAGCATCCTCAAGGTGGAGATGATGGAGGAACACATCAAGCAGAACCGTAAGTTGATGCTCGTGATGTTTGTGTGGGCTATCGAGGTTGACCAATTCATTCCATAGTGCATTAAGCTTCAATGAGCCATGCCCGTTGCCGGAGTCCTAAATTGGAGTAAAGAATAGTAACATTGTAAACCACCAAGCATGTTACATGAGGTGGTTAATATGTACTGGGATTGGGGCTGGGAACCCCATCCTGCTAAAACTTTAAGCCACACAAACTTCAACAATTATGGATAGATCAATCAAAAGCTAAAATACAACTCAGCCATCCAAGACAAAAGCCATCCAAGACAAAAGAAGGTCCTATGTCAAAAGGGCTAATGACAGGGGGCAAAGTAAGCCTTAAGGAACTTGCTATCACCTACATACATATGTACCTCAGATCTAGGGAACCAGAAGATGCAAATAGTCACGCTAGCCACTCTGCATCTGCTCTTGCAGCAGGTGTTTGTTAATCATTTTTGAGAGCAAAGAATAATTGGGTTCAGTTTCTAATTCTAGTTTCCACATTTTTTTTTATTACGTCACAAACATTTAGACTTACCCATTTTTGGGTACACCAGTTGTCTTGTAAATCCATGAAATAGCCACAAAGCACTTCTTCTGCATTCGTTCTCAATATCCCGCTATCAAGCCCTGAACAGGGTTTTGCAAGTAGCAGGATGTAGTCTGAAGAACGGAATTTGTTGTGTCACTAGTTTACAGTTTTACTGCGATATTTGCACCTTTCTGTCTGACACATCTGTCTTCAGCTAAACACCACAAAGCATTGATAGTATTCCTAACCAGATCGGCAAATCTGTTAGTTTCCACTACAAACATATTTATAACATCTACATAGCAAACTAAACAGACCCACCTCAGAAAAATCTGTTGCAACAACTTTAACTTCATCACAATCAATAATGGATTAAACTTCCAAATCCATGTGAAACAGAAAACAAATAATTAAAAAAATTATCTCAAGTCAAAATTCCTATTGTATTGTATTGGGGCGAGCGGAAATAGTATTGTTTTCCATTCAGCCGTTTCTATAGAAAAACTGATGTTAAGACAACGAATACACAAGTGAGTATACATATACAATACCCCTGGTGAATTTGTTCACCAATAGTTCAGTAAAAGTTAACATAATGATCAAGATCCCACCTCATGTCATCGTTCGTGTTCCTGGAAACATGCTGTGGCAAAGCAGTATGGCCAGTGAGGTGGGAACCGACACTAATCCCCATAGTGGTGTACTTACTGAGGAACCTTGCATTGTACAACAGTCGGAAAGACAATGAACTACATTCTCAAGTATGCTTCAAGATTTAAGAATAGCCACTGTAACTCGGCTACGAAATAAATGTCAAGAGTTAACTCAGCAAAAGTAGCTTCAAACAAGAACATCAGCACCACTGTTCTTAGTTTTTTTTCTTTCTTTTCGTTGGCCTAAGATATATTGTTTATCTTCTTTTCTTAGCTGCTGGTCTTCTACCCTTAGGGGAGTAGAGGTCCTTTGTATATACACTTGCAATCAATTGTGCTGACAAACCGGCACGACAGAGGGGCTGTGTTCATGCAAGCCGGCCACTATATGGTAGGAATTTGATGGGAGATAGGAAATGTCCAGGCGCAGATTCCTCCCGTAACTCGATCAAGGGGACTTGTGTCAGCTGTTTCCAACTTTCGCTGCATCAATTTCCTGCTCTAGTTTGTAGGGGCTGGGTTTACTGTAAGAAACTTTGTCTTGGTCACTGCACCTGATGTCCGAACATAGAGTGTCTTGTGTCATTTACCTATTTCTCTCTTTCTATCTTTGGTGGCACTATGCTGATTATGGGGTATATTTTTTCAGTTGGTGTAGGTTTTAGGCATTTAGTAACTATATGACCTGTCTCAGTTATTGCTGTATCTATATGTTTGACATGTGCAGAGTTCTTCCAGACTGGTGCGGCGTACTCAGCTACAGAGAAACAGAGCGAGTGCTGATGTTCTGAGGACATCTGGCTTTGCTCACCATGTTGGGCTAGTCAGTTTTTGTATGATATTATTTCTCGCATGAATTTTCTGTTTTGCCTTCTGACAATGTGCGGCATAGGACAGCGTGCGGTCCAACTTTACTCCCAAGTATGGGGAGGGGGGGGGGGGGGGGGGGGCGCTGTGTTCTAGCTCCTGTCCTTGCCATTTGATCTGCAACTTTCTGTTCGCCTCTCTATTTCTGAGATGATAGGCACATACTTGAGTTTTGCTGGGGTTTGGTTTGAGGTTATTTTTGTGTGTAATATAGATCAAGGGCAGCATTTGTCAGTTTCTGTTCGACTTTTTGAAGCCTGTTCCCTGGGCACCTACTGCTGTATCATCGGCATATATGAGTTTTGTATCTATAGGTTGATCGTTGGTATTATACAGCATAGGTGCCAGAACACTTCCTTGTGCCAGTCCCTTTTTGTTTGTTTCGCCATCAGTATTTTTTTAACCTCTCTCTCAAAGTGACGTAGAATCGCCTATTCTGCAGGATACATTTAATGAGGTTTGGGAGATGCTAGTCCCTTGTCACAGAGTATAGCTTAGCAAACAACTTCTGATGGTTTAAGTGAATAAAAGTTACTCCTATGATCTGTTTACATTAGTACCCGTCCTCGATCAGTTGTGCCAGGCTAATCTGGCCGCAACATGATCTTCTAGGCCTGAAGCCTGCTTGCTCATTGATGAGCTTCTTGTCTTTGAGGGGGGTGTGATAAGGATCATTCTTTCAAAGACTTTATACAGATGGCACAGTAGTGAAACCAGTCAGAAGTCCTTAGGTTCTGATAGGGTTTTTCCTGGTTTTCACCAACAGGAGTCATATATTGACATCCAAACAAGTAACACATAAGTTAAAAATGAGAGTGGTTAGACATTATGTATATTCATCTTAACTGTATGTCATAGAAACATGCACAATAAACAGTTGCAGAGAATTTATACATTTGAAATGTGGATACCACTTGCCATTACTTTATAGCACAGAAAAATGGATAATGAATAACAAGTGGGAAAAGAGTATTGAAGCTTTCAAAATAATTGTCGGTATATAGAAGATTTATGTCGCATTTCTTAGAAGATAAGAAAACAAATCTGTAGGTATTGAAAAAGTTGGGGATGAAAAGAAAATTAAAGACATTAAATCATGGTTAGACAGTTACTTTATTTTGGTCATATAACAAGACATACCTAAGTGTTGAAGACCATACTGGAAGGCAGTCTTTCAAGAGGCAGACAATGTTTTAAGTGGGTGGATAACATCAGGAGATGGACTGGAAAAAGCCCCTCAGATTGCACTATTATGGCAAGAGATAGAGTACACTGGAGATCCATTGCAGCCGACCTACGATGCGGATATGGCACTTGTACTGAACTGAAATGTGGATATATAGAATAATGGGGCGCATCTCGGGAAAAGAAAAGAAAACGAATAAGGAAGTCTTAGATAAATTAGGGATGCAAAGGGAATTGTTGAATGAAATCAGAGTCAACCTGTTAAGATCTTTTGGTCATATAAAAAGACATGTTATGTTCGCCCTGAAGACAACTCTCATTGTTCAGTCACGTGGATATTCTTTTCTTTTGCTGTGTCCGCTGAAATGGATGACTTGCGATGTGATTTGGATTAAAGTGTGGAAGAAACTGCGCCTTTTTGTCAACCTCACTCTCTGGTCCTGAGCTACCTTTAACCAGTGGCAACATTTTATCGAGACAATTGGAGATGGCACAGGATGCAGATTTTTATTCAGGGTTTACTCCCGAAGTCTTTCCCGTAAACAGGTATCCCGCAAGGCAGCGGAGGGGGATGACATATATCGCCATGTGTCGTGCCTTTTGTATAACTGCAAGAGGTCGTAGGAACATCACTCAGCGTGAGTCATGTGTTGGGCATCTCTACCGGGCGTGTTCTAGTCCATTATAGTCGTGTCTAAATGACACAGTCACACCAAAACCGACGCTGTATGCAGTTAGGAAGAAGGATGCCAAGCTCGTGAAGTATAGTCGTGTGAACTAGACTATGAAAATACAACACAGGTTTGAGCATAGTGCTAATTCATAGAGCCGATGTCCAGGCCAGGATAATCAGAAGAAATAAAACACATAAAATTAATGAATTAACCAGTCCAAATGGAGAAAAAAAAGACATGTTTTCATGAACACAAGTGTAAGTCGTTGACTAGTGTGAATTCCAGACAAAATCCGTGACCTGGATGCATCCATAATGAACTTAAGAACCAGAGCAATGTAGACCTGCAGCCGGTTGGGCACCATCTTTGTTGCTGTTTTCTTAATAAGACATAAGACCTTGCTGGAAACAATACTGGAAGGAAAGGTGGAGGGTAAACATTCCAGAGGTAAACAGCGCTATAAATGGGAAGATAACGTAAAAATATGGACGTGGGAAATTTTATCAGGTTGTACGATTAAGGCAAGAGACAGAGAATGTTAACTTAACGTCTTTATACTGGTTTAGAAGACTCTGCAGAGTCTCTATACAACCAGTTTCATTTACATCACCTTGCTCTAGAAGCTGTATGCATCCAATCTATTCTTAAATGCATTAATCATCCCAGCCTCCACCACCTCCCTTGGCAATGCATTCCAAGCATTCACAACTCTCTGGCTAAAAAAAATACTTCCTAATATCTAATCTGGACCTCTCCTTAGTCAACTTGTAGCTGTGCCCTCTTGATCTTGTTGGTGGTTGTATTTAAAAAAAACTTGTTATAGTCTAACTTATCCATTCCTCTGATCATATTATACACCTGTATTAGATGTTGGAAATCATTGCAGTCAACCATCAATTTTAAGATGGCACTTGAACTGGGTGCACATCCTCAATTCCACTCCCGGTTAAGACAGGTTTTTGGACCTACCAGCCACAGTTATATTCATCAAGGAAGGCCAATTTGGAACTTCTCTAGACATAAGCAGTAGACCAGACCCAATTCACCAACTCAATAGAAGCCAACAAACTACCTTATTTCGCCTGAGAACTAGTCACTGCAGACTACTAGAATATCTATACCGACTTAGATGATTGCCCATGTGGAACAGTTAGCCAGAATCCTGAACACAATCTACAGGAATGCCCACTCTATATTGGGACTGCCCAGAGGGTGCAGAACTGAGAAAAAATCATTACCTACCTGGTGAAGACTACAGACTTCATCATGACAACTGGCCTGCAGATAGCAGATGTAGCATGACCAAAGATCCCGGACACAAAGAAGAAGAAGGAACTTCTCTGTTAGAGTGAGGGGCAGGGTCATTGCTGAGCGAAGCAGTGCATACATCACAACAACCTCCAGTATGAGAATGGAAATCAAGGCAGTGACTTCGGCTCTGAAACGGCTATCTGAGGCCTCTGAGTGCAGTAATCGTTGTTGACTCACAATCCAAACTTCGTAAGCAACAGAAGTGCTGCCTATGGCATGAGTGGATAGTGGACATGGTGGTCACAATCCTATGGGCACTTGTGTGGATTTACTGTCCTGGTCATGCTGTGGGAGTGAAATAGCTCACTTCAGGGACACCCATAGTAGAAAGGGATAGAGATAAGATTTTTTAGTTGATTAAGAACACTTTTTTCACATTTGCTCAGAGTATCTTAAGCACCTATAGGTCTACCCATAGTCCAGTGATGTTGATTCTTAACAGAGCAGAACAGCAGTTTACGCGGTTGACGGTTGCTCCAAATGTATTAAGTACCACATCCTTCTCTGACAGCCCAGGAACTGGCAGCCTTTGAGTCTATCTGCCAGCAGATGCTGATGGATATCCAAGAGAGGCTTGTCTACAGAACGTACATCTACATCACCTCTGACATTCTACAGTACAACGCTGCTGCTGGGGACTTGGCCTACCCAGAAAAGCTGGAGATGATGGAGGTGAGGGTTTTGACTCACTGTCTGTTTTCTCCATTATGTGTAGATGACCCTAACATTTCAGGGCTAGTGTCGTATTTACTCGCACAATTTCCACCATGGCGCCTTCATTTTTTTTTAACCTGGTTCATAGATCAAAAACGAATTTGTCATCCCCTGATGTAACTGTAACATTACACTTTGCCCGTTTGTGACTAGGCTCTCATAGGGTGTCTCATCATCATCATCATGTAGCATGTCCTTGACAGAATGTCGCTCTCATCACAGCCATTCGCATTAGATAGGAATCTCGATCAGCAGTCAGTTTACTCATCTGCTCCATGTTCATATTTAGGGTGTCCTTGATGTTCTGTGTCCATCTACGCATTGGTCTGCCTCTGATTTGTCTTCCAGGCACATTGCCCTTCAGAACTACTTTTCGCAGTCCGTCATGGTGCTTGATGTAGCCAAAAAACCAAAGTTTCTGAGACATAATGAGGTTTATAAACCAGTTCTCTTTGACACTCAGATATTGCAGGACGTCTTTATTTGTTATTTTCTTTACCCAAGTTATTTTTAGGATTCTTCTGTCTTGAAATCCCCAATCCTCTTTCTTAGTGATTGTGTGGTGGTCCATGTCTTGCATCCGTACATTGCCACCGGGAATATGCATGTTCTGATAATCTTCAATTATAATTCTTTGTTAGTATTGTGCCACACATTTTGCATACTATTCAGTTTCTGCATTGCTATAGACAACTGTCTCCTTATTGCCATGTACAGTCTTCATCATTTGTTATCAAAGAGCCATGGTATTCAAAGTAATCCGTGGTGTCTGTGTGGGCCATTATCTTTGTGTTTTTTTTAATATTCAGGAAACGATTCTGATCTTCACCATGCTTCTGAACGGACGTAAGCAATTGTACCAGATCCTCAACACTGTGAGAGCGTAACTGTGTCATCTACATATCTTAGTTTTGGAATCTCTATTCCTCTAATTGAGAATGAGTCGAAATTCATATAGTTTTCATCTATCTTTACCTTTTTTATGATATACTCTGCATATATGTTGAATAAGTAGAGAGAAATGGATGCAGCCTTGCCTAACATCTTTGTGGATCTCAAACCAATCTGAGGTCATAGGGTGTCTTGTTGACCTAAAAGCAAAAATCATGTCTTACTTTGCAGCATCCATCAACCTGGAAGTTCTGTTCTGTTAACAGCTAACCTCCAAATATAGAGGCTGTTCAGCTATTTACCACCCAGTTGACACTCCAGACAAAACCCATTCTTGCTTTCTTGTATCCTATTTTTTAAATTGTTTTTCTCTGCAGCCTGTCTTGTTTATGATGCTCCTAGGCATGTGAAGGTCTTTGCCTCATTTGGTGGTGGCGTTCCTTTCAGTTTGATAGGGGCCACATTGTTGGTTGCATTTAATTCTATACCTTTTGATTTTTTTTGCATAGATGATTGGATTTACAATGTGTTTGTTCACTAACTTAATACATTTTGTCTCGCAGAGCATAGCCGAGAGCTTGAAGAAAGGCACACCCGCCAAACGGGTCCATTCTCGCACACCATCAAATGCCTCAAGCACATCTATCGAGGTAGCAATGCTGACGGGAGCTGGAGATTCTACCGATGGGTCAACTGTTTCAAATGGTGCTGTAACTGATGCTGCAGAGGAAGAGCTAACAGAAGTTTCTTTGGACAGAAGTGGGTGTTAGTTTACATCATTGATCATAGGCCATTTGTTTTACTTAAGTAGGTGTATATGACTGGTGGTGGGTTCAGGGAAGAGGCAATGGGACCCTGTTACATTTCTGAGTACATTCATAACATCTCTTGTTATCAGTGCAGATATGGACCATCACCAGAACAAATGATCAACAAACAGTACAATAATACCAACTTGTTATAAGTTCAGACATGAACCTTCACCAAGACATATGATCAACAATATATTTGATCAACAATACATTAATACCAACTTGTTATAAGTGCAGACATGAACCGTCACCAAGATATATGATCAACAATATATTTGATCAACAATACATTCATACCAACTCTTGTTATCAGTTCTGTTCTGTTCTAGGAGTCGACTTCACTGCACTCCAGGCATACCCATAGGTGCTCAGTCTCTCTAAGCAGATGGCGCAAAGTGTGGATGCTGATGGTGCCTGTAGCCTGTTGGTTGTACACCTTCCTGTTTCGTCCTCTCAGGTTCCCTGATCCACTGAATCCTAATTTTATTCCAAAGTGCCGCAGCCTGTGCCTTGCAGACTCATCCAAAGCAGTGTCGTTTTCAGCAGGTGGTCCTTTATAATCTTCACTATGCCACCTTTATCCATGTCCACTGTGCCTGTTATAGGTGCGTGTGATGCCAAAAAAACAGCTCGCTCATTGCCTGGAACCCCGGCATGACCAGGACAGTAGATCCACACCAGCCCCTGGAGTATTGAGGTCTCCAGCGCTGCTATCCACTCATGTCGTAGCCACCCATTCTGCACCTTCCGAAGTAGTGTTTGGGAGTCTGATACGATGACTGCTCCTGTTGAAGATGTCTCAGACAGCCAACTCAGAGCTTCTGTCATCACCTCCATCTCCATTCTCATACTTGATGTTGTAGTCTCGTATGCGCCACTTCATTCAGCAACGATCTGGTCTTTTATTCTAGCCGAGAAACCCCAGCCTGATGTTCCACTACTTTGCACGGACCCATCAGTGTATATGATGGTATCACTGTCATGCGTGTTGGCGCCTATCAGCTGGTTGACTTCGAGCTTTGTCTGGCTATTTCGCCCCTTCCTACATTCACTGCCCATGGTTATGTTGACTGTGTGGTACTCTGTTAGTGTATCCCCAGTGTTATCAGTGATCAATCTTGTTATCAGTGCAAACATGAACCATCACCAAGATATATGATCAACATTTCCTTCATACCATCTCTTGTGACATGGAATCAAACCAATACATATCATCAACAATATATCTACACCAAACAACTCTCTGTTAGCAGTTCCCTTCTACACATAGGCCACATCAAATGTCACAATAATTTGGAAAAAAAAACTATACTGGAAGGTATGGTGCCTGGAAAATGGTGCGTAGGTAAAAGAACTGGCTAAAGATTCAGTCTTAGTGAAGCTGTGATGAGAACTATGCTCTGCAAAGTATGCTACATGATGATGATGTGTAGAAACCAACAGTAAAAATTGTTTGTTGTTAATTAAAATTGTCTCCATCAGGCCTTGATGAACCAGGAAGCAATATGCCAATGTCACCTGCTGACCTTCACGGCATGTGGTACCCGACTGTGAGGAGAACATTGGTTACTCTATCTAAGCTGTACAGATGTATAGATGTGAGTGTGTTTCCTTATCAATTTATTGTCCCTTACTTTTATTAAAGGTAAAGGGAGTTCCATATTAGACACTGTTGTCGGGATGAAGTTTTAGAGACTTTATTGTACAAGACCACAGCTTGTTTTGAGGTGGGGTGGCATTTCTTCATAGCCTTTCCTTCCCTGACACTAAGTCAGGTGTAAGTCAGCGCAACCTCACCATGTTGAGCAGTTACTATTATTGAAACTTCTATTGTAAATCCTCGGATACAGCTTTCCAGCAAAGACACCGTCTGTAGTCGTAGTCTTACACTGAAATAAATGACTGGCACAAAATGATGAATGAAAATGGCTAAGCACACTTAGCCCAGGAAAGTTGACTTAACCTCTCCACAATGATCAGCAGCACAGGCAACTGAATCTGAACTGAAAACAGACAAGTTCCTGTGATGAACTTGACTGACTGTTGTTTGCAGCTCCTCTTTAGCTCCGTATAGATTTGAGTTTAGCATTAACCTGTGGTACAGGGAAAATGACCGCTAAACATCTGCTGCAAAATTGCCCGACATACGGGGACCAGAGAAAGCACATGTGGCCATCACCAGTGGCAACACTAGACAAGCTCTATGGCAGTGTCGACAGCCTCAGGATGACTGCTGCTTTCTTCTACCAAATTCAAGTTCACGTCTGACAGCGTATGAAGAAGAAGAAGAGAGTTTAGCATTAAACCATTGGACCAGTGCATTTTCCTTAACTGGTCATTCCGGGGAAAGAATGGTCAGAGCTTTCTTTATACGACACCTGAGAGCTTTCTTTAGATATATTTAAGGTGACACACCTGAGAGCTTTCTTTAGATATATTTAAGGTGAAATGACACCTGAGAGCTTTCTTTAGATATATTTAAGGTGACACGACACCTGAGAGATTTCTTTAGATACATTTAATGTGACACGACACCTGAGAGTTTTCTTTAGATATATTTAAGGTGAAATGACACCTGAGAGCTTTCTTTAGATATATTTAAGGTGACACGACACCTGAGAGATTTCTTTAGATATATTTAAGGTGACACGACACCTGAGAGCTTTCTTTAGATATATTTAAGGTGACACGACACCTGAGAGATTTCTTTAGATATATTTAAGGTGACACGACACCTGAGAGCTTTCTTTAGATATATTTAAGGTGACACGACACCTGAGAGTTTTCTTTAGATATATTTAAGGTGAAATGACACCTTAGAGCTTTATTTAGATATATTTAAGGTGACACGAGACTGAGAGCTTTCTTTAGATATATTTAAGGTGACACGACACCTGAGAGCTTTATTTAGATATATTTAAGGTGACATCTTCTTTTTATTTCATGATTGCTTCTTTGATGTTTACACCATCAGTCTGTCAAAGATATACGAAGAGTGTTCAAATGAAACCGGACTTAACTGCACCAATTGAATATACGTACAATGCGCTTGATGCATATACCAACCGTCAAGTTTGCAAAATGGCATTATCCTTCGACTCATAGTTTCCTCAGCAGACTGTTGAAAACATGGCGAGTGTAATATCAAATTCGTCTAGAGTTGATCAGTGAGAGGTGATTCGGTTTCTTACAGCTGAAGGATGTCGACCATTTGACATTCATCGCAGAATGCAGGCAGTGTATGGTGACATGAATTGTTGCATCAATTTTGGTGATGGCATCTTCTGACGCAACAATATGCGCCTATTCTGGTATCGGAAGATCTTCCATTAACTCGCATCCTTTAAAGATCGTTGTCCAGTTCTTTACTGTTTTCTTTTGTCACCATACACTGCCTGCATTCTGTGATTAATGTCAACTGGTCAAATTTTGCAAACTTGACGGTTGGTTTGTGCGATAGAGAGGCCACACATTACGGAAACCAGACAAGCTCTGTTCTGGAATCCTCAGGGCAAGAGAAGAAGAGAAAAGCAGAGACACTCATAGAAGAGGGAACTGAAAGCAAATGTAAAGGCAGCAAACAAGACGTGGGCAGAATTGGCTCAGATATCTCATGATAGGAAGACTTGGCGAGAATTTGATTGCTTGATTGAAGACCCCCATCTCACTTCCACACAGGTAACCCTGTAAACGTGCTGCCCTTCTTGGCAGCCTGGCTAATGAGGTGGAGGGATCGATTTAAGTATATTTTCCTTAACTGGCCATTCATGGGAAAGAATGATCAGAGCTTTCTTTATATGGCATCTGGAAGCATACAAAGAAGACATAGAGGACCAAATAGCAAACACTCCCTTAAGATATAAGATGTAGTAAAAGAGTTAACCTTAATATAGCCGGCCATGTATAGAATTTTGACTGTGAAATTAAAAATGTCTTAATGGTGTGCTTCTATTCTTCATCTCCCATTCAAATCTTTTTGTCATTTCAATGCTAAATTTTATTATGACTTCTTTTGTTTTTGTCTGCTTCATTGAAGACTACTCAATTGCAAGAATAATGCATCCTATACCCAATTTTTAATATAACTAAATAGGTATAAATTTAGAAGTCAGATATTTTGGACAGGAATCTGTTGTGACATGATTGTAGTGGGATATTTTATTTGTCTAGTACATTATTCAGACTTAACAAAACTGGCGAGACATAGCATTCATTCCTGTAAACCCAAGCTATACGAGTGTTTAATTCTACATTTTCAAGCTAAACTTTGAAACTAACTTTCCCCTTCTTATCTTCACAAGGCTCAATGGAAGACTGAAAGCAATTCTGTTTTCACCTTTACGTTCTGTTATTTCCAAATATCTTTAAATTGTAACAATTTGCTGAAGTTGTATGCCAGGGTCTTTGTGTATGACAAGGACAAGAATAGCACTACTGCCTCACAGAGAGCATGTTTGTAAGAGGCGACCAACTGTGTGACATGACACAACACCGGCCATGGTTAAGTCATTTGTTTAGAGCAGCATAGATGGCGCCTAACAGGCTGCGGGTCTACTTTGCTCTAGTGTTTGAGTCCATTAAAATGGGCTTGCACATCGGTTAACCACCCTCCGAGGCACTTGTCCCAATTTAGCGGAGTGATAAGCTGCTTGAGCCTAGCTACATCCAGCTCATACCAGGGCTGGGACCTGCACAAAGGCATCTGCCACTGTAGAAGTACAGGTCTACTAAGAACTAAGATAGCTGAGGTACCGCAGTGGTTAGTACAGTAGCTTCCCAGCCGAGGGATTTGGGTTCAGTCCCTAGAGTTTTCTTCCGATCGCGAAACAATGGCTTCCGAGTTGACCTAGCCTACAAAATTTGGTTCCAGAACAATCTGGGAAGTAAAGGCGGCTGGCGTGATGCTGCCCACATCACCTCTAATATGTTTTTGTTCAGAATAATATGTGCCTGACGCCATATTCCCAATATGTCACACAGACATGTAAACGGGATATTTTCTATATGATATATTTTATTTTTAAAAGTATTATTGTTACCTTTTAACTCTGCCTTGCAAATTCATGTTTTTTGTCATCTGAATTTCTGAAATTGAACAAAGATGGCCTAGAATTTGTCATATTCATACTCTCCTACTAATATTTTTTATTGTTGTTTTTTTATTGTTTTTTGTATTGTTGTTGGATTCATGCCCTATTGTCTGTCTGGTCTGAACAGAAAACTACATTTCAAGGCCTGTCACAGGAAGCCCTTCAGGCTTGTATAGTGTCGCTGACGAATGCAAAGAATGGAATTGTGAAAAGAAAAGTAAGGATTGCTTATTTCAAATTTCTTGTAAAAACATTGTTGATTTATGACAAGGAAAGCAAGTATTGCTTTATGGGATCTAGATGCTGAGCAGTGCATGAGCTGCAGCAGTCGGCGAATTAAAGCTAACTGCTAGCATTGGGGCTAGGGAACCAGAGCTGCCAAGCCCCTTCTACACCTCCAAGCGGTGGTCCTGGATAACAGACTGCAACAGAACAGACTGGCTAAGGAAAAGGGATTGAAGAAGTAAGGCTAACCCGGTACTGAATCATGCCTGCTGAAGTTGGATGTGTCAGACCAAAAGGTGCAAATATCGCAGGAAGCTGTAAACTATTACACAACACATTCTCTTCTACGGACAACATTCTGTTGCTTGTAAAACCCTTTTCAGGACTTGGTAGCGGGAGATTGAGAACGAACGAAGAAGACAACCCACCCTTTATGACTTGACATCCCAAAAATATATATTTATGCGAGGAGGGAGAAACTTCTTTTCTTACTTAAATATTATTTAACCTTTACAAGGGGATGATGAGGCTAACATCTGGTCAGGCAAAACACACTGATCAGAGAATGTTAGCCCGGGTCAGGAGAAATATCCTGGCCGACCCTCACCTGACCTCCTCGTTGGTCATCCCGGAAACGGGCTGTTGTCGAGGACAACAGTCTGGCTAACAAGGTGAGGTTCAACGTGATCTCCGTAGTAGTGAGTGACACGCAGATGAAGCCAAGCATAGCACAACTACCTGAAGTACCCTGGTTCACCTTCATCAGCACGCTCGGGATGTGAGGAAAACTAATGCAACACGTCACTTAACGCCCTTTTCAGGATGCACATAAGAGTAACCTACTCATTGTGGGCATTCGAAACAGCAACAACAACCTTTACAAGACCACATAAAAAAATGACACAGTTTCCTGTGCAGTTGCATTATTTGACTGAAACCTTTTTGTTTGTTGGTCTATAGATATGATTGTGTTGTGTGTAAATGAAAAATGGCATTATTGGTGTTATTGTTTTAGTTCGAAATGTTAGTTTCCACTTAAAACATATCAATTTCATCCACATAAACAGACTAAACTTCTCAACCTCACAATGATCTTTCTCAATTATGGGCTGGCTCCAATGTTTCTCGAAGTTTGTATATATATATATATATATATGATAAGTTTTGATCTATGTCATGATAAGTTTTGATCTGTCATATGATGTTTTAATCTGTCATATGATCTTTTGATCTATGTCATATAATACGTTTTGATCTATGTTAAATGATAAGTTTTGATCTATCATTATCATGTTCTGTCTCCGCATCGTAGGTTGATGGTAATGGATCTCCTGCTGTCTCTGTCCCGCGCCAGGCTGGCACACTCAGTCAAACTGTGTCCTACCACATCTTGATGTTTTATGTCCATCTGTACCTCTCTTTCCCTCTAATACAACCTTCACCAGACTTTCATGTTACTTGACAAAAGTTTTTATTTTTCTTATTTTTTATTTCTTCCAGAACCTCGCTATTAGTTTTCCTATTTTTCCAAGAAACTCGTCCAAGTCTTCTGAAGACCCACATTTAAAAAGCCTCAATACGCTTCTCCATTTTCTGTATCAGGGTCCAGGTTTCTACTCCATACAATGAAACTGAATGCACGTAGCATTTACTGACTCTCATTTTTAAGATCTGATATATCTGCTTTGACAGAAGTGTATCTCTCATGCTATCAAATGTATTTTTGACCATCAGAAGGGTATCTCTCATGCTATCAAATGTATTTTTGACCATCAGAAGTGTATCTCTCATGCTATCAAATGTATTTTTGACCATCAGAAGTGTATCTCTCATGCTATCAAATGTATTTTTGACCATCAGAAGTGTGTCTCTCATGCTATCAAATGTATTTTTGACCATCAGAAGTGTATCTCTCATGCTATCAAATGTATTTTTGACCATCAGAAGTGTGTCTCTCATGCTATCAAATGTATTTTTGACCATCAGAAGTGTATCTCTCATGCTATCAAATGTATTTTTGACCTTCAGAAGTGTATCTCTCAGGCTATCAAATGTATTTTTGACCATTGCAATTCTTTTAATGATCTCCCTTTCGCATTTGCCATCAGCTGAAATGAGTTTGCCAAGGTATATATAACTTGACACTTGTTCCAGAATTTCTCCATTTATATGGATGAAAGCTTTTGTACTTTCTTTCTTTTTGGTGAACACCATAACTTTAGTCTTTTTGATGTTGATTTCCAGCCTGCATTGCTGGTTATCTTATGCATTAAGTTCTGTAGGTGTATTGGATCCTCTGCCATTAACACTGTATCATCACCATATCTGATATTATTGATCTTCCTATATTCAGGCATGTCATCAGGCTAGGGGACAGCACATACCTCTGTCTAACCTCTTTTTTAATAGTTATACTAGGTGACACCTCTTCTCTAGTTCTCAAACATACTCATTGATCCCAATACAGGTTTGTGATAAGTTTGATACCGTTCCGATTGATTTCCGTCAGATATCTTTTTAACTGGTCATGCTTCACGTTATCAAACGCTGTCATAAATGTCATATCATGTTTTAATAATATAATAAGCTTTGAACTATGTCGTATAATAAGATGTATGTCATATGCTCCACCTTTTAGCAAAGCACCCTGGATGGGGAACTCTTTCTCATCAAGCACCTATTGATCCTAAGGGAGCAGATAACACCATTCCAAGCTGACTTTTCCATTAGGGAAACACACCTAGACTTTAGCAAGTTCAAAGGTCAGTAATTAACCTTTACCACATAGTGTAACGCACAACCGCCTTGGGGAATAGAGAAATAAGGCGAACGCAAAAAAAAAAACCCAAAAAACAAAACAAAAAAACAAACCTTTACATCATATTAAAAATTGAATGCAACTTTCAAAAAACGATGCCTGTTACCAGTTGAACAGAAGAGAGCAGGTTGTGGTCTTCAGACTTCGCACTGGCCGCAATAGACTGAGGTACCACCTATTCAACAAATTGAAGATAAGTGGCACTGACGAATGCCCGTGTGGTACCGGGAAAATGACCGCTGAGCATTTGCTGCAAAACTGCCCGACATACGAGGATCAGAGAGAGCAGATGTGACCATCACCAGTGGCAACACTAGACAAGCTCTATGGCAGTGTCGACAGCCTCAGGATGACTGCTGCTTTTTTCGAAAAAATAAAGGTTGATGTCTGACTGCGTACGATGAAGAAGAAGAATGCAACTTTAACGGTGACGGCATCATTTTGAGCATGTCACGTTTTACTGTGGTTGTTGACTTGAAGAGCCTGTAACCTTTCTGTTTGTTGGTCAATAAATATGATTGTGTTGTGTGTATAGACATAAATGAATAGCGAACTTGTTGGTGTTATTGTTTTTGTTGTATGTGTGCTAGTTTCTGCGATACAAAAAGATGAAGGTGAAAATTTATAAAAACAAAGTACAAACATTTGGACTCATCGCTTCGGAAATGTTGCTCCTCAATAAATAAATAAAATCACAACAAAGTATCGATACTGTTTTTAATAATATCAACACAACTGTCAGTAATAATATCAACACAACTGTTAGTTTACACTTCTTCTTCTTCTTCTTTCGTTCGCTTTAAAATATTGTCTATATCTGCAATGTTGTCTCTTGTATAAACTTCACTGTCTTTTGTAGTTCACACACAGGTCCATAAAGTTTCTCTTCCAGTGTTGTTTCTATGGGCCAGTGAGATTTTCTCTGTATATCATATTCGGGGCAGTTTTGCAGTATGTGCTCTGCTGTCTGGGACACCTGTTCGCATGTACATATGGCTGAGTTGCCAATCTTAATTTTTGTGTACAAGTGGCTGCGGAGTCGGTTGTGTCCTGTTCTAAGGTGCAACACAACAGTTTGCTCTTGTCTGTTCATGTTATAGTAATCGTCTGGTGTTACTGTTGGTGGCGTTCTGATTGATTTGATCATCCTTATCTTCTGTTGGTATGTAACTGGCACATCTGGTTGCTCGTCTGCAGCACCCTCCTTTGCCAGTCGATCTGCTCTCTCGTTTCCTGGTATTCCACAATGAGAAGGTATCCACTGCATGACAATCTTGCGCTGGTTGATCAGTTCAGACAGTAGAGCCTGTAGATCTGGCAGTTTCTCAAATTTAAGTGCTTGCAGTGCTGATTGTGCATCTGTAAGAAATACTACAGGTTGTGGACCGACATTGGTGTTCAACAGTTTCTCAGTTGCCACCTTGATTGCCTGTATTTCTGCATCATATATATGACAGAATTTCCCAGTTGGTACTTTGACTGTATCCCTAATGTTGTTTGGGTATTCTATGTACACTCCCGCTCCACCATTCTTTACTGCATTCTGTGCTGACCCATCTGTGTATACTCTGATCCAGAGGTCTTGTGGGTATTCTTCATCCAGGAAATTGAGGATCACTATCCTACGTTGCACACTGTTCTGTTCATCCTTGTCTAATATTCCTTTCACTTTTGTTTGAATGCATACTGTTAGTCCGTGCTCCTCTCTCCAAGGGGTTTGCCAGACTTTAGGGGGATGTCAACTTCAGGTAGATCCATAATTTGCCTGCGAAGTCGTTTCGCCTGATGCATAAAACTACTTCTTTTCAGTCTTCCCATTGCTAAATTTTGAAATCTGTCTTTCATTGGATGGCTCGGCATGCAGTGGAACTTTTCTGTCTGTGTTAATACCTTTGTGTCTCTGCGCTCTCTTAGTGCTTGTATCCTTCCCATTTTCTCCATCTCCACAATAGGTGTTGATTTCATTGCTCCTGTAATGACCCTAAGTGCCTGATTTTGCACCTTATCCACCTCTATTAGGGTAGTGTTTGCTGCGGGGCACCACGCTGCTGATCCATATTCCAGATGTGGCCGTATACCTTGTTGGTAAACTTTGTTAAGTATTTTTCCACTAGCACCCCATGTGGTTCCACTTAATTTTCTCAGGATGGCTAACTTCCTCCTGGCTTTTTTGGCTGCCTTGTTGACGTGTTCTCTCCATGTCAACCTATCATCAAATGTAACTCCAAGATAGGTGGATTGTTAATCTTCTTTGAGGTGTTCTCCATTTATCTTGATAACTCCATCTTTTTGTTTTGGGGAGAGGGTAAAAAGCGTAGTGCTACATTTTTCGGTGTTAATGTTTACACGCCATCTGTTTGTCCATGAGGTCAAGGCATCAATAGCTCTTTGCAGCATTCTGGTGGCTACTGTTGCTTGCTCATTTACACACCATATTACCAAGTCATCTGCATACATTGCAACTTTTGTTCCTTGTGGTAGCTCAGCAATCAAGTCATTGATGAAGACTATGAAAAAGTGTAGGGGAAAGAACCCCTCCCTGAGGCACACCATGACGCAGTAGAATTTTCTTACTCTTGAGACCATCTAGTTGGACTCTGGCTCTTCTGTTATGTAAGTAGGCTTTTATCTATTTGTACATCCTACCCATCACTCCATTATTTCTCAGTTTCTTTAAAAGTCCTTCTTTCCAAACCTTATCAAAAGCTTTCCTTAAGTCTATCCATGCTGCTAATACTAATTTCTTGTCCTGGAATGCGTCCTCGATCTCTTGTGAGAGGTATGTTGCCTGGTCTTCAGTGGACTTGCATTTCCTAAATCCTGCCTGTTGTGGCACAAGAAGGTTTTGGCTCTCAAGATACCACTGGAGCCTTAGGTTGATGATACGTTCCATTGTTTTACATTTGCAGCTTGTGAGGCTGATTGGTCTATAGCTGGATGCCATGGAACTGTCTTTCCCTGGTTTTGAGAGTGGTATCATGATTGCTTCTCTCCAGGTCTGTGGGACTGTACCTGATGTCCAACAAATGTTGAAGATCTGAAGCAGCTTTGTTTTTGCTGCTGTTCCCAAGTTCTTGATCATCTCATTGGACACTCCGTCTGTTCCTGGCGACTTTCTCATTTTCATTTTGGATATTGCAAACTCCAGTTCTTTGTATGTGATTGGTGTCTCCATAACTTCGGGCATGGCACCATCTCGCTCTGTATTTTGTCATTCCTCACGAACACTTTGTTGTTTCTCTTTGTCTACTTCAATGTTGCTATCTTTTGCAAAAGAGTCCGCAAAGTAATCAGCGGCTTGTTTGCCTGTGAGGATGTTTCCATCTTTGTTTAATGTAATTTTTGTGTTTCTCTGTGCACCCTCATCATTAAGTTGTTTTACCAACTTCCACAGTTTCCTGGTATCCTTTTCAAAGTTCAGAGACTCTGTTTTCTCCCTCCAACTTCTTCTTCTAGCCTGCAACTTTTCCCTTTAAAATTTGGCCTTAGCATGTTGATATTTTTTGTGGTGTTCTTGACATGGACTAATCTCTGCTTGCTTTCTAGATGTTTCTACCTCGTTTTGCAGTTGTTCTAATTCCCTATTCCAGTATGGCCTATATTGTTTGCGGGCCCCTCTAGGTATTGTTTCATGGGCAGCCTGTAGTATGCATCTGCTGAAATTATCGACTACCTTATTTATGTCTTTATCTGTTGTTAGATTTCTAGTCAGCACACTAGACCGATGCTGGTACATTGACCAGTCTGCCTTCCTGTAATTCCACCGAGGCAGGGTACTACTTTCCTTGACATATTCATTTTCAATAGTTAGAAATACTGGTCTGTGGTCACTACCTCCAAGTTGTTTCCTTACAATGCGTGTAATGTTCGATTCCATGCATGGTGAGTGGAATGCCAAATCTGGTGTAGAAGTGGTGTGCCATGATCTCGAGTAGAAGGTCGGTGGGTCTGTTGGCTGGTTAATCAGGATAAGTCCATTGTCATCCTGCCAGTTTTCTAGCTCCTCACCCCTCCTATCCATTTGATCATAGCCCCAGCTTTGTGAGTGGCTATTGAAGTCTCCACACACAATCAGTCTTTCCTTTGTTGCAATCGTATTCAGTGCCAGTGGACGATCACTCGGACAGTAATAATTTAGAAGGTGGAATTCTGTACTTTCTGTCTTGAGATGCATCATCTGGTATTCTGCCCCCTCCATATATACTTCCTGCTGATAAGCATTGATGCTATTTCTCACAAGTGTCAGTATTCCACCCTTCTTCCTGTCTTGTCGGTCAGACTTATAGCACTGGTATCCTCTAATTTTGAAGGCTATATCTTTATTGAGATGTGTTTCTTGCAAGCAGCATACATTTACTTGCTCTTCATATAGAATATTCTCAAGCTCTAATTTTTTACTATAGCCATCTCTTTAGCTGTTGACGCCTTCAGCATTCCAGTGCATTATTTTAAGTGTTCTTTCCTTTGTTTTGGGTTTTGTTTGGCCAGTAGCTCTATTCTCGTGCCTCCTGACTCCACTAGGCATCTGAGAAGGACCTCCAGTAATATAGTTTGGGCCCTTTCGAGACAGGGGACCCGGCACTGTACCTGCCTGGTTGTCCACCATAGGCCGAGCGCCATAACGTTTTGCAGATATAGGCATACTCTCATGTTGCGTATTTGCGTGGCATCCTGATTTCTGTGGTGCGGCTTTTGGCTGGTTGCCTCCGTCTTCAGCACCGTAACGTTGCTTGGGCAGACTGTGGTCTTGCTCGAAAGGATGTGTGATGATGATGATATGAACTTATGGACCCATCTTTTAAGAATCCCTGAAGAGAGGCAGTCCAGTGTGTCTGTGTCCCAGGATCGTCACGTCCTGCCAGAAACATAGCATATACATGTGAGTGGGGTATCTCCTTACTCCCCTTTAGTATTCTTGGCTCCTCTGCAGTGATGGTACGCCTGGCATTCCCCGCCACCTGGGAGGTTGTCACAAAGGGGCAGAGGTGCAATGTCCTCTGGCCTGCATCTCTTCTGCGTCCATTGGGATGACTGATAGAAGACAAAAGTAAAGAACGAGGCAAGAATGCATTTAACCCATGAATTAAATCACAACAAAGTATCGATACTGTTTTTAATAATATCAACACAACTGTTAGTTTACACTAAAAACATATTTAATTTAATCTAAATAAACAAACTAATGACATCAACCTCACAAAGATCTTTTGCATTAACCTAGCTTCACTATTTTCAATAATGGGCTGGTCCCAATCCACGTAAAAGAAGATAAAGTGTTTCAAATCCATTTGTAATCTAACACAAAATACGTTGACCTGTATAAAACCTGTGTAGATGGATGTGACGTATTTACCATAATAAACTATCTATGTTTACCGTACCGATTTAGCCATTATATGATTAAAACAGTGTTTGATCGGCTGTTTTACCATGTTTTTTTGTTTTGGCGACATCAGCTGGCATTCAAAAATATTTTTTTATCTCGATTTAGAGACAATGATAAAGTAAAGGTTTAGCCATTATATGATTAACAGGTAATTTATATTTGAATATATAATTAAACTGCTCGCTTAATTCTATCCAGGTCATTCTAATTTTTTTTAAATGTATGTCATTATAGTGCAAGGCAAATATTTTTAAAAAAATGTTTCTAATAGTAAACCAGTAGAGCAAAAATGATGGTAAAAAATATCTACAGATATAATTTACACAATAAACCTGTAAGTGAAGGTAACCATGTAATGCTCGTCGCATTTCAAAAATTGACGATAATATTCAACAACGTGTGTGCATTGATTTCTGCTTTCATCTTGAAAAAACTGGTTCCTAAACTTTTGAAATGCTGCAATCAGCTTTCAGAGTCTAAGTCAGTTTAAAACATTTGAGTAGTATCCCCATTTCAAAAGTGGAAGCCGATCCTGTGAAGATGACCCAATAAAGCCAGACCTTCATCTCCTACACAAACGAAATCGTGGCACAACTCATGCTCCGCCTCCTGACTGAGGACTAGAAGAACGATCACTTGTCCATTTGCACTGACCTTCATGAGCAAGCAAAAAAGTGCTGGAAATTTCTTGTCCTCAATAATCACTGGTGATGAAAGCTAGGTGTACTGATATGACCTGGAAAGAAAGCAAATGTCCTCCCAGTAGCAAACGTTATCATTTATCATCTCCCCAACTGAAGAAGGTGTGACAATGTCAAGACCATGTTGATTGCGTTCTTCGACATTGATTGGCTGGTTCATCATGAATACGTCTATAGAGGACAGAATGTCAAAGTTGAATTCTACAAAACAGTCCTGCAACGCTTCTACGATGTTGTACGCAGACTTCGCCCTGAGAAGTGGCACACAGGCAATTGTATTTTGCATCATGACAGTGTCCCTACACATGTCTGTGACCACAACAAAACACAATGCTCCATTACTCTCACAACCTCCATACTCACTCGATCTTGCTTCGTATGGATTTTCTTGCTCCTCCATTTTAAGAAAACAATGAAGTGTTGCATATTCAAATACATTGAGGAGATTCATGCCAACGCAACGAGACCATTGAGGGCTCTTCCAAAAAGTGCATATCAGAGGTGCTTCCTTCAGTGGCAGGAACGCTGAAATAAGTAATACAATCACAAGGGAACTATTTTTAGACAGATAAGGAGATAGAAGCAACTGATCTGTAAATCTACTTATTCACTCTAAAACAAAATAAACAAATAAACAGCGAAGTTTAAAGAATGTATTTTTCCTTCTCTCGTTTTAGATGCAGCATACTCATTGTTTAACAAGAAGTCTCAGTTATTCTCTCTGGGCAGTAACAATGCTCTCCTCCAGTTTGTTCTAGAGGTAGGACGCATTTTATTTTGTTAAGTCAGAATTTTTCATTTATAACGTGTAAAGATTGCTATACTTTACTTACTACTACTTGGAATCCTCGTATTCTTCTTTTTCTTCTTTTCGTTCGGTTTTCGTATGCTCGTTTTATGCTACTAGATGGGCTGCCTCCATGAAGTGACATGTCAGTCGCAGGTCCTCAATGGTTCCCCACAGTTTGTCTTGTATGTTTCTCTTCTCGGGCCAGGTCTTCTCATAGGAGTCTTGGTGCAGTGGACATGTTTGCAGGATGTGTTCTGGAGTCTGGGGTCCTCTCTGACATGTACACTGTGCAGTCTGTACTGCTTTCATTTTATGCATGTGTGCATTTAGTCTGCAATGACCTGTTCTGAGGCGAAAAATTGTGGTATACTGTTTCCTATTCAGCCTATTGATTGGGATCTGTGGGTATTTACTGTTTGTTCTCTCTATCCACTGTTGTTTATATTTTTTTTGGATGTTTGCCTTGACTTCTGGCAGTGACACTGGGTGGGTGAATTGTTCTCTTTGTCTTCCCTCCCTGGTGAGCCTGTCTGCCCATTCATTCTTAGTGAGCTGGAATCCACTGGAGGGTGATTTTATTGTGGTCTGAAAGTTTGTTTAGCTGGCATATCAGCTCCCTTTCCATACTATTTCGTGGTTCTCTTTGTGTGGCCTGTAAAATTTCCATGCAGTCGCACAAAAACACTATTTTGTTATCCTTTAACCCCTTTTCATCCAATAGTTTGACTGCTTCAATTATTGCCTGTTGCTCTGTTCTTAGATTTATCGAGGGCTCCCCGGCAGCACTTGCTTTTCTATAACGGTTTGATCCTGTAGAAATATGACGAGTCCTGCTGCTCCTTTCCTCAATGCTTCCTCTGATGATCCATCTGTGTAGACGTGCATCCACATGGGTTGATCCTCGTATTCAAACAGACATCTTAATGTCTGTTGCCAGGTAGCCAAGGGCTATCTGTAGTAGGTATTTTAAACTTCCTGCAGCTTACTAGGCCTGAGGGAAGGTTAAAATAATTTGGGTCTATTTTTAATTAGAATTTTGAATTTTTGTAAGGGCGGCGTCCGTTAAGCCTACTCTTTTTCGATTTCTAACTGCCAAGGAATTTTTAACGTGCTCAATACTGAACACCGAGTCCGATCTCACTACTCAGAGACCAGGGGAATTTTTACCAGAAGATCCACGTGAATAAATCCCGGTCTCCACCGTGATTAAAACATGAGACCTCTGCACTGAGTGCTATACTTTATGGTAAGAAAATAAAATGGCTGTATGCCACTCCACCTGTGTACCAGTTTGGAATTACAAATCTGTATGAGAGACAATACACATCAGAAAAGCCATTACAAGTCTCTGAATTGAGAGATGGGGTTCATAGTAACAAGAAAAGATAAAAGTATGCAATTAGACAATATGGTATGATCTCAATAGCCATCGTTTGCAGACTCAAGTGGAGCAGTCGCAGCTTCGGGAGTTTAACCATGTCTGCAGAGTGAAAAAAGATTAGCTGTGATGGCAGTCATGAGAAGCAAGGATCCAGACACACAGGAGGACCTAAAGTTCTGTGGAATGACGATATAAGACAACCTATTAGAGACCACAGGCTAGACTGGAACCAGGCCAAGATGAAGACAGTGGATAGAATAGTCTGGAGTGACTAAGTAACTAAGGTAGAAGACTCTACACCCCAGGGTAGAAGAAGAGTGGCTAAGTAGGTAAGGTAGAAGACTCTACACTCCAGGGTAGAAGAGGAGTGATTAAGTAAGTAAGGCAGAAGACTCTACACCCCAGGGTAGAAGAAGAGAGGCTAAGTAAGTAAGGCAGAAGACTCTACACTCCAGGTAGAAGAGGAGTGACTGAGTAAGGTATAAGACTCTACACTCCAGGGAAGAAGAGAAGCGACTAAGTAAGTAAGGCGAAAGACTCTACACCACTGAGTAGAAGAGAGGCAACTAAGTAAGATTAGATTGCTATACCAGGAGAGATAGAATATGAAATAAAGAAATGAGAAATATTCTGATAACTATTCCTTGTGCTGAATACATGGCAGGACAGATAATAAGATGGCTCAGTCTTCTTCTTCAGCGTTTGTCCAGAAAAGGACATTTGTCATCTTGTGTTGTAGTGTGTGTGCCTTTCGGGCACACGTGCTTGGTTGCATTCTGTTTCCAGGTTATGCTACTTGGAGACAGAATAGGATCTTGGTCAGTTGTGGATCACTGACCAGGATGCAAGCTGGCTGCTGTCAGCTCATTCAATGTCCTGCATTTTCAGCTCAGTTTACTGACCTGATGCAAACAGTCAGCTATAAGTCTCTCATTGCTATCATCACATTCATTGTGTCTTCAACCCCACCAAGGATTTGAATGCATGCCCTCATGGTCAGAAGACAGATGTCCAATTTTTCAGCACATCAGCTTTTTCTATGTCGTTCACTTTGAGAACCTTTATCTTTTTTGTTTGTAGTTGTATAAATAAGATTTGTTTGTGTGTAGAGACATACATGAGTAAAGAACTTGTTGGTGTTTTTGTTGTGTGTGTTAGTTTCTGAGATACAAAAAGATGGAGAAAATGAAAAACGGTAATAACATTTAGATTTGCCAAATTCGCGTGGAATCTCGCGTTTCAATCGATGTAAATGCACGGCAATGCTCTAGAATAATTTTCTTATCGCCTGGGTATTTTCCTGCTGTTATTGGCGCAGTGACCATTGTTTTTGGCATAATAAATCACTGTGCGTGTACTAAAGGATAAAAACTTAGATCATCCATGTACAACGATGACACTAACACTTCAACCCTTATATCACTATCTGTTATGGTACTTCTGCATTTTACCATATCTGTCTACATCATTAGGGCACTCCACAAGTCATGGAGCTGTTTGTCGATTCCAAGAGAGATGTGGACCAGCAGCTGAAGACTACTTGTGAGGACTTCATACATCACGTCACTGACCTGTTCACGGCTCCACTCAACACTTTCATGTCACGGGTAAGCAAGAGCGAAACAGTGCAAGTTTAATCACTTCGTCTCAGTCGACTCATACTTCTGCAAGGGCAGATGCTCTTGTGCAGGTCCCAGCTCTAGCGTGAGCTGGATGTATCTGGGAGGAGAATTTCCTTGTTAGCGGGCTAGGCCCAAACAGATTATTACTCTGCTGCATTGGGACAAGGACAGCAGAGGTGGTTAACCGATGTGCGAGTCCATCTTAATGAACTCAAACACTTGAGCAAAGTGGACCTGCAGCTTGTTAGACACCATCTATGCTACTCTTAACAAACCACCTAACCACGGCAAGTGTTATGCCATGTCACACAGTTAGTCGCTTTATACGACATGCTCTCTGTGGGACATTGATCTTGTTCTTGTCATACACAAAGACCCCAGTGAACCACTCAGGGTTTCATCACTTATCTTGAGTTAAATGAGATGAGTGAGTGGTCCAATGGTTAGGGTGACACGGATTCGAACCTTGGTAAGGACCAATATTTTTTTCTATTCTTCTTCATCGGTCACGTTCGGATGTCAACTTGAATATATCTAAAGAAAGCATGGGTTAGTGATATCTCCATAAGGTATAGAGGTTGTCTAGGAATGTTATTGATGATGGACATATATGTGCATTCTCTGTTCCTTGTATGTTGATTTGTTTCTCATATGTTCGTCTGTTCCTCGTATGTTGATCTGTTCCTCGAATGCTGTTCTGTTCCTCGTATGTTGATCTGTTCCTCGTATGTTGGTCTGTTCCTTGTATATTGGTCTGTTCCTTGTATGTTTGTCTTTTCCTAATATGTTGGTCTGTTCCTCGTATGTTGGTCTGTTCCTGGTTTGTTGGACACTTTTGTAGCATATATTTAACAGTTGTTTTGTCAGTGCCGCAAACACATTCATCTGAATGTCCTATCCTTAGTTTGTAGAACAGATGGTATCTCAGTCTAAAGGTTAATACCTGCTCACCTCTGTTGATCTGGTAATATGCGTCATTTGGTTGATGACCTGTGTGCTCTGCTTCCCACATGTTCCTGTACCTACATCTGGTAAACCTCTTGGCCTCTTCGTAAGATATACCTATATCAGGTTGAGGTAGTTTTCCACTTTCCCTTGACAGTCTGTCAGCCTCTTCATTGTCTAGAACGCTGCTTTATCACAACTCTATTGAATAGGGGACATAGTATATAGAGTATCACTCTTAGTTCCTTAACCCTTTGAACCAGTGGTGCCAATGTGTGTGTGTGTGTAAATGCCCCATTCCTTGAGACACCTATGAATAGGGCTTGAAAAAAGCGCTTGTCTGCTTGTCCGTATGAGTAACAATTTTTGCTTGATGAGTAAATAAAAGAATTTTTTAATCGTTAATTATGTTTTTAATCGTTACTACATAACGACTCGTGCACAATTGTTAGTGATATTACGGTTAGAATAGATTGTCCATAAGCTAGCTTATGATGGTGAATCTAAATGGATCTCCACTACCACAATTTAAACTTACTAAAGCCATAGTTAAATGCTACTTCAGTGCTAAAACTACCAAGCATGTTCAAGGACACAAACGCCATGCCTCTGACATCAGTGCGTTTTTTTCTTAAGAAGAAATAGGCTAACACTGTAAGTAATACAGTATATTTTGGTTTGGTGCGCATTGTTACATAGAAGTTAAAGTGAATGGGCACCTAATTTTAATTTGTTAACATAAATTGCATGACTGTAGTCCGGACCATGCTGACAGGTGACAATTTTTAACTGACTGGTGAGCCACCCTAACAATTTTCAAGCCCTTTCCATAAATCAGTGTGACTGGTGAACCATTATTCTAAGGCGTATTTCAGGCTGAACTGCTTAGATTTTGGTCATATTATCATGACGTCTACACAGTACACACATTTCCGGAGATAACAAACATGGTGGCATCCACGAAGTAGGAAATTGTGTCAATGAATTTGTGATTTTCATGACAGAAAGTAGTTTTGAAAATTTGGGAAATGACGGTTCTGAAAGGTTAACGACAGAACAAGCCATTGAAATTATTCTCATAGATTTGGAAGCTGATAAATTGCATGTAGATGGTGTTTATTCTGAAAAGGCAAGTGATTAATTGATTTACACGTGTGAGAAAGATAGTAAAACCTTTCCTGTCGTTCTGAGAATCAGACTACAGTTCGGGGGGGATGGGGGGGGGGGGGGGGGGGTGTATCCGACATAATGTTTCAAGTACATTTGGTATAGGAGGCATAACAAGTAGGAACATCAGGTTAGTCAATTTGAGATAGAATAATGAAATTAGAGCATAAAGTTTTGTCATAGTAAATAGCTTTCCTCAGATGTCTACCTTATGTGTATTTTCTCAGGAGTACAGGGGAATGGGATTTTACCTACCTGGTGGCCAGAGCTCAAAGGGTTAAGGTCTTTATTTCTTTGGCAGCTTAAGGGGGCGAGACCAAAATGACATAAAAAATCTAGCCTGCACACTGCTTTATTTCTCTGCTCTATATATCTCCCCATCAGACTCCAATGGTGGGAGAAACACTGTAATGGTAGTTTATTTAATTTTTGCTGTTTAGTTTTTTTTTAAATGGCCTATAATTTTACATGTTGGTTTTTAAAATTACAGTTAATCTTATGTAAAGTTTTAAAAAAAAAAAATTATACAGATATGTTGTTAGAATATTTCTTCTTCTTATTCATTGTTCGCCTTCAACTTCCTGCTACAAAGCGCTGAAAGGGGCTTTGTAACTAGTAGGATGTAGTCCAGAGAACGGAATATGGTGTGTCTTAGTTTACACATGGACTGCGATATTTGCAACTTTCGGACCAACACATCCGACTTCAACATGGCATTAGTGGATACGGGGTCAGCCTTCCCTCTTCGATCCCTTCTCCTTATCCAGTCTGCTCTGTTGCAGCCTGTTATCCAGGATCACCCCATGGAGGCGTAGAAAGGTCCTGGCAGCTCTGGTTTGCCGGCCAAGATACTAGCAATCAGCTTTGGATCACTGACCTCTACAGCTCATGCATTGCTCAGCATCTTGATCCCAATCCAGTAAATGATAATTACTTCTCTTTGCTTTCTGTCCCTTCAGGCTACCATCATCACGAGCATGAAGAAGGAAGATGCTTCCAGTAAAGTGACTTTGAGGCAGCAGCCCTTCGCATCCCCGGAGAAGATCCACGACGTTGTAGCAGAGACGTATAAAAACATCAAGACCAAACTTCCACTAGTTCAGCGGAGCATGTCTCTCTACCTCGCTAACAAGGACACAGAAGCTATCTTGTTTAGACCAATCAAGGTTGGTTTTGCAATTCAGACATGTCCCGCTTATCTGACAAGACAGGAGCCGCCTCGTTAAGTGAAATTAGCGAAGCATAACCTGAATTTAGTTTGTAAATTTTTCTTCTTCTTCTTTTACTCGCTTGGAGTATGTCTACATCTACAAAGTTGTCTCTTGTATGAACATCACTGTCTTCTGCAACTCACACATAGATCCATATAGTTTACCTTCCAGTGTTGTTTCTCTTGGCCAGTATGTCCACCTCAGTATCTCATACTCTGAACAGTCCTAAAATATATGCTCCACAGTCTGGGGTACCTGTCCACATACTTGAGCTGCCAATCTTAAATTTTGTATACATGTTGCTGTGGAGTCGGTTGTGTCCTGTTCTGAGGTGCAGTATGACAATCTGCTCTTGCCTACTTGTAATGTGATAGTCAACTTGTATTGTGATAGTCAACTTGTATTGTGATAGTCAACTTGTATTTGTGTAGGAAGCTGTGTTATTGATTTAATCATATTTTTCTTTGATGGTATGTAACTGGCACATCTGGTTGCTCGTCTACAGCACCTTCCCTCGCCAGTGTGTCTGCTCTCTCATTTCCGCAGTGAGACGGTATCACTGCACTGTGATTTTGCGCTGGGTGCTCAATGTTGACAATAAAACTTGTAGATTTGACAGCTTCCCAGATGATAGTGCTTTTGGAGTACTGATTTTGCATCTGTCAGAAAACCCACAGGATACGAGCCAAGGTTTGTGTTCAGCAATTTTTCTGTCGCCAATTTCATCGCTTGTATCTCTATCATAATTATGGTAGAATGTTCCTGTTGGTGCTGCAACTGTTTCCATAGTGTTATTTGGGTATTCTATACACACTCCTGCTCCTCCATTCTTGACTGCATTCTGTGCTGACCCATCTGTGTATACTCGGACCCATAGATCCTGTGCTGACCCATCTGTGTATACTCGGACCCATAGATCCTGTGCTGACCCATCTGTGTATACTCGGACCCATAGATCCTGTGGATATTCTTCATCCAAGAAACTGAGAGCAATTGTCTTATGTTGCACACTGTTCTGTTCCTCCTTGCCTAGTATTCCTTGAATGGTTGTTTGGACTCGTACTGATAGTGTATGCTACTCTCTCCAGGGTGTTTGTTCTGGCACAGTTGTTAAAGGAAAATCAATTTCAGGCAGTTCTGTGGCATGTCTATGGCATGTCTATGAAGTTGTTTGGCTTGGTGTACAAAGCTACTTCTTTTCATTCGTCCCATTGATAGGTTCTTGAATCTGTTCTTCATTGGGTGACTCAGCATACAGCGTTAGCACCTTTGTGTCTCTACGTTCCTAGTGCTTGCATCCTCCCTAGTTTCTCCATGTCCACTATAGGCGTTGATTCATTGCCCCTGTAATAACCCTTAGTGCCTGATTTTTTTACCTTATCTAACTCTTTAAATATAGTGTTTGATGCTGGACACCACGAATTTGATCCATATTCCAGATGTGGTCGTATGCCCTGTTGGTAAACACTGATGAAACATATGGTCGAAAGCCTAAGCAAAGCAATACTGCAAGCAGCCACCGAGACCATCCCAAGAGGGGCAAGGAAAAACTACAAGCCATATTGGAATCAAGAACTGCAGAAAGCTGAGGATGAAGTCTCAAATGCTAGGAACATGGCAGAGAGAGAGAGCAATCTATGGAAGCAAATATCGCCCTCAAAGCCATCACTGCGAAATACAAAAGAACACTGAACCAAATAACAAGAGACAGTTGGAAAAAAAACCCAGAAAGCCTCAAACTAGATAAAGAAGGGAACAAACTATGGAATTTAGTTAGAGCCATGAACGACGAAACACCATCAAATAAACAAATTACCATCAAACAGGGTGACAACATGCTTACCGGAAAAATAGCAGCAAACGCCATTATAGAACATTATGCCAGAGCAAACCACATTGATCTCCCTACAGACAGGCATACAGATATAAGTGAAGAACAAAAGCGCCACGACAACATCAAGATGGCACCAGAGGAGCACATGATGGCAAAACTAACAATGAACTAATTGGATGAGGCCATGAGAACTTTAAAGAAAAAGAAATCGCCCGGAGAAGATGGGATAACAAATGAAATGTTGATGGGGTTGGGCCAAATAGCAAAGAGGAAGTTACTTTCAGTCCTAAACCAAAGCCGGAAAAGGGGAATTGTACCACAGGCATGGAAAGATGCTGTACTTATACCAGTACCAAAGAAAGAAAAAGATAGAACAGATCCAAATGGATACAGGCCTATCAGTCTACTGAGCTGTGTAGGTAAACTGATGGAGCGTATGATGAACACCAGACTGATGTGGCACCTGGAAGCAAAACACATATTAATTCCACAGCAAGCAGGTTTTAGACAGCACAGATCCACTGAGGACCAGATCACTCTCATAGCCCAGGAAATAGAGGATGCTTATCAGGAGAAAAAGCATACAGTAGCGGTTTGGGTGGATCTAGAGAAGGCATTTGACAAGGTGTGGAAAGAGGGACTTAAAGTCATGCTACGAAGAAGTGAAGTATGTGGGAAAATGTACAGATGGATCAGCCACTACCTCGAAAACAGAACAGCCAGAGTCCAAGTACAAGGGCAGATGAGCAAAAAGGTGGCACTGGAGCAAAGAGTACCCCAAGGGAGAAGCACTGTCACCCACACTTTTTCTGGTGTATATAAACAACATCATAGAGAATATACCAAGAAGAGTCCACAGCTCCATGTTTGCAGACGATCTGGCTATGTGGACCTCTGAAAAAAATATCACCGTAGCAAACAATCGGATGCAGCAGGCCCTAACATCGTTGGAGGAGTGGGCGAACTCATGGCTGGTCAAAATAAATGAGGAAAAAACAACATGTACGATATTCTCGCTTTCATGTGGGCAAGCACCCCAGACTGCAGAGCACATACTACAGAACTGTCCCAAACATGATATATTGAGACCACTGACCAATAGAAACAACACTGGAAGAGAAACTTATGGATCTATATGTGGACTACAAAAGACAGTGAAGTTTATACAAGAGACAACATTGCAGATATAGACATATTTTCAGATGAATGAAAGAAGAATAGTTTTATCTTATTTTCTATGTAGAATGCTGCTAAGTTCCTTAATAGACAGACAATGAGAGTTGAAAGCAGATCTGGGGCAGTTAATCCTGGCATCACCATCGTTTGTTTGCTCTTCCATCTTTGTCTATGTCTGTATCAAAAGTGAGTTAGCCAAGCAAGTTATCAAAAGCTTCATTGTTTGTTCAGGTGAATGTCCAGCAGAGCTTCCAGAAACTCCAAGAGCTTCTCAGAGAAAAGTATTCAGAGGAAGATACTCAGATTATTGCTTGTCCAAGCTCTGAGCAGGTACGTTTGCTATAGTGTCATTCTTTAATGTATTACATTTTGAGCAATTAGGCCTGATAAAGAAGTCCTACAGACTAACCAAATTAGTGAACTGCTGTTCGCAGATGATCAATTTTTACTTTATCTTCTTCGTTTATTCTCAAACTCCCGCTACCAAGCCCTGATTAAAGGGCTTTGCATACAGCAGGACGAAGTCCGGAGAATGGAATGGGTTGTGTTGTAGTTTACAGCTTGACTGTGATTTTTGCACTTTTTGGTCTAGCATATCCGACTTCAGCATGGCATTTTTGGATACTAGGTTGTTTTGTTTTTTTGTGTTCGCCTTATTACTCTAATCCGCAAGGCGGTGTGCGTTGCACTGTGGTTTTTATTTTGCGCCTGTCGGCCCAGTACATCCGACTTCAGCATGCATTTTATGTAAGGGTCTGCTTCCTCCTGCTTTTTCTAAGGGTTTGCTTCCCGGGGTAACGGCCGGTGCTGTGATGGGGATCGAACCCAGCATCTTCCGATTGTGAGCCGTGCCACTTAACCACTAGGCCACGCCATCCCCTTAAAGGATACTAGGTTTAGCATTCCCTTTTTGATCACTTCTCCTTAGCCAGTCTGCCCTGTTGCAGCATATTATCCAGGATCACCATGTGAAGTTGGAGAAAGGTCTAGGCAGCTCTGTGTCGCTGGCCCTGACACTAGCAGTCAGCTTTGGGTCATTGACCACTACAGCACAGCTCATGCACTGTTCAGCATCCTCAATTCTGTTCTATATCCAGCTTTTTTAGTATTTCTCTGTGTATTCTGAGAGATTTCCTGTAGTATTTTTGCTAATTTAATCCAATTTTCCTCTTTAGTGTTTGTGTGATGGGCCATGTTTCACATGTGCATGTTGACTCGGGAAGATACATGTTCTCAGAATTGTTATTTGTATTTGTTTGTTACTGTTTTGCCAAACATTTATGACTTTATTTGGCAATTGTCATTCTTCTTCTTATGTCTTTTTGGCAGCCTCTATTGTTGAGCACAGTGGGTCCGATATTCACTTGGGGGAACTACCTTGTGGCATCATCTATGAACTCTCTGCACAGAGTCTGGTCCCAGAAGAGGCTCTCCTTGGAAACCAAGCTGTGCCTATAAGGATCCTGTGTCATGTCAATATACTTGTACAGCTCCGAGACCTGCGGATGGTTTTACAAGAAGATCGGAATTCAGCCCGTTCAATGCTATTCACTATTTCTTTGAGAAACTTGAAGTTTCTCTGCATCTAATTGTCTATGACTGGAATAGTTAGTTAGCTGCTCATCACAAATGATGGCGACCTGATTAGACTGTTTTGTTTTGATAATGTAACTTGCGCTGAATTTGAATTATAGTGAGGAAGAAACTGCGCTGGTCATCAACCTCAGTCTCTGGTCTCGAGCTGCCTTGGACCAGTGACATGACATAAGTCAAGACAACTGAAGGTAACTGTATACAGGCACTCTGATTCCAACTCCATTGAGACCAGTTTGACTGGTCGCTTTAAACTTCCAGGATTCGATCGCCCACCATTTCTGTTCATTGCTTTGATAGGCAAGTGTCTTGCCTCTCGACCACAGCGACCCCCTTGTTTGAATAACCACGCTGTTGAAAGTGTGAGCTCTTGAAGAATTAATTTCTTCTTCTTCGGCGTTCATCCTGAAAAGGACATTGAGTTGTTGTTTTGTAGTTTAGAGCTAGGCTGCGATATCTGCACCTCTCGGCTCGACATATTCGTGTAGTATACAGCTAGGCTGCGATATCTGCGCCTCTCGACTCGACACATCCGATTTCAGTCGCATCTTTTGAGTACCAGGTTTGCCTTCCAACTGTGATCCCTACCTCTTGGCCAGACTGCACCAGTGACTAGCACAGCCTGTTTCCAGAGCCACCATGTGGTGGCAGAATAGATTCTTGGTCAGCTATGGTTCTCTGACCCTTATGCAAGCAGCCATTTTTTCCCATTAAGTTCTTAAAATTATTGTTTAAATCTATTTCTCATTTAGTTTTACTGTCTCATTTAGTTTTACTGTCTCTCATTTAGTTTTTATAATTATTATTAAAATCTATTTCTCATTTAGTTCTTCTGTTTCTCATTTAGCTCTTATAATTATTATTTATATATGTTTCTCATTTAGTTCTTATAATTATTATTTATATCTTTTTCTCATTTAGTTCTTATAATTATTACTTATATCAATTTCTCATTTAGTTCTTCCATTTGACACATCCAATTTCAGGCGCATTTTTTTAGTACTGTGTTTGCCTTCTCACTGCAATCCCTACCCCTTGGTCAGACTACACTAGTGACTAGCCTGTTTCCATAGCCACTAAGTGGCGGCAGAATAGGGTCTTGGTCAGCCATGGTTCGCTGACCCTGACGCAAGCAGCCATTAATGAGTCGCTGGGTACTGTCAGCTTATGCACATATCAATGGGTTTGATACGATTGGAACTGATCACAGACACAATCACCATCCCAAAATAAAGGGAAATATTGGCAATGTCAAATAATTGTTTTCCTCTCCGCAGGTCAATCTTCTGCTTTCAACAACAGTAAAGAGGCGAACTTGAGCGAGGCACTCCTGTTGTTCCCATTCCAAGCTGCAGTAGATGATGATGATGGTGCTTTGATTTGTCTGTGTGTGTGTGTGTGTGTGGGTGTTAAGGTGTACTTCTCCTCCCTGTTGTATTGTAGGTAAAACTTGTCCCATATCAGACTGCTGTCGAGGATCAAGTGTTAAAGACTTCATTGTACTAGGCCTCAGCTGGTTGTCAGTTCCCTTTCTCACTGCCTTTTTTTTTCCAGTAATCCAGGTACCAATTTACATCTTGGTTTGCCATACCTTTTTCCTTGAAAAATGAGTGCTCTACCATCTACATTAATCATACTCCCCTGTTGTAATAATGTACTCGTGCTCTTATCTTATATCTCCTCATCAAGCCATTTTTCTTAGCAGCAATTGCCTGCATACATGCCTTTTTTCCTCTATTCCTTCTTTTTCTTATCATTTATCCATGTGGGCAGACTGCATAGCAAAGTGACGTGCCTCACAATCCAAATGTGGATAATTTTTGATTCAGCAAGGTAGTGCTCTTATTAGAAGTAAACCAATTTTTATAATGCGTGCTGCTGTCAGATGCACAGTACCGTTAAGTGCAAAACACAGTACAGCGCTCTGAACCTTTGGTAACAAGGTGAACACATGAAGAAAAATTGGATTTTTTTCCCTTGGAACATAACAATCATAATAATAATAATAATAGCCGCCTATCCCAAGCGGTGATAACAACAGCAGTGAGACATTTTGTGTTGCGCCTCGCCTGTGAGTCCAGAGATGGCTGTATAGTCTAATTCTGGCACGGAAACCCCTTGCACAAATGCAGGTCAGGGTTGGACATGCGAGTGTTAGTTGTTTTGTCTTTCCATACAATGCGTTTTCTTGGAGCCTCTGAGATCCAGCGCTCCTCAGCAATATTTTGAGGGAGTCTTTTAAATCGCTTCTTTTGCCCACTGACCGGGTACAGGTCCTCTTTCAGCTCGCCATACATTAGTTGTTTGGGTAAGCAATTGTCTGACATGCGCACTTGGTCTCTCCACCCAATTTTGTCCATGTGGGTTACGATCCAGGAGAAGTTTGGTTACACTGTTCATCATCTTTCTGAGAGTGGGTCCTAACCATCCCTCTTTTTCTTTATGATCAATTTTAAAATGTGTTTGTCTATTGATCTCTACATATGTTTATAGATCGGGATGTCATTTGTATAAAGAACACAATTATAACTATCTAATGGTTTTATCATTATCCTGTGTGTATTCTGTGGTCTCTTTCTTGAGAAGAAAGAAAAGTCCCCTTGATGTTGTAAGTAGTGACTGAAAAGGGTTGTGCGAGGGACTAGTAACTTCTTCATGTAAAAAGACTACTTCTATTTATGATTAAACCTGCTGCAAATGCTCGGACACAGACTTCTTGTAAGGAGGTCAGCTATATAGTGCGGCCCTTTAATTCACTTGGAACGAGAGCTAATCAATCAATTTGTTTCATAATACTCACTCGAACATCTCACAGAACCCATTTTCCAGTCCTACCCATCGAATACCGATAAAAGAAGTAGCATTAGGCAACAGCCAGTGTCCTTCCACGAAAAGCTGTACGGAAGTGCACGGAGCCTCAACTCGACTGCTGCCTTCTTTAGAGTAATTGAAGTCGAGGTCTGAAGACGAACAAGGAAGAAGAAGAGGATACTAATAATAGATTGTTAGTCACATTGATTACAATTCCAAGATAGAGGATATGTTTTCTTGTGGTGAAAGACATAGATTTCCCTTGACTAAAGTGACCGAACTTACTTGCCACAATATATGTTGCTGTAGAATGCCCACATTGAGTAAGTCTACTGTATTGTGTGCCCTCAAAAGAACATTAAGTGGTGGGTTGCAGAAAATTTCCTAACATCCCCAGCATGCTGATGAAGATGGACAAGGGTCCTGCAGGCAGTTGTGCTTATGCTTGGCTTCATCTGCGTGCTGCTCACTACTACTGGGATATTAGGGGTTGCTGTGGTCGAGAGGTAAGGCACTCATCCCTCAACGTAATGAATGGAAATGGTGGGCGATCGAATCCTGCAAGTTTCAAGCGACCTCTGGTTTCAATGGAGGTGTGACCAGAGTGTCTGCATCCTGAGGTAACTCCAGTCATCTTATGCCTTCCCACTGGCCCAAGGTAGCTCGGGACCAGAGAGTGAGGTTGATGACCAGGGCAGTTTCTTCCTCACTATAATCCAAATACAGCGCAAGTTACATCATCAAGACAAAACTGCCTAAAGATATCACCATCATCATTTGCGATGGGCATCAAACTTTTTTTAACTGTGAGGATCATGTCGCATCCCCCACCTGGTTAGTCAGTCTGTCATAAAACATCCTGTTTCCAGGGAGAACTGCAGTGAAAAGAGATGTGGGACTTGGCCAATATATTTTGCCTGACCCTGACTGACATAGTCTGATTAGTATGTTTTGCCTGACCAGACGTTAGTCTCCTCTTCCTGTGCACAATATATTGAACACCTAGTACATCATGTAGGATTATCAGTCGTCCAAACTGGCCACGAGACCCACCAATAATGTTGAATGTTAGGCTATCAGCATCGCTGTTGGCATGACCCATATGTGGAGGAGGAGGGGGATTGTGGTGAAAAAAAACATATTGAAGTAAATAGTAGCTCCTCTTCTATCTCAGGGTGTGTTGTTGTTGTTTTCTAATGCTATTCTCATTCTTGGGTTAGGTACTCTTAATGACATCTTTGGTGTGAGGTTACAGTGGCTCTGCTCACATCCTGAGGTGTGCTTGAGAACTTGGATGGAGTCTTCCTGGCTGTAGTGCAATGCAAGACTTCTTACTAAGCTAACCACTACGGGGATTACAGTGTCGATCCCTACCTTGAAACAGCCTGTTACTAGTGAGAATCGCTTGCAAGTGAGGTGTGGTCTTGATCAGTATGTTTCACCTGACCCTGACTAGTCTCAATAGTATGTTTCACCTGACCCTGTCTAACATAGTCTGATCAGTATCTTTCACCGACCCTAACATAGTCTGATCAGTATATTTTGCCTGACCCTGTCTAACATAGTATGTTTTGCCTGATCGGACGTTAGTCTCCACTCCCATCCCTGTGGGTGTATTGTAAATGTTCTTTTATTTTGCATATACTTGCAAAATCGAGTGTGCAGACAAACAGGTGATTGGCCTTTTGTGACTTTGCATGATGGAGGGGCAACCTCTTTTTGGGCTTCAATCTGTGCACTCTTGAGTAGCAATTTCATGACCTGTAAGAATTATTTTTGCGCTTACAGTGGCTAACAGCCTGCTCTTTTAGATTTTTAACTGCTGAAGGCTTTATAATACACAGGGCCTCAGAGTTTATATTCCGTTTCAGATATGACTAGGAGTCGATCTCACCTTCGTTGATATCAGCGGACCGTTTGTTGTTGTTTGTTTGCGTTCGCCTTATTTCTCTATTCCCCAAGGCGGGTGTGCGCTGCACTGTGGTTTTTAGTTTGCGCCTGTCGGCCCAGTGCATCCGACTTCAGCATGCATTTTATGTAAGGGTCTGCTTCCTCCTGCGTTTTCTAAGGGTTTGCTTCCCCAGGGTAACGGCCAGTGCTGTGATGGGGATCGAACCCAGCACCTTCGGCTTGTGAGCCATACCACTAAACCCTAGCGGGCCATTTGAAACTTATTGGATTTGATCGCTACCATTTCGCACTTTTGTTCGTTTACTTCCTGGGAGGCGAGATTCATACCTCTCAGCTATTACTGCATTCAATTTGTTTATATGAACTTGCCATGATAGCTGATCTTCTTTCATTCGGCAGACACGGCTAAACCACTGCCTACTGTAGATACAGGCCTTCTGACTCATGGGGGGAATCCATTTAAAACGTCACATTTCAAGGCTGACTAAATAACGGAACTTGCATGTGTCAACTATCAATGCAACTATAATTGTGTTTTAGGGACATAAAGATTGATATGCAGTTGGTTTCAGGGTATGATTCTGCGAAAAGATCACTCTCAACTGTGATTTTAGTGTATGTACCGTGAATTTGTTTTATTTCTCTGTGTGGAGCATGATTTGATTATAAACCTTTGGCACAATATGAGTTCCGTTATTTAGTTGACCTTGTAATGGGGTGTTTCAATGGGATTTTCCTGTGAGTCACAAGGCCTGTATCTACAGTAAGCTGTGGCTAAACCACAGAACTTGCAATTGCTTCACTCTAGTCTGCAAGTACTTGGTTTTGATTACGTATCTGTTTGCGGGCCTTGTCTCTTCTTGTTAATTTGACCACTTTGTCCCGATATCTCATTTCAGAGCTGACTTTTCCGGGTTGTGGTCATTGCCCATGATTCACGTCCGTAAGCCAGAACTGGTACATGGTTGGAGCCATATTCAACTAGTCCATCATTCAGTCCATCCCATGACCTCTTGAAATTGTTGGAGTACCCCTCCTGACACTTCCACAGTCCTGTGCCACTCCTCACTGTCTGCAGTTGCATTTTGTGCCTCCTCGGGTCGTAGGTTGGTCCATTCACAAAGTTTGTCTTCCCATCATTTTCTCTGATGTCTGTGCCTTCGCTTGCCTTGTACTGTGTCCTGAAGTGCCGTATTTACAACGCCCTTGGAACTCGAGACGTGGCCATACCAAGTCAGCTTTCATCTTTTGATCATTGTGAGGAAGTCGTCGTAAAGTCCACTTTCGTTCTCGATTCCTCTACGTACTTCATCATTTGTGATACAGTCTTTGTAGGTCACACTTCTAAAACATCTCAACTCCATGGCCTGTATTCTTGTAGGGAGGTCTGCTGTAATGGTCCATGTTTCACAAATGTAGAGGAATATCGGAAGAACCGCTCAGCACATTAGTCTGACCTTTATGGCGATGGAGAGTCGTTTATCCTTCCATATAAGTTTCAATATTATATTTATAACATGCAAAACATTTTTTCAGTTGCAGTTCTTTGAATGGCCAAATCTTCTTTAATATTTCCTTTCTAGTCTTTTACAACTCCAATGTGTTCGAACTTCTTGATCTGTTTCAGGCAAACTGTTCAAGAACAGAACAAATAACAAATTATTTGAAGATCTAGATTCGGTTTCTGGACCTTCCCCAAAAGGTTCTTTGGTTGAGAACTACTCTGCTGCATGATAAGATTGCCAGCTCTATGCATAACCCTTATTAGTCATCTTGTACAACTACGTAACATCGGATGGAAGATGCAATTACGAAATAAAATGCAGAATAGCCCAAACAAAATTGATCTTCCAGACCATGAAGGGAATATTGTGCTAAAAACCCTTGTCGCTGGAAATTGAGAGAGTAAGTCCTTGAATGCTACATGGAACCAGTATTGACATATGACAGTGAATCATGGACAACCAGCAAGCAGTCGCATAGATCTTTGGAATCAATGAAGATGTGATTTTACAAAAGAATGCTGTGGATCCCATGGACTGCAAGGAAGACAAATGAAATAGTACTCAAGGAGGCACAAAGACAACTCATTGCAAGGATCAGAACAAGGCAGTCATGCTTTTTCTGGCACGTTATGAGAAGAAGCAGCTTAGAGCACATTGTTACAACGAGACAGATAGACAGAGGAAGGTTGTTGAACAGCCTGAAAGAACTGCATGGGCAACAATCAACAACAGAGTTGGTAAACGACACACGTGATAGAAGTGGATGGAGGTCCATGATCATCAGCGCCAACCGGCACGACACATGATGATGATGACAACATACATAGTAGTGAACATTGACCTCTTACTCTTCTCTATTGATCTACATGGGAAACAAACATTTAGAACAGTATTTATTTGTTGTAAGTTAAAACAATTGTGTATGTGTTGCAAGGAATGCAATTATGAACATAAAAGCTTGATTGTACACAATAAAAATAGTGTACATTTTGGTGCGTCTTATATGAATAGGAAAAGCTGTGCATATTAGGGCTGTAGACTTTAGCATTCTGTGTACACTTTCTCTTAGGACAATAAGCTTTAATTGTTCTGTGTACACTTTCTCTTAGGACAATAGGCTGTAATTGTTCTGTGTACACTTTCTCTTAGGAGAATAAGCTTTAATTTTGTTCCGTGTACACTTTCTCTTAGGACAATAAGCTTTAATTTGTTCTGTGTACACTTTCTCTTAGGACAATAGGCTGTAATTGTTCTGTGTACACTTTCTCTTAGGAGAATAAGCTTTAATTTTGTTCCGTGTACACTTTCTCTCTTAGGACAATAAGCTTTAATTGTTCTGTGTATACTCTCTCTCTTAGGACAATAAGCTTTAATTGTTCTGCGTACACTTTCTCTTAGCAGCTCCTCTTTTACTTTGGCGGTGTACAGTTTTTGTTATAAAATATCTTGTTTGTTTGTTTTGGTATGTACTTGCAATCGAGTGAGCAGACAAGCAGCTAATTTGCATGTTGTGTCTTTTGTATAATGGAGGGGCATCTCCTTTTGGACATCTGCATTTTCTAAACAACCTAATATCTGATCATGTTTGTCCATCACAAATGATGAAGACCACTCTCTTTGTTCAGCCGTGTGGACAGTCTTTTCTCTTGCCGCGTCCGCCGAAATGGGTGACCTGCATGGTGATTTTGATTAAAGTGAGGAAGAAACTGCACCTTTTGTCAACCTCACTCTCTGGTCCTTAGCTACTTTTGGCCAGTGCCAAGATATTTATCGAGACGATTGGAGAAAGCATAGGATGCAGATTTTTCCTCAGGGTTTACTCCCGAAGCCTTTCCTGTAAACAGGTATCCCGCAAGGCAATGGACGGGGGATGTCATCTAACGTGTGTCCTGCCTTTTCCATACCCCACAAGAGGTCGTAGGTTTTAGTTATTAGGTCATAACCCAATATCTACGATGTCATTGAATGTGGTTTGGCTCCCAATTTCTTTGTTCTGGATTCGGTCCTGTAGAGACAATCTTTCTACGAGACCGGAAATAAAAAAGAATCTGTTTTCTCATAAATTAAATGAAGATGAATAAAATTGCCATTATAAAATCAAATCTGTAGCTTGTTTTAATGAAACAAGTATTGATGGATCAAGAGGAGTTTTATGACTAATGGGACACAGGTTTCTAACTTTGGAACGGAATAGGTGTCTTGAATCAGGTATAAAATCAAAGCCTATTTTCTACATTGCACTGCGACTACTTGGGACAAGTGATCTTTGTTCACCAGACTTAAATCCTCTTGATAGACCCCAGAAACAGGAATAAATGATAATGCAATTTTTTTTTTTTTTAAACGTGGGACTCACATATCTATTGTTGGATTCATTATTTTTTAGCTTCGTTGAAGTGAATGCAAATGGATGATATAACCATTGTTATAAATTATTGCACATAGTGTGGTAAAATTGTTGATTTCATTGAACATGATTGTGATATTCAAAGGACAAAATTTGTGGTTTTTACACAGTAAAAGTGGGGAAAAAAAAAATAAAATGTCCTTTCTTTGTCATTTCTTTTAGCTATATTGTCTTTCCGATTTCTTCTATTTCTCATTTAGTTTTTCCATTTCTCACTTAGTGCTTCTTTTTCTCATTACTTTGTGCTATTTCTCATTTAGTTGTTATATTCTTAGTTCTTAGTTGACCTGTACTTCTACAGGGGCATATGCCCCTGTGCAGGTCCCAGCTCTGGTATGAGCTGGATGTAGCCAGGAGAAGGTTTTCCTGCTTAGTGGGCTAGGCTCGAGCAGCTTAATACTCCGCTGCGTTGGGACAAGTGCTTACGGAGGGTGTTTAACCGATATGCGAGTCCATCTTAATAGACACAAACACTAGAGAAAAGTAGATCTGCAGCCTGTTAGGTGTCATCTATGCTGCTCTAAACAAACCACCTAACCATGGCCGGTGTTATGCCATGTGACACAGTTAGTCGCCTCTTACGACATGCTCTCTGTGAGGGAGGTAGTGGTGCTATTCTTGTCCTTGTCATACACAAAGACCCCGGCAGACCACTCGGGTCAGTTTTTGTATTTTTCACTTATTTCTTCAATTTCTCTTTTTTTTTCTATATTTCTCATTTTTTATATGTTATTTCATTCTTCTATTTTTCATTTAGTTTTTCTTCTTCTTCTGTGTTTGTTCTCAATCTACTGCTACCATGCCCTGAACAGGACTTTGCAAATAGCAGGATGTAGTCCAGAAACAGAATGTGTTGTGTCACTAGTTTACAAGCTTGACTGCTATATTTGCACTTTTCGGACCGACACATCCATCTACACCAGTTAGTTTTATATCTAATTTAGTTCTGATATTTTTATTTAGTTTCTAGGGGACGGCGTGGCCTAGTGGTTAAGTGGCACGGCTCACAATCCGAAGGTGCTGGGTTCGATCCCCACCACAGCACCGGCCGTTACCCCAGGAAAGCAAACTCTTAGAAAATGCAGGAGGAAGCAGACCCTTACATAAAATACATGCTGAAGTCGGATGCACTGGGCTGACAGGCACAAAATAAAAACCACAGTGCAACGCACACCGCCTTGGGGATTAGAGAAATAAGGCAAGCGCAACAAAACAATTTTTTTTTATCCGCATCTGCCAGTCATACTTCAGAAATGAGATATCTAAGAAAGGCGGTTCAGGTGACGAAAAGGGACAAGGTCCGTAACCAGACAATACGTAGCAATCTCGAAGTTCAACCCCTGCAGACAAGAGTGGAGCAGTCTCAGCTACAGTGGTTTGGCCACGTCTGTAGAATGGAAGAAGACAGGATACCAAAGCGGTCATGGGAGATAAAAAGTCAAGGACGCAGACCCCCAGGACGTCCCAAAGTACGTTGGGAAGACAACATACGAAAGTCCCCAAGTGATTGAGGGCTTGATTGGAGAGAGGCCAGGAAAAAGACGGCGGATAGAGCAGTGTGGCGTTCTCTCTGGAAAACCTCTACACCTCACGGTAGTAGAGGAGCGACTAAGTAAGTAATCTACCAGTCATAAGTGGCCCCAGTCCTGCTTTACGGCTTGGAACCCTGAACATTACTGAAACATATAACATGCCGATACTTGAAACCTACCACATGCTCAACTAGCGGCGCTTTCGATGGCATAACTACACCCGGAACATGGAGGTCTCTGTTAAAGCAGGCCTCCGCCAAATCTTGGAAATACTCTACCGCCGAGTTTCCTTGTTCGGTCATGTTGTACGACTGGACCAGGGCACCCCGGCCCACAAGATACTTCACAGGTCCTTCCTCAGCGCCAATAGACTTCCACCATCTCCGCACAGTATGACTCCACCAGATAGCTGCATTCCCATCCACCATGGACGAGGCCTAGAACCGTGCCGCAGCAGCTGGTCCTGGATGTTCCCGACCGATGCAACGGGCCTCAGACGCCCAAGCGAATTTATTATTATTAGATGGGCAGTGGGATCAAGATGCTGAGCAGCGCATGAGCTGCAGTGGTCAGCGACCCATAGCTGACTGCTAGCGTCAGGGCCAGCGAACCAGAGCTGC